>CM026321.1:12088297-12688297 GCA_014843725.1 Amphicarpaea edgeworthii
GCACCAAGTGTAACAGAACAAATCATAATACAAAAAATTGTGTGCATCTTAAATGTCTCTTTTGTGGTGGGAAAGGGCACACGACTGACTATTGTCATAAGAAGAAAGCGATGGCTGAAGCTAAGTTTAATACAATGATTTCCAAAGGAAACCAAGCTACTTCATCTATAATTGAAAGGGAAGAGATGAATTTTCCTTTCACAACCGAAGAATGCAAGCAAATACTCGATGCACTAAAGACCAAATCCTCTTTTAGCAATAACGTTGGTAATTACTCAACACATGATGAGCTCTCAGGTAAAGCTTTTTCGATTGTTTCTCATGAAAAACAAAGCACTTGGATCTTGGATAGTGGCTGCACTGATCACATGTTTCACAATCCTAATTTTTTTACTCATTCAAGACCTATTAATAATCACACCGTGGAGTTTCTGAATGGGTCGTTGGCACAAGTTACACATATTGGCACAATTGCCTTATCTCCCGATTTCATCCTTCATAATGTTTTATGTGTCCCATACTTTCGATTAAATTTTATTTCAATTAGCAAGTTAGCTCTCATTCTTGTATAACCATTTTCTTAAGAAATTTTTGTGTTATACAAGACCTACATTCAGGGAAGATAATTGGGACGGGATTTGAACGGGAGGGATTTTACCATCTTGATCAAGCCAAGAAAGGAACTTGCAACAATGCCCAAAACCAAAATCCAACCCTTTGGCATCAACGTCTTGGCCATCCATCAACTAGAGTCACTCCATTATTTCCTTTTGCAGATTTCAAAAATAAATGTGAGATTGACAAATGTTTGATTTGCCCTTTAGCTAAACAAACAAAACTTCCATTTCCTTCAAGTTCCATTACTACTGCATCTCATTTTGATTTAATTCATGTTGATATATGGGGTGGTTATAAAATTGCTTCTCTTTCTGGTGCAAAATTCTTTCTTACTATCATTGATGACCACACTAGATGCACATGGATTTATCTTATGAAACATAAATCTGATACTAGGAATCTCCTAGTAAATTTCATCAACATGGCAGAAAATCAATTTGATGCAAAAATTAAAATAATTCGTAGTGACAATGGGCCTGAATTTAAACTTGGTAGTTTTTATGCACATAAAGGTATAATCCATCAAACTAGTTGTGTCAACACACCTGTTGAACATGGCTCGTGCTTTGCTCATTCAAGCCGGGCTTCCTAACCGTTTTTGGGGAGATTCCATTCTTACTTCTGCATACCTTATTAATTGTACACCTACCCCTCTTTTAGATGGAAAAACCCCATATGAAAAACTGTTGGCCAAAATTCCCAATCATTCACATTTGCGTGTATTTGGTTGTTTGTGCTTTGCCTCTACACATGCATAGCCAAGGTCAAAATTTGATCCACATGTTTCATGTGGTATTTTTTTAGGATATCCTTATGGGCAAAAGGTATATCGTGTTTTTTATCTTACATAACAAAAGATCATAGTTTCTCGTGATATTACCTTCTTTGAAATTATGTTCCCTTTCCATCATCACACACATTCCGTTGCAACACCACAAAAATCCAATACACCACAATTTAATTCTCCAAATCCATTTCTCACATTTGATTTGAACCCTATTCCCAAGCTTATTCCTTTTCTCACTACAAATATTGAGCCAACAACAACAACCAACAACACCAATAACCCACCACTTCTCACCACTACCAATGCAGACATTGATACCCCTCAAGACGTAACTATGCCACCACAACAACCAACCTGTCGTAGTGAATGTGCCACCAAACCTCCATCTCATTTACAAAACTTTCATGTCAAAGCAACCCTCCCTTCAAGGACTATCTTGTCATCTTCTATGAACTTGGTCAAGAAGTCAGGTACTGCCCACCCTTTCTCTAAATTTTTGTATGATGATCACATTTCTTCTACTCATAAGGCATACATCACTCAACTCACACTTCTTCAAGAACCCACTCGCTTCTCTCAAGTTGTTCAGTTTCCACAATGGCCTGAAGCCATGAAATCTGAGATTGATGCATTGCAAGCTATTGAGACTTGGAGTTTGGTGCCTTTGTCTTCTCACAAACAACCCATTGGATGCAAATGGGTCTATAAGGTCAAGTTGAAAGTTGATGATACAATTGAACGATACAAAGCCCAGTTGGTGGAGAAGAGCTATAGCCAAATTGTTGTTGTTGATTACAAGGAGACTTTTGCTCCGGTGGCTAAGATGGTCACAGTCCGTGTCTTACTTAGTGTAGCAACTATTCGTATCAAAGTTATACATGATATGAGAAATAAAGAAATTGCAGTAACGATTCTCATTGATTAGAAAATGGAACGTCGTACCTCATGAAACTAACATCAAACTATATATAACCAACTAATAAAGACACAAACTAAATAACCATTTTAAACTGCTATAATTAATTGCTAAACCGCTCAACTACTATAACCACTTTAAACAAATAATCGCTAAACTACTATAACCACTTTAAACTTTGTCTGTTTGACACTCCCCCTCAAGTTGGAACGAATAGATCATATGCTTCAACTTGGAACAAATGTAGAATATCCTTAGTCTTCTAAGTAACTTGATAAAGATATCTTCCAATTGACAAGTCATCCGAAGAAGGTGTAATGACATTCTGAATATCACAAACTTTGACTAAAAACATAATTTGCCCAAAACATAAAAATTGAGTTTTACTAAAAACATTATGTCGAAGACAACTTGATAATCTTGGTGAAGTCGGGGAATATTACTAGATAGAAAAAGTTGGAATGAACATCAACTTGAGAAAGCAAGTTCCGACGATAACAGTGACAAATGCTTAACCATTCATAACAGAATATGCAGACACATAAGAATATGAAATTTCACCATTTTCCACCTAAGTCAATGAAGAACAAGGAGAAGAACAAGAAGAAGTACTTGGAACACAACAAAGATCTTATTTCTCTACCAAGGAAGATAAAATTCTCGCCGATTCATGGTTGAATGTTTCGAAGAATGTAATTGTGAGAACCAAAAAAAAAAAAGGCAACTTTTTGGTAAAAAATTACATAAAACTACAATAATTCTCATGAACAACATATGAAGTCGAAAGAAATGTCACAATTAAAATATCAATGGCAAATGATCAATGAAAATTGCGCCAAATTTTTAACATGCTACAAATAAGCTTGTCAAAAAAATAAGAGTGGTAGTTTTAATTTGACATTATGGGAGATGCACATTGAATTTATTCACAAGTTAAAAAAACAAGTTTCAAATTATAAAATGTATGACATATAGTGAGGAAACAACCTAAATAGTTGACACCATTTGAAGAATCTAGCCAGAGATCAAAGGTTTCTACTTCAAGAGCTTACACATCCTCTTTTAATCCAGATATGTAGTCAGATTACGAGCCAACATCAACTATCATGAAACGTTCAATTGGGACAAAAGTAGTAAAGAGGAAGGCACAATCAAATGGTAAGGAAAAATCTTCTGATGTTGATCTCACACATATGGAAGGGGGATTGAAGACCAAAGCAAAAACATTACAAGACCTTGCACGTTCCATCTACAAGGAAACTACTAGTATGACTGATGCTCAATTACAAATTCATGAAAGACTGTGTAAGAAAATAATGGAAAAATATAAACTATAGTTAATTATGTAATTATTATCATGTATCTGTTTTTAATTATGTAACTTTTAATTATGTAGTATTTACTCATTATTTTGATTATGTTTTATTTTATTTATCGAATAAAACTAACCGTTGTAAAAAAAATGTCATTGTAAAAAACTAATCATTGTAGAAAACCAGCCATTATAGAAACTAGCTGTTGTGGAAACTAGTTGTTGTAAAAAATTGACCATATATTTTTATATCTTGTAAGATATACCTAATATATGTTTGATAAAATATTAGTTTTTAAGACAGTGGTTTACTGATAAGAATAACTTCAGAGTATATATCAATGTATATATCTCAAATTTTGCATGTATAAATTAGTTATTGCTTGTAGTTTAGTAATTAAGGTGCTTTGGTTACTTGCAAGTATTAGATTCAAAACCTTATGCTATCTTTTTTTTTTTTATTATTATTATTATTAAAAAAAGTGATATATAATATATTTTTATGAATAAAGAACCAGTCTGAATTAATGGTTTAACTATGAAACAATAGCACGATCTTATTATCAGACCTATTCACTTAACATCCTTATTATTGTTGTCACCTCATCGCCGTCACCACATTATTGTCACTCCATTATCACCACCATCTCACAATTGTCACTACTATCATCATCTTTAGTAATTAATTTAATATATTTTTATTATTATATTATATAACCAATGAAACAATAGCTTTACACCTAAAAATAAAAGAATAGTTTTTAAAATATTAACTTTTAATTTAATATAGCATATTTACTTGATATTTTTGTTTTTTTACATTCATACATTTTCATTTTACTTGATTAATAAATAAATATATGGCACGGGACAGAACACTCATACTGGGAAAAGACATCGAACCTAAAAAATCAAAGTAACAACGAAAACCCTAACCTGTAGCTGCAGCACCCGCCAAAAGCTAATTCAACCATGACAATGGAGAGAAAGCGAAAACAGCCACCTCAACCCACTGAATCCGAAGAACCCCCTCTCAAGCAACAGCAACATCAACCCCAATTGGATACAGAAGCTGAGATCAAAGAAGAGGAACAATACGAAGAAGAAGAAGAAGAAGAAGAAGAAGAAGTAGAAGAAGAAGCTGAAGAAGTAGAAGAAGAAGAAAGCGAAGAAGAAGCACCAAACAACGAAACACCGAAGCCACCCTCCACGTCATCATCATCCCCCAACAATGACGACGGCGACGATGAACCCATCCAGAACCTTCTAGAACCTCTTGGAAAGAACGAGATCGCAAAGCTTCTTATAGAGGCGGCGTTGAAGCACCGCGACGTGGCGGAGCGGATCCGGCGCACCGCCGATGCCGACCCGGCGCTCCGCAAGATCTTCGTCCACGGCCTCGGCTGGGACGCCACCGCCGAAACCCTCGCCTCCGCGTTCCGTCCCTACGGCGAGATCGAGGATTGCAAGGCCGTCACTGACAAGGCCACCGGGAAGTCCAAGGGCTACGGCTTCGTCCTCTTCAAGACCCGGCGTGGCACCAGCGCCGCCCTCCGCGAGCCGCAGAAAAAGATCGGCCACCGCATTGCCGCCTGCCAGCTGGCATCCGTGGGCCCGGTCCAGCCAACGTCGTTGCTGCCGCACCCGGCGAGGGCCTCGACGGGGCAGGAATTCATGCAGAGGAAGATATACGTGAGCAATGTGGGTGCGGAATTGGACCCGCAGAGGCTTCTGGCGTATTTTGCGCAGTTTGGGGAGATTGAGGAAGGACCATTGGGTCTCAATAAGGTCACCGGGAAACCGAAGGGGTTTTGTTTGATTGTTTATAAGAGTGTGGAGGGTGCGAAGAGGGTGTTAGAAGTGCCGCATAAGAAGTTTGAGGGGCATATATTGCATTGCCAGAAGGCAATTGATGGTACCAAGCAACAGCAAGTGTTGCAGAGTAATTCTTCTCATCAGAGTGGTGGACTTGTTGGTGGTGGTGCTGCGTTGGCACCGGGGCATTTGATGGCTCTGCCAGGGCTGGTGGTTGGAGGAGTTTCGGTGGAGGCGGCGATGCAGCCAGTGATTCCAGCTGGGATTGGGGCGACGCTGTCAGCGCTGCTGGCATCTCGGGGGGTGGCGGGGTTGTTGGGGATAGGGTTGCCAGCGACGGTGAGCCCTGGCGGTTATGGTGGTGGACAGGGGAGTGTGAATCCAGGGAGTGTTGGTGTTGGGGGGTATGGGAATCAAGTAGGGTTGCAGAGTGCATATGCAATCCAGCAGCTGGGGGTGATAGGTGGATCTGGAAGAGGGCAGCAGCAGCAGCAGCAGCAACAACAACCACATGGTGTTGGACAGTATGGTGGGGTGTTGCCTTACATGGGTCACTAGGTATTCTTTTATTATCATAATCATTATGACTTACTGCACTTAGACACTATGAGGAAGTGAGGCTTAGCAAAATTACACTTAGACTCTTTGAGGTTTAACATGTTGCACTTAGAGACTCTGAGGTTTCACAGAAAATTTTAACCCCTGTGCCTCTCAAGTTATATATAGTGGTTATATAATAGCAAGGTTTTAGATTGTGGTTGTGGTTACAGTTACAGTTTTGTTACAACCTTTGGTGTTGCAAAAAATTGCGATGACTGATGCTGTAGTCGTGGTGACCCAAAAACCTTGATGTCGCGGTCTCAATTGTGGTTGCAGACCTTTTTTAAAACCTTGTATATTAGCATAACACTGTGTACTCTACTTATTAACACAGACCTGTCATTTCTTATGCATTTATAGATTGAGGATGGTCAAAATTATGTTGAACAAATAGAATTAGATTATTGTTGTTATTGTCATTACTATTAGTATTCTTGTTATCATTATGCATTTTGCTTTGTTACTATTATGCTAACTTACAAAAGGAAATAGATATTAGATAGGAAAGATTTGTGAAGTCAGTGTAAGTTAGCTAATTTGTTGACTGATGTGTGTGGGGTGCTTAGTGTGCTTCAGGTATGATGCATTCATATTCATATTCTTTCCTTGACATTTTATTTTGGTCTTTGTAGCTTGTTTTTATCTATCTCTACTGTTTAGTAGGCTTACTAAAAGTAGTTGGGGAGGTTTTGGGGTCATTTAGGTAACCTAATTTTTTTATTCCATTTTGGTGATTTTAATGCCAATTTTTTGGGTTGTTAAACTGGAAATATTGATTGCAGGACATGAAGCTCAACTTATTTTTCTCGCAATTTGAAAATTTTCTCTTGTACTTTGTTGATTGCTTGTGGTTTAGCTATTCAAGTTTGGATGAGATGGTAGAAATGGTACTGCAAACATGATGGTAATAAAGTTGTTAGTGGACATTAATTGCAGAGGATGCTGAAATCTGATTTCAGATTTGACTTGGTTTCAAATTAAATTTGTTAATCACTTACTGAGGACTACTGTTTGAGTTGATGCTTTTCATATAACTCATGACATGTTTGGAGTTTAAGTTGGAAGAACAGTCTGGTTTTCTTTGTCTAGGTTTCCTGATTCTGTGCAGTGGATGAAAGGACAAAATCATATATTTATATGATCCTATCTTCTAACTAATACCTTGTTCAGATGTGCGTGTTTGCGTATGTGTCAAGGGACATAATGTTTGCCATCTGTACATATTTGCTTCCTCTGGTGATAAAGAGGATAAGATAATAATGGCAGACAACTAAGATGGAAAGTCTTATGCGTTTGGATCATTAGGGTGGATGTGACACCTGCATCAAAAGCATTATTTGCAGTTCCTTTGCTTTATCCTTTTCATCCACAATTTCTTCTTTGACCCTTTTTCATCTTTTCTCCCCTCCTTTGTTGAGTTGTTATTGGGTTAACATGTTATTTATATAATGCAAAATCACATGTTATTGGATCATTAGGGTGGATGTGACACCTCATCTAAAGTGTTATTAGCAATTTAGCAGTTCCTTTGCTTTAAGTTGAAACCTATGACTATAAACATTATGTTGTGGGGATTTATGTTGACAGAATTCCAGTAACAATCTTATTACTACTCATTCATTAGCCAACTATGCCCAAGAGAGAGAGAGAGAGAGAGAGAGGGACAACCATGCCACTTTCTTTGAATAACTTCAACCCTAATTGAGTTTATTCTTTTCTTTTCTTTTTTTCTTTTTCAAGCTACTTTTGCTTTGTGTCTCATCCAAAATGGTGTAGGATGACAATGGATACTAACAATCCTTCTTTGATTATTTTTCATTTTTTCTCTCCTCCATTTTTGAGTTGTTGTTGGGTTAATATGTTATTTTGAGAATGCAAAATCGTATAGAAACGTAGTTAAGTTGTAATTTGATTTACTATTGTATAAAAGTGCATGCTAATTTTTAGGCACACAAACCAGGCCTAGGTTAAACTGTTATAGTTGTAATTGTAATAGGCACAATTGACCAAAGTGAGGGAAATTCTAGGAATGACCTAGTCTGCCCTGTGGTTGTGTGGACCTAGTCCAGTGGGGCAACTGATGATGTACATGGGTCAAACCTATGCAAGAAATTCTCGCTTCTTTGTAGTTGTAATTGGATACACTTCCACCATCCCATATTCCCATAGGCCACAACACAAGTAGAGGTAAAATTTGACATCTTTTTACTCATTTATCTTGCACCTCCTCTAATGGGATGTTAGCTCTGGCAAGTTTTGGTGTCCAGTTATAATTTCTCTTGAAGTGCTATGTGGTATGCCACATTTTTCGTGGACCAAATTGATTTTCTAAAATTCTTATGAGGACCAAATTGGGGGTTTTGCTAAAAGCCTAAAACAAACCATTATGATATAAGGGCTCTGTGTTTACTTAATGTTCCTTACATTTGCAATTCAAATCTCACAATTTGATGATACTATTTGGCTAGCCAACAATTTGAATCATATGATGAATCAAAAGATTACTTTAAATCTTACAACACATGGATGAATCAGTGTGATTCTATATCACTGATATGAATCACACAATTTGGTGAGTTATTATTATTTTTTTTACATTTCTTTCACCATCTCTTATTCTTTAAAAATTTAGATAAGCTTAATTTGTTAAATGAAAAGGTACTAAAGGAGGACTACTAAATGCACCCAATTTATTTATTCAAATGCTCTATTTTCATTCTTTTGAAATGGGTTCCAGTGTTATTGATTCACGGTATGCTCTATATTTGGCTAATCCATTGCTCCATTTTAGATTTTTGAAATAGATGTTTTCATTGACATACTCATCATAACGTATGATTTTATTTCATTAGACCTATAATCATTTTCTACTTAAAAATTAGTACATTGAGCAGTGTACATAATTTATATGATATATTTCAAGTTATTTTTCATTGTGTATCTAAATCTTTTGATTTTTACTTTATGATTTCAAAATTAGCTTGATGATTCACGATTTGTATTGCAATTCAATAAGTTTTTGTTTAAATGTTAAATCATTTTGAGCTTGGTGATCAACTTTTAATCACTCTCAATCAATTTGTCCAAAACTTGGTTTGCGGGGCACTACCTTTCATTTTTTCCCACTTCGAAGTTGTTTTTCATGCTTTTTTTATTCATTTTGCAGATTCCATTTAAGTCCATCAATCTTTTATTACTGGCCTGGTGATTCTTCTGAAGTTTAAGGAGCTGATGGAAATGCAATTGGGGTCTTTATAATGAAATGTTACTTCAAAGATCAGAATATTTTAATTACCAAATGAAGTTCTGTTTTCACAACCTACTTATTTTCATCTCTTCTTCCATTTTAAAATATTGTATCATTTCACTTTTACATCAAAATATCCTTTAGAACTGTTTTAGTACCATGAGATAGTTTACATCTGTATTATGAGAAATCTGAGATACGGAACCAAGTACGTTTTGAAATTTATGTTTGTGTAACCAGCTGTTCATCAACTTGGTATTCAAGAGTTGCTTTATAGTATTTTATATGGTTCTTCAATACTGTTTTCCTTTTTTCAATCATTTTTATATATATTTATTTATTTCTCACATATTTTCTTTTTAAAATACTTTTTTAACCTATGATTATTGAAATGAAATTTGCATAATGTGCCAAGTGTTTTTGGTCATTATACCTTGAAAAAATTGCTTAGAAATCAGCAGATAATTGACTTCTTGACTTTTGTTAAAAAATATGCTAACCTAATTTTGTCTAGGTATCTTGTAGTTGGAGGTTTGATAGTTTGTAAAATAGGAGAAACAAAGGGATAATTGAGTATAAATCGTGTAGTGGGGTGCATGTTTATATAGGTTAATTACATTAATGGTACATAAATAGAGGATATTTTGCTTCTCTATATCAAAGATTATGTTCTTGTGAACTGCAATTATGAAAAGAATCAGAATATTAATTTTGATTTTCAACATTCCCCTCAAGCTAAAGTACTAAGCTTTTAGTTTGTTACAATGAAATTTCCCAACTAATAAAAATATAATATAAAACCATTTGAGTTCCACTGAAAAAAGTGATTGAAAGACAACTCAGGGATCTTGGTGAAGTTGGGGAATATTGCAAGTTTTGACTTACTTAAAACTGTTATACTAGAATACTCTAGATATGTCTCTAGTAGTATACTCTAGAAATCTCTACTCTAGTCTAGTCTAGTCTAGAAGTCTCTGCTCTAGAACCTTCTTTTTCTTTGTAGTCTTGTTTCACACATATATAAATATAAGGGTTGTTGGTACTGGGTGGAACTTTACATTCTAGCACCATTATCCAAAACCTCATTCTCAACTTGGTATTAGAGTGGGAAAGGTCCCATTTTGTAGTCCTGTTGTCATCCACCGTTGTCTGTCGTCGTTCACCGCTGTTTGACGTCGTTGACCACCGTCTGCCGTCGTTGACCGTCGTGTTGACCACTGAAAAATTTCGTCGGCGCTCTCCTGACTCTGTTCAGACCTTGGGTCATTCGTTCTCATTGGACGAATAGTGGATTCTCATATTTTTCTTTCGTTGTTTGTCTAGGGAACATCTGTGTCTTCGCAAACATGGCATCCACGGGTCTAGCACCTTCTGTCTCTTCAACACTCCCTATTCCTACTAAGAAGCTTAATGGAAAAATTACCTTTCTTGGTCTGCATCTATTGAGCTTTGGTTTCTTGGCCAAGGACACCATGAGCACTTGGAAGAAGATGTTGATGATTTACTAGTAGGGGACCGTGAACAATGGAAGAAGCTTGATTTTCAACTTTGTGCTCTGTTCTGGCAGTCAGTAGAACCAAAAATCTTGGTGAATCTAAGAGCATTCAAGACTTGCTGTTCTTTTTGGAAAAAAGTTCAGAAAATCTATGCTAATGATATTCAGTGTTTGTATGATTCTACTCAAAAACTAGCCTCTCTTAATCAAACTGATTATGATATGATTTCATTTGTTGCTGAAGCCCAAGTTGCTCTGGAAGAGTTAAAAATGCTTTTAGAGGCTGACTCTTTGGAAGAGGTAAAAAGAAAGCATGATAATCTGTATGTGGTTATGATCCTACGAGGGATGAACCTAGCCTTTAATCACATTTGTGATCAAGTTCTGACTGTGCATGATGTTCCCTCAATAGAAGATTTAGTCACTCGACTCCTTCGTGTTCCTACTCTAAAAAATAATGATAGTGCTCTTGAAATTGCAGAATCATCTGCTATGGTATCCTCCAGAGGAAGAGAAGGTCGTGGAAATCGAGGGGGAAAAGGTGGAAGAGGTGGTTGTCCTCAATGCACCTATTGCAAAAGAATGGGCCATACACAAGATACTTGTTATTCCTTACATGGGTTTCCTCAGAAGACAGCCAATGTATCTAAATCTGAAAAATCTTGATAAGGAAATTTCTGAGGAAGAATATTAAGAGTACTTACAGCTGAAGGCAAACAACAAAGTTCATACATCCTCCATACCTAGTGTCTCAATAGCTTGCATCTCTCAATCTGTGGAAAGTCAAGGTCCATGGGTAATTGATTTAGGTGCTTCTGATCACATTGCTGGTAAGGATTCTTTATTCACTTCAATATCCTCTCCAAAATTTCTTCATCTAATTACCCTAGCAAATGGTGCTAAAGTTGCGCCAAAGGTGTTGGTCAAGTTCTCTCTCTTCTTCTCTAAACCTAAAACCTGTCCTATATATTCCTAATTGTCCTTTTAATTTAATTTCTCTAAGTCAATTAACTAAGTCAACATTTGATGCTCAATCCTTTACAATACAAGAACATGGTACGGGCCGCTTGATTGGTGTAGGACATGAATCAAGAGGTCTTTATTATCTTGAAACAAATCCCTCTGTGTCCTATTTTGCAGCCTACTCTCCAAAGATTTTGCATGACCATCTAGGCCACCCAAGTTTAGCAAAATTGAGGATAATGGTTCCTAGTCTTAATAAACTACAAACATTAGATTGTGAATCATGTCAATTAGGCAAACATGTTCGGTCTTCCTTTCCTAAACAAACTGAAAAAATATGTAACTCGGTTTTTTCTACCATTCACTCAGATATTTGGGGACTAAGTCGAGTAACATCTTTTGGATTTAGATATTTTGTTACCTTTATTGATGAATATTCTCAATGTACTTGGGTTTATTTAATGAAAGATCGATCATAACTTTTGTCTATTTTCATGTCTTTTTTCAATGAGATTAAGAATCAATTTAGAAAAACCATTAAAATCCTTTGAAGTGATAACGCCAAAGAATATTTCTCTTTGGATTTTTCTTCCTTTTTGATCCTCACAGGGCATTTTACATCAGTTTACATGTCCCCACACACCACAACAAAATGGAATAGTTGAAAGGAAAAATAGACATTTAGTTGAGACTGCACGAACCTTATTGCTTAGTGCAAATGGGGTGATGCAGTTCTCACTACCTGTTTTTTAATAAATAGAATGCCTTCATCATCTCTTGAAAACAAGATTCCTCACTCAATCATTTTTCCCAATGAACCCTTATATCATATTTCTCCCAAGGTTTTTGGTTGTACTTGTTTCGTTCATGATGTCTCTCCAGGTCTTGATAAACTTTCTGCAAGAGCAATTAAATGTGTGTTTCTTGGATATTCTCGTCTTTAAAAAGGGTACAAATGCTACTCTCCAACCACTAGAAGATACTACATGTCTGCTGATGTTACATTCTTTGAAGAAACTCCTTTCTTTTCTTCTTCTGTGCAAGATCTTAATTCTGTACAACAAATATTGTCCATTCCATCCTCTAGTCCAGTGGTTTCCCCTATTTGTGAGAATCCCAACCAAGAAGAAACTCAACTTCATTCTCCAACTGACAATACACTTGAGTTTTCACCACCTCCTCTTATCACAGAGCTACACAGGACACAGAGAGCAAACCCTGTACTGCAAGAAGATTCTCCTGATTCATGTCCTCCCTCAGTAGCCCTTACTACGGATCCTTCTCCATCCTCACCTTCTCATGATGGAAACTTAGGCCCATGTCCATCCTCATATTCTCATGATGAAAACTTAAGTTGGTCCATAGCTCTTAGAAAAGGAATTCATTCTACTTGAAACCCTCATCCTATATATTTGAGTTATTACTATTTATCTCCTTCATATTTCTCTTTTGTTTCCTCCTTACTCCCCTTACTATTCCCAGAAATGTTCATGAGGCACTTGATCACCCAAGATGGCGACAAGCTATGATTGATGAAATGCAAGCTCTTGAGCATAGTGATACATGGGAGTTAGTTCCGCTTCCTCTTGGGAAGAAGACAGTTGGTTGTCGATGGGTATATACTATCAAAGTTGGCCCTAATGGGGACATTGACCGTCTAAAGGCTCGATTAGTAGCCAAGGGCTACACTCAAATATATGGTCTTTGATTATGGAGATACTTTTTCTCTAGTAGCCAAAATCACTACTGTTTGCCTATTTCTTGCCATGGCTGCTATTCGTCATTGGCCACTGCATCAACTAGACATTAAAAATGCATTTCTTCATGGTGAGTTAGAAGAAGAAATTTACATGGAGCAACCTCCTGGGTTTGTTGCTCAGGGGGAGTCTAGTCTAATATGTAAACTTTGTCGGTCTCTTTATGGACTAAAACAGTCTCTAAGAGCTTGGTTTGGAAAATTTAGTCATGTGCAGAATTTTGGGATGAAATGCAGTGAAGCTGATCACTTCGTTTTTTATCACTTCTCCTGGAAAATGTGTCTATCTGGTTATTTATGTTGATAATATAGTCATTACAGGTAATGATGTTACTAGAATCTCTCAACTGAAATAACATTTATTCAGCCACTTTCAGACAAAGGATCTTGGCCACCTGAAATACTTCCTTGGTATAGAGGTGGCTCAATCTAGGAAAGGTATTGTTATCTCACAAAGAAAGTATGCATTGGATATTCTAGCAAAGACGGGCATGACTGATTGTAGACCCACTGATAGTCTCATGGATCCAAATCATAAGCTAATAACAGAACAAGGTGAACTATATTCAGATCCAGAGAGGTATAGAAGATTGGTTGGAAAACTTATCTACCTTACCATTACCAAGCCTGATATTTCCTTTGCAGTAGGAGTTGTCAGTCAATTCATGCAAGCCCCTTATGTTGACCATTGGAATGTTGTGATTCGTATTCTTAGTATATCAAAAAATCTCCAGGACAAGGTCTATTGTATGAGGATAAAGGAGACACTCAAATCTCTGGGTATTGTGATGCTGATTGGGTAGGATCGCCTATAGACAAACGCTCTACTACAGGATATTGTGTGTCTATTGGAGGAAATGTTATTTCTTGGAAAAGCAAGAAATAGAATAATGTCGCTCGATCTAATTGCATAAGCTGAATACAAGGCTATGGCCTCAACCGCGTGTGAATTGGTGTGGATCAAATAGCTTATTCAAGAACTAAAGTTCTATGAAATACAGTCAATGAAGCTATATTGTGATAACTAGGCAGCTCTCCACATTGCTTCTAACCCAGTGTTTCATGAAAGAACTAACATATAGAGATTGACTGTCACTTTGTTAGGGAGAAAATATTGTCCAAGGAGATTAGTGCTGAATTTGTCAGCTCAAATAATCAACTTGCAATCCTCGGATTCAGTTTATATGTTCCAAGCTTGGAGCATACAATTTATATGCTCTAGCTTGAGGAGGAGTGTTAGAATAATTATTTGTTTATCTTTCTAGAATACTCTAGATATGTCTCTAGTAGTATACTCTAGAAATCTCTACTCTAGTCTAGTACTCTAGAACCTTCTTTTCCTTTGTACTCTTGTTTCACACATATATAAATATAAGTGTTGCTGGTGCTGGGTGGAACTTTACACTCTAGCACTATTATCCAAAACTTCATTCTCAACTAAAACCAACATTTGGAAGCTTCAAATTAATACTGAAATCCAAAATTATTTAAACTTGAAAGAGAGAAAATTGTCCTAAATAGCCATTGGCAAAAATAACCATGACACAAATATGCAACCAGCAAGAGTACATAAAAGTCACCAAGAAGCATGCCGAAAAAGGACAGCAATATGATGGGCAACTTGTGGAAAGTTCTTCGCCGAAAAATGAACAACTATCAAAAGGCGGTGGCCGGGAAAACACGCTGGAAAAAAGACGGTGGCAGGAATGGTAACCGAGATATTCTTTGCTAGAAATGAGCGGGGAGCAAACTGTGGTGGCCGGCTGAAAAACATGTTGGAAAGGATGTTGGAAAGTCTCTGAAAAATTGAAAAGACTACCGAAAAAGGTGAGGAAGAAGAAAGGGTCGCTAGAAACAAGAAATTGGTCAGCGAAAGAAGGGCGACACAAAAAGGTTCACCAGGGACAGTAGGT
Organism: Amphicarpaea edgeworthii; assembly: GCA_014843725.1. Taxonomy (NCBI): domain Eukaryota; kingdom Viridiplantae; phylum Streptophyta; class Magnoliopsida; order Fabales; family Fabaceae; genus Amphicarpaea; species Amphicarpaea edgeworthii. Next base: position 12,103,720 of record CM026321.1, read on the forward strand.
CCCCGGTGGGGCACGATTTTCTTTTATCCCACTGTTAGGCTCTAGATAATTGAGTATAAACTGTGTGTTGGAGTACACATTGGGATGCATGTTTATATAGGTTAATTACATTAATGGTACATAAATAGAGGATATTTTGCTTCCTCTAAATCAGAGATTATGTTTCTATAAACTGAAATTATAAAAAAATCAGAATATTAATTATGATTTTCAACAATGGTCATTATATAAACAAAAATGCGATTAAAATAAATCACCTTTAATGTGCTTGATATTGGTCATTTTGTTTAAAATTAAAATTAGTTTATAAAATAAGTTATTTTTTCATAAGCATATGTTTCTTTAAATAAGCCAAAAACTGACTCATTAACCTGCTTGTTAAGTTCACACATCCAAGGGAGAAACCCATATAGGAGATAGTGAACTTCTCATCTAACCTTCTGCAGTTTTTTACCTACCCTTCCCTCAGAAGAAAAGTAATGATAGAACTGCTACAGAATCTAAAGGAAAAAAACGAATCCCAGTTGCTAACCCAAACATAGGGTTGGGTTAGAACTTAGAAGATTCAGAATGAATAATTTCCCTGGACATTCGAGAGACCAGGATTCTTCCCACTCTAAGAACTAATCATTTCTCAAATGACAATATTCCATCTTAATCTCCCCTCTTTATTTATTGGAAATATGCCTTATTTCTTCTATTATCTCTGTTCACCCAAGTGATGCAACTAACTAAATACCTTACTAGGAGACACCTAACCAACTACTAATGGGTATCTATACTCCCCCCTAAAGTTTCACATTGTCCTCAAGGTGAACAACTTGTGGCTGTTGAATGAAGTTCCATTGATGTTCAACTGATTGAAGCATGATGATCAAGCTAGTCCACCTTGCAGACACATAATAGTTTCCTGTCCTAGCAATGCCTCTCACTCAGAATCGTGATTCTGACTCCATTGCTTCTAGTGTCTTCCCTTCATTTCTTACACTCTATTGAGTTCCTCTGCCTGTTCCACACCTCAGATTTGATATCCAGAGCTCCAAGATTGGAGCTCTAATACCTGTTGATGCAACTGATATCCAGAAATAAAAATTCACAATAGTACAGAGGTGGAGAGAAAAAGAAACTCTTATATGCATTGGTGTATTGAGAATTCGATAGTCTCGGCACTCTCCATCTCAATGAATTTCCAAAAAAAATGCCTGTGGTATCTTTCTATTTATTGCAATTTAACTCCTAACCACCAAACTAATTGACTTGTGAGTCTGTTGGCTCTGATATCTTTCTATTTCTTTTAGAATAAACTTTGTTAATAGGCCTACTGTAGAGTAGATACTGCCTCCCAGCTATCTTCACAAGGAGGGAGGTTGTGCCACCTGATCAACTCTTCTAAGTCACTTGCTGCTGCTGCTACTTGTTATATCAAACACATCGGCTCGTTGAATCTGGAGCAAGTCATCAGCTAAGGCACCAGGGGTAGAGGTTGAACAGACTGGTATGCTGACAGCCTTGTTTAATAGGTACACATGAAAAACTGGGTGGATTTTGCTATCCGTAGGTTAAGCCAGCTTATAGGCCACCTGATCTATCCTTTCCAGAACCTGAAAAGGGCCATAGAATCGAGGACTGAGATTTTGGTTAGGTCTTCTAGTTAGAGAATGCATCTTATAGGGCTGCAATTTGAGAAGTTTAAATGTGTTGTATGGTTTTCCATACAAATCCTGCTTCTGAAGTACAAGATGAAGTTGGCCTAGTCATTGTGATAATCAACTTGGTTTCTTATTGTCCTCAAATATAGAGTTGGCTGACATGGATTGGAAGGTAAGTTGCAGTTTATAATGTCTAATTCCATATATTTATTTATAGTAGTTTTGGAAAGTTAATGCATTGGCATTTTTGTGGTTGGCAAGCTATTATTACTTGAGAATTTTGTAGTTTAAATGTGGTCTGCCTGTGAAATTTAGTATAAGCTTTGGTTTTTTGAAATTTGAGAGGGAGACCTATAAAATATACTATTTACATTGATTAACTTCCTCTGTCTAGAAATTGAGGTTCCAATGCACCATAGGATATAGATAGATTGAAGTAAAAGCTTCTTATATCAGTTGGATTTGCGAGTTACTCTTCCCTTAGCATCTTTCCTTTTGATGGACTTTCTTAGTCATTTTTTGTGTTGTCTTCATCTTTTGATACCACTATTTTTCAATGAGTTTCATTTATGCTCTGGCTCTCAAATTGTTCAACTGAGCTATGCATTTGTTAAGGTGGTGTCTAAATATGAACTAATGCTTGAGATGGCCTTCATTGCTTTAAGTTTGAATCCTATTTTTTTATTAGATTACTTTAATTTTTTTTAATATTTTGTGCTTCTTACATAAAATCCCTTCTATTTCTAAAAACTACAACCTACCTATATATTTTATAAATGTGCTACTCTTAAGTCTAATTTTCAATGATGTGGTTATCAAAACTGTTACTCAATACTCAACTGTTATGTCTCTTGTAAAATTATTGAAAAAGCCATAATTAAAGAAATAATGGATTAATCATTTAATGTTTTGCAAAATAACAAGCATCCTACAAACATGTTCTTGCTCACAATTAGGGTTTTTTAAATAAAACATTTTTTTAAAATAATAAATTATATACTCCTAAAAGTATCAGTTTAGTTCAGTTTTCTGTAATTTTTTGAAATAGAAGGGGTTTGTGTTAGAGCTGCAAAATAAGAAATTATTGTAATTTACTCAAACTAAAAAGCATCATGTACCCTATTTCTTTAAGAATGAGGTCAGAGCATAGGTTACTTCTTTTCTTTTTGTTTAAGAATGAGAATGAAGCAATTTTCATTTATTTATGTTGTAATTTGCACCTGCTTCAGCTTAGGTGTTGGATACTTTTTGAAGGATTGGTGTAAAATAGGAATGTTAGAATTTTGAGGCTTTTTTCTTTTCTTTATGAATGTTGTGAAGATGAAGCATTTTTTCACCTATTTTTAAGTTGTAATTTGCATTTGCTTAAACTTAGGTGTTCAATTCTTAATCGCACCCTTTTCACCCTTTTACTCCAATCATTTCTTCCAAATTAGAATGAATGCTATAAAGGCCTTCAGCTAAGGAATTGTTGCCTTGCTTGAATATACAGTTGGCTTACATATATTTTTACTCCCTCAAATCGTGACTTTATTGTTTTTTGTTCTCAAAATTAGAGTTTTTTTTTTTTAATTTGGAAAATATCAAACAAGGAATATTGGTGTCATCATTTGCATAATTAAGAGAATAAAATAAAAGTCATAATATTTTCCTTCCAATTTTGATACAAAACAGTGTTCTGTAGAATTTGCAGTTGGTGTATACTGGCTTCTAATATGATAGGTATGCTTTTATAAACTTTTTCACAAGACTCATAAAGACTAATAAATTAGCATAAAATCATCAACGAATCAACAATAAACCAACCATTAATCACAAATGTTACTACCCAAGATTTATATAAAATAGTATTAATGAGGATAACAACATGATCTCCAAGAATAATATACAAAATTCATAAATCACTCAAGAACTTATAAAGATCCGTTATAAATATAAAATCAACGAGGCATCATAATAAAATGTGCATTGGTGGAACAAATTAACCCAAGAAAGAAAGAAAAACCATAAAAGATTTATAAAGTAAAAGAAGAGAGGAGAAGACACAGAAAACTCACACAGATCTGCAGAACTGAAAAAGCACCACTTGGAAGAGATTGTTGTCAATGCCTTTGGAAGGAGAAGAAGAGCCAACACTAGCCATTGAACTCTCAGCGAGGCAAAGCACTAAAAGAGAAGTATTGTGATGTGAACAAATACAAGATAATAATTCTCTTCTAGTGCATCACCTCGCAGAGAGAAAACAAAAGCGTTCTTCAAAGGTCCCATGCAATGCAGCAAAATGAGATCTTCTTAATTTTTCTATTAATTCATGAACTCTATAGTATAGTCTATTTATGGAAGTGCAACACATGATTCAAATATATCATCCGAATCTTTAAAGAATAATATCTTTATCATTATCTTTATTTTAATTTTTTTTTTTTAAATCTTTATCTTTATATATTCACAAAAATAAATAAATAAATAAATAAACATATATATATATATATATATAGAGAGAGAGAGAGAGGGCATTTCAAGTGAGAGGGTATGTTTATTATGAGAGATGAGAAGTTTAAATAATAGTCATTGATTAAATTTTAATGGTTTAGATATAATTTTGAATTAAAATTAAATGTGATGTTCACTTTATACAATCATATCTTTCTTAATTATTGTGTATTTATTATCCCATTATTATAACCAGTGCCCGTCACCATCAACATAGTCACCACCGTCATTTTTGTCGCCACCACTAACAGGGTCATCACCACCACCATTATGGTCGTTATTCTCATTGTTGCTGCCACCACTACTGTGACAGTAATGGTGGGGCAACAACGAGGATGACAACCATAATGGTGGTCTTGTTGGTGGTGGCAATGACGGTGGCCCTATTGGTGGTAGCAATGGTGGTTGTGGTGATGGTGACCACCGTCATAATCACCACCACTACCAACAAGATCACTGTCAGGGCCACCATCACCACCACTATCATGGTCGTCGTCCCCGTTGTTGTTGCCACCATCACCACGACCACCACCGCCACCACCAACAAGGTCACCATCATAATCACAGCCACCACCAATAGGACCATTGTCAGGGCCACCATCACAACTACCGTCATGGTTGTCGTCCCCGTTGTTGTTGCCACCACCACCAACGATGGTGGTGGCGACAACAACGAGGACAACGACCATGATAGTGGCTCTATTGGTGGTGGCGGCAGTGGTCTGGTAATGGGGGAAATTGTGTGTAAATGCGTAATAATTAGAAGAGATATAATTATATAGGATGAAGATCACATTTAATTTTAATTTAAAATTACATCTGGACCATTAAGATTTAATCGTATTTAAACTTCTCATCTCTCATAATAAATTTCCTCTCACTTGATATATATATATATATATATAAACATCATTCAAATTTCTAAAGCACATTTCTAAATCTTTTAAGAAATATTTATCTTTATCGGTATCTAATAAAATATCATCTGAAATATTTAAACCCTAATAAAAAATTCAAATTACAATATATAATAGGGTTAAAAAAAATAAAATCAACCACCACTTATTTTTTTTCACTCTACGTTTGCGTTGGCTACTTCAATTGCCAATATCATATTTAACTGGTTGGGATAAGTTTTTTTAAAAGTGATTTTATGAGAAAAAAAAAGTTAATAAGAAAAAATGAAATGAAATAAGATTAGGTACTGCATTTAGTTAATGAGTTTAATGCTTGTTTCACCGTCACTAAACTATTCAATCACAATCTATTTTTTAAATGACTTTTAAAATAATTTTATTGAAATCAAATCACTTATTGTAAGTAAAGAGTCATGATTGATTGATGGTGTAAAATTATTTTATACTGTCTGTACATCACCATTTTTCTCTTAATTAATTTGTAAAAATTCTTTCATAACTTATTTAAAAGATGTGAAAACTTCTACATATTAACTTATGGAAAAATTTAAATAAAAAATAAATTACCACTTACGAGCATATAATTCCAATTCTTAAAAAATGAGAAATCTAATGAGAATTTTATTAAAAAAGAAAAAAGAATTCAATTGAGAATCCTTGTGATATTTAAATAAATTATAAGTATTATAAGAGTTTGATTCTGCACGGATAAAAACACCTCTCGATTAATGAGAGAAATGTTACATGATTACATGAGAGTCATGTAACCATTAGTTTTTTTTTTTTTTTTTTAATTCTTATTCTCTTTAGTTGTTTATGGTAAAATGGGTGTTATATGAAAGACCATTCTATAATATATAATTCATTGTCTAGGATTAATATTTCTGAAAAGGTTTAATACACATATTTATCCCTAAGTTATAATTAATTATTCAATTTCATCTCCAAATTTTAAAAAGTTTGAATCTAGTCTCCAAGGTGATGTTTGGTTACAAGAAATACTTTCTATTTCCATTTTTTGAAAATAGATTTCATGAGAAGGTGTCGAGGTAGAGACACCATGCTTAGCCATCCAATCTTCACAAGGCATTCCAGTCTCATTGAAACATTTGAATAATCTTCGATAAGATAAAGATGAATGGAGATACCCTTATTAATGAGGTCAACGGAGGTATGAGAATCTGCCTCACAATAAGATATCTAATTCCAATAGACCAAGCCAGATGAAAATCGTGCAAAATGGCTAGAAGTTCAACTTTCAAATTAGTTGTGTGGTCACAACTTCTTGATGAACCACCACTCTACTGGCCCTTACAGTCATGAATTATGCCACCAATTCCCAAAGGTCTAGGGTTACCTAACGAACTATCATTCGTATGGAGTTTCCAAGTATCATTTGGGAGAGGAATGTAATTTACTTTGAAAATGTTTATAAAAATAAAAATGTTGAAAACGTTGAATCTTTGTTTTTAATTTTTCAGTCTCTTTAAAAAATTAAAACAAATTTATTTTCAACAGTATTTTTTATTTTCTATGAAAATGAAAACAAAAAGTAACAAAACTAAACATCACATAAAAGTTATTTAAAATGCACCAAATTGGTCATTTTCCATCAAATTAAATTTTGTTATTTACACCCTCTCTTTTACTATGTATATCTCTCATTCTTTTTTATATTTTTAGGCATTTTAAATCATTTAGGGACCAAATCGAAACTTTTTAAAATTTGGTGACCAAATCGAACAATTAATTATAACACGAGGACTAAAATGTGTATCAAGCCTTCTAAAAAAGATGAATGGCAATATAATTTTTTAGACATATTGTTTATCATTAAGTGAATTTTATTAATTAATTTTAGCTTACTTTGTATTTAATACTATCTCTGGTCCTAAGTGAATTGTCATATTTAATTATTTCATAAATTTAAGTTTGATTTTAAAAAAAATCTTTTAGTTTAAATAGTGAGTGCAAAGTTTTTTTTTTTGCTGCTCTATAAAGTGTGTGTATATATATATATATAAATAAAATGTACATCCTAGTTGGAGGATGTTAACAACCAACACTAAAATATTTTGGACAAAAAAATCAATATTTTTATTTAAAATAAACTATTTTTAAGGATATTATAATAATTTAATACTTAATTTTAAAAAATATATTTTCTCTCTCTTCATTTATAATAATTTATTTGTAAAGAGATAATTGATTTTGATGGGAATACCATCGCAGCATACATATATGTAGAAAAAAAATAAAAAGCAATATACATATATGGCCCCTAATATAACTATTATTCCCAATTGGTGTGCTCTCCAAAATATGTGGTTTAAAAACTATTTGCGACAATTTTGCCATAAATACTCATTAAACATACCTATCCACTATTCCCCTACAAATTTCTGAACCATCAACCACTATTCGAACGAGCCTATAAATTCAATGACTAATCCCCCAACCATGTATCTGATCAAAAGAGAATTTTGTCACCTTTTCCAATTCTTCAAGAGTTTATTGATTCAAATCAGTTTGACCTATTAATGCCACCACATGCCTCACTCAAATCTCTCCACTAGGATGAGCTTGAAACCTTTGCCCTCACTAGCTATCTTCAACCCTCGTACTTTGATTCTAGAATGTCACTCCATAGGCATGTTTTCTTCTGAATGAGCTCCCACCTTTGCTTAGCTAGTAAATATTCATTGAATCTAAAAAAATTTTTATGTCTAGACTCCTAAATTTCTTTGGCTTGTATACATTTTTCCAACTTTCCCCAGCATATATACTATACTATTTCCAACATCACCCCATAAGAAATTTCTCTCTATATCAATTATCTTTTTCCCCACCTTCTCAGACAACTTAAAAAATGATAGAAAATACAATGGTAAAGAGGATAGAACAAAGTTTATAAGACATACCCTACCTACAAATGAAAGTGTTTTGTTTTTCCACCCTACAAGCTTGTTTGAGAACTTCTGAATCACCTTACTTCAAGTATCCCTAGAGTACTTAGGATTGTCCCAAATAGGTATCCCCAAGTATTTAAAAGGTATATTGAGAATGAGCCCGTTTAGGAAATGAGCGTACCTATCCACAATATCTCTTTCCACTCCCAATCACCCCAAACTTACTCTTGAAGAAATTGAGCTTAAGTCCCAAAACCAATTCAAAACATCTAAGAATGACCTTAATAGTCGTTACATTAGTAAGAGTAGCCTCATCCATGAAAAAGAAATTACGAAGGAAAAATGAAATTAATTTTTTTAAAAGTTAAAATTGATTTCTTCCATAACTAATTTTTATAAGTTTTATATTTTTTTAGGAGAAATTATATACAAATTAGTTATTTGAGAAGTTAATTTTAACTTTTAGAGAAGCTAATTTCATTTTTTCTTCATATTTTTTTCTCCAAAAAGTCATTATAAAATAGTGTACCCAAACAAGCCCTATATGAGAAATGAAAAGAATTAAGACTTACGAGCATATAATTCCAATTCTTAAAATATGAAAAATTAAATGAGAATTTTACCAAAAAACAAACAAGAAATCAAATGAGAATCCTTGTGATATTTAAATAAAGGCTTAGTTGCACTTTTGGTTCCTAAATTTTAAAATAATGTTTAATTTGATTTTCAAGTTTTAAAAAGTTTTCAATTTGGTTCCAAATGATTTAAAATGCATCACATTTTTTGCAAGATTTTCCTATTTACACCCCCTTTTTACTAAATACACCTCTAATTTTTTATATTTTTAAGTGAGTGTATATAATAAAATGGAGTTATAAATAACAAAATCCAGAGAAAAAATGATCAAATTGATGCATTTTAAATAATTTTGGGACAAAATTAAAATTTTTAAAAATTTGAGGACCAAATTGGATATGCATTTATAATTTGAGGTACAAAAGTGTAATTAAGCTTTAAATAAACTATAAATATAATAAGGCTTTGATTCTACATGGATAAAAACACCTCTTGATTAATGAGAGAAATGATACATGCTACATGAGAGCCATGTAAACCTTAGTTTGTTTTTTTTTTGTGAATGTTATTTTCTTTGGCTGTTTATGGTAAAATGGGTGTATGGAATGTTTGAGAAAAAGGTGCATGAAAAAATTACTTTAACATTGACTTCTTCCAAGATCATATGAAAGACCAACATCACTTTTTTTTTTTTTTTCATGTTTTGTATTTAATTTTTGTTTAGAAGAATGGAATTTGAGTTTCAGGATTCGGATTGGTTCACTTGGTGCATGTGCATCAAACCTGGTTGGAACACTCAGGGCAAGGTGAATGGTTACTTTAGTTGGTTCCTAAATCCAAGTTCCCTAGTGCCTTGTGATACCTTCTACAATAAAATGTAATGTAATCAATCCAATGACAAACTAATTTCTATACTGAAATTCTTAACACCTTCCATCGTATGTTTGGACACAATATTCTAGAAGTACTTTAAGGAGAGAAAAATACGAAGAAAATAATGAAATTAATTTTGTATAAGTTAACATTATCTTCTCCAATAACTAATTAATAACTAATTTATAGAAGTCTCATATGACATGGCAATGGGGCAAGGCGGGGATGGGTTTGTAGTTCCCCATCCCCACCTACCAAAACTCATCCCCATCCTTGTCAGGTATGAATTTTTTTCCCCATCCTTATTTCTATCGGGTATCGGATATACTTGACCCATAACCGTACTCATTTATAATTAAAAAAAAACACAAAAAAGTAATTTTAAATCATAATAAACTTTAAAAAAAGTTCAATTTTTATAATTACTTAAAAGTTATAACAGCTACTAATAAACTAAAACTCCCACAAAAAAAAAAAAAATTCATAACAAGCTAATAATATATTAGTAACAACTCTATAATTATCTATTATCTAATAAAATTATATATTTTTTTGCCTAAATTATATAAAAACAAATTGAAACAACCTAAAACAATAATTTAGTAAGTATAAATTGTAAATCATAAAATAAGTGTAAATGCTTAAAAATTATTAAGTAAAATATATAACATAAAATAAAGATATTTAATAAATATATATATCGGATACAGGTACAGATACGAAGCGAGCATGCGCATCCCCATCCCCATCCTCGTACCCGATTTTTATAATTAGGTATTACCCATACCCATACTCGATCAAAGCGAGACTATCCATCAATATTAGGGCGGGACAATACCCGCGGGTATGGATTTATCATGCCTCACATCTCTTAGATAAAGCTATACGAGATAGTTTTTGAAATTAACTATTGAAAAAGATAATTTTAACTTATAAAGAAGTCAATTTTATTTTTTCTTTATATTTTTCATTCCTAAAAGTCCTACTAAATTAATGAGTACAAACATTAAAATTTCCTGTAAATCTCTTCTGGCTGCATAGCTCTCACGAGAATCAATTTTTAACATCTCTTCTTGATTATAGGTCATTTCAATTTGTTGATATGTCTAGTTTTCATCCTTTCTGGTGAGCAAGATTCATCGTTTGCATAATTAATAGAATTAAATAAAAGTCATAGTATTTTCCTTCCAATTGAGTTACGAAATTGTTGTGTTATGTAACTCTGTTTATATTAGAATTCTGTAGAACATGGTAGAATTTGCAAGTAGTGTATTCTGGCTTCTACTTGTTTTTCTCTGTTTTGGGCTCCCTAAATTCTTGAATCATAACTTTAATTATTTGTTTTTTTTTTTTTAAATATACTAGAATGTTTCTTTTATCTTGAAATTTTTAACTGTTTATACTTCTAACTTGGTTCATATTAATTTTTTAAGCAAACTACGGTAGTAACTCCTAAGATTTTATCAAATTATACATAATTCCACCATTTATTTTTTTATTTTTCTAGACTAACATTCCTAAGTGTGTTTAGATGAGGTATTTGGAGAAGGTAATTCAAATCCTTTGAAATAAAATAAGTTGTTTGGATAAGGTATTTAAGAAGAAATTGAAATAAGCTCATTTTGAAATGGTATTTTAGTTAATTAAAAATAGTGAATTTGAAATTCTTTAAAAAAGTTGAGAATTTAAAATTTCCCATCATTTCTCTTTCTCTCCCTCTCTCTCCCCCTCCTCTCTCTTCTCACTCTCTCATCTCTCATGTAATATTTTTGGAAATTTACAAAATGTAATATTTTTGGACATTATTTTTTAAGTTTAAAAATGATGTAATATTATTTTTTGAAGGGAATTCAATTTCTAGTAATTCAAATGCCTAGAATTTTAATTACCTTTTTGTGTTTGGATGGAGCATTTTAAAAATTGGTAATTTGTAAATTTCCAAAAATATTACACATGAGAGATGAGGGGGAGAGAAAGAGGAAGAGAAGTGATGGAGAATTTCAAATTCTCAACTCTTTTGAAGAATTTCAAATTCACTGTTTTTAAATAACTAAGATATCATTTCAAAATGAACATATTTCAATTTCTTCTTAAATAACTTATCCAAACAACTCATTTTATTTCAAAAAAATTGAATTACCTTCTCTAAATATCTCATCCAAACAAAAGATATTTTGTAGTTTGCTCATTTTTTTATTTGTTATCTTAAATTTGAGCTATTTATATATTTTTCACTTAAAAATTGAATGGACCGAATTCTTGCTAGTGACTTATATGAGGTTACATAATGAATACAAGACTCAATAAGATGTCAAAATACTATATTGGTGGATTAAAAAAAATGTGTACACAAGAGGTTTTCACAAATCCTAGAATGCCATTTTCATTAGCCGTTGATGCTTTCGGAAAGCATCATAAATCATAATGAATGGTATCCTGAAATGGCATTTTGTTAAGTTTAAAGTTTATACATTTTCCTATAATTATTGCACTACTGGCTATCATTTATTATAATAAGTTTAAATGTTTTTTTCTTCCCTTTTCAAAATATTGAATCAAGTAAAAAAGATATGATAGGTATGCTTTTATAAACTTTTTCACAATACTCATAAATCCATCAAGAACTTATAAAGACTAATAAATTAAAATCATCAACGAATCAATAATAAACCAACCATTAATCACAAATGTTACTTCCCAAGATTTATATAAAATAGTAATAACGATAACAACATGATCTCCAAGATTAATATACAAAATAGGTCTCATAAATCACTCAAGAACTTATAAAGATAGGTAATAAATATAATAGCAACTCCAATGTATCATTGCTTACGTGTAAGTTACTTATTCTAATACTGTGGGGTTTATAATATCAGGTAGGTTTAAACACTTTATATAAAAATAAAAATTTATTCTAATTCGGAGTTGTTTATGTGAGTGCTTAATATAACTGTGTGGGTCTACAACTGATTTCATATATTAATATTTTTATAATTTTATTATTTTACCTTCAAATATTAATTTATTTGTATTATAATTAAAATAAAAATGATAGCTATACAAAAAATGTCAAAATGTAAAACAATACTTTTTTAACAGCTTCCAATCAATTTATAGAAAATTTTCAATCCAATGGTAATTTTTTTTCTAAAATGATAATATTTTAAATTGAAAAGTTAAGGGTAACATTTTTTAAATTTGAAAACTTCAACAAAAAAAAAAATCATATCAAATAACAGTATTTTTTTTTTCCAAAATGATAATATTTTAAACTGAAAAGTTAACAATAACATTTTTAAAATTTGAAAACTTACAAAATAAATCATATCAAATAAAAATTACTAGAGCAATAAAAATGAAATCATTTCTTCAACAAAATAATATTTGCCAACATCATTTAAAAACTTCAAATTTAAAAAAAAAATTAGTTTAACAAATTTGGCTTTAAATTATGTTAGGAAAAACAAAAAAAAATGTTTAATGAATTATACTTTAAATTATAAAATTTTTGAATAGGGTAGTAATTTTAAAAAAAAAATTATAAGTTTTCTAAAAAGAGCTTTATACTGTATAAAACTTTACTCATTATCCTAGAAAACTTTACCTAAAGGGGTTGATATTCAAACTATTTACCAATCATAGTTTTGTAGTAAAACTAATTACGCAGATGGGTTATTTTTTACATAAGGGAGACGCCATACCAGGATGAATTTTCTACGTAAGATGTGTTTTTTTCCACGTGTCACCATCAAGTAGCACCATGTGTCAACACCCCATGGATGATGCCAGACCACCTGAAGTGTCCAACACGAAGGCGACACATGGCCGGTCAATGGAGGAAGGATCAGGTAGTCCAGCCCATCCAATGAAAACGTGTTAGGTGGCGCTTGCTACAAGGTGGCGCCACACCAAATGCATGGTGGCACTAGACTACCATTTGCCAATGAATTTTTGACACGTGGCACATCTTGTAGGGTGGCGCCAAACCAGGATGTGCTTCTGTAATTGTATATATTTTTTTTAAGTGCTGGACCACCCCACTCCATTAGTATTATGCTTCTCCTTTCCCTTTCTCCTATTTGAAAGCTCATGTGTTTTGGTGTATTTTTGAATTTTTTTTAAGTTTGATAGTGAGTGGTGGTGGGGTTATTGGAGGTAGTAGCCAAAGTATTTGGTGCATTTTGAAGGTGTTTTAGTGTTAGTGGTTTGGATTTTTTAAGCTTGATAGTGAGTGGTGGTGGGATTAGGGGAGGTGGTCCAAAACATTTGGTGGGGTAAGTGGTGAAATGAAAGTGAATGTGTAGGTATAAGTGCTCTAGTGGAAGTGATCTAAAACATTTGAAGGTATTTTTTATTTTTGTTGTTAAAAAAAATTGTTCTTAGTAATTATTTGTTAGTCAAAAAGGTTGAAAAACCTATTATGAATATGTTGTAGATATTGTGGTAAATTGGAAGTGAAGGCGTACGTGAAAGTACTCAAGTGGAGGCGATCCAAAACATTTGGAGGTATTTTTTATTTTTGTTGTTAAAAAAAAATTATTCTTAGTAATTATTTGTTAGTAAAAAAGGTTGAAAAACCCATTATGAATGTGTTGTAGATATTGTGGTGAAGTAAAAGTGAAGGTGTAGGCGAAAGTGTCCAAGTGGAGGTGATTCGAACCATTGGCCAATCAAGTTTTGACACGTGGCACGTCCTGCTAGGTGACATCGCACCAGGATGTGTTTCCATGATTGTATATATTTTTTCTAAGCGCTAGACCACTCCACCCCATTGGTATTATGCTTCTCCTTTTGCTTTTTCCTGTTCGAAAGCTCGTGAATTTTGGTGTTTTTGAATTTTTTAAGTTTGATAGTATGCAATGGTGGGGTTAGTGGAGGTAGTGGCCAAAGTATTTGGTATATTTTAAAGGTGTTTTAATGTTAGTGGTTTGGATTTTTTAAGCTTGATAGTGAGTGGTGTTAGGATTAGTCATGGTGGTCCAAAACATTTGGTTGGGCAAGTGGTTAAGTGAAAGTGAAGGTATATGTGAAAGTGCTTAAGTGGAGGTGATACAAAACATTTGGAGGTATTTTTATTTTTGTTGTTAAAAAAATTATTCTTAGTAAATATTTGTTAGTAAAAAAGGTTGAAAAACCTATTATGAATGTGTTGTAGATATTGTGGTGAAGTGGAAGTGAAGGTGTAGGTGAAAGTACTCAAGTAGAAGTGATCAAAATCATTTGCCAATGAAGTTTTGACACCTGAGACATCTTACCGAGTGGCACCAGACCAAGATGTGCTTCCATGATTGTATATATGTTTTTTTAAGCATTGGATCATCCCACCCCATTGGTATTGTGCTTATCCTTTTGCTTTCTCTTGTTTGAAAGCTCGTGTATTTTGGTGTATTTTTGAATTTTTAAAGTTTGATAATGTGTAATGGTGAGGTTAATGGAGGTAGTGGCCAAAGTATTTGGTATATTTTCAAGGTGTTTTAGTGTTGGTGGTATGGATTTTTTAAGCTTGATAGTGAGTGGTAGTGGAGTTAATGAAGGTGGTCCAAAACATTTGGTGGACTAAGTGGTGAAGTAGAAGTAAAGGTGTAGGGTAAAGTGCTTAAGTGGAGGTGGTCCAAAACATTTGGAAGTATTTTTTATTTTTGTTGTTAAAAAAAATTGTTCTTAATAATTATTTGTTAGTAAAAAAGGTTGAAGAACCTATTATGAATGTGTTGTAGATATTGTGGTGAAGTGGAAGTGAAGGTGTAGGTGAAAGTGCTCAAGTGGAGGTGGTCTAAAACATTTGGAGGTATTTTTTATTTTTGTTGTTAAAAATGTTGTTCTTAGTATTTATTGGTTAGTAAAAAAAACCTATTATGAATGTGTTGTATATAGTTGTATAGATAAATTTAATTTGTTTATGAACTTAATTTGAGCATATTTGTGTTCTTTGTGTTTATTGACTATATACATATATACACTATTAGTATAATCTACCATAGATTTTGAAAATTTAAAAATATGATATTATATAAAAAAAAATTAGATAGATTTAATATGTAATAATTAATTGTATTTATAATGAAAACAAAATGAAATGAAATTAATTGTATATAAAATTAATTTAATAATATTTAATATTTAATAAATTTGTTGTTAGTAATTAATTGTTAACATAAAAGATTGAGACCCCTATTATGAATGTGTTGTAGATATTTTGTATAGATAAATTTAATATGTTTTATATTGGATTTTTGGGTTAAGGTTAGGGTTAAGGCTAGGGTTAGAGGTTAGGGGTTTGTGGGATTGTTGTGTTTAATGGGTTAGGGTTGGGGTTGGGGTTTGTGGTTTATGGGTTTGTTATGTTTAAGGGGTTAGGGTTGGGGTTTGGGGTATGTTGTGTTTATGGGGTTATGGTTGGGGTTTAGGGTTAGGATTAAGGTTAGGGATTTGGGGTTTGTTGTGTTTTGGGTTTAGGGTTGGGGTTGAGGTTCATGGGTTTGTTGTGTTTAAGGGGTTAGGGTAAGGATTAGGGTTAGGGTTAGGGGTTTGGGGGTTTGTTTTGTTTAATGTTGGTAAGCTTTTAAATTAATTGTCTTATTTTGTTTATAGGTAAAAAAAAATTAATTACTATGGATGAAGGTATCTTGGTGAACCCTGGTCCTCGTGATTCATCCTTGTTATATTTGCAATCTGTGCATGTTTCAAAAAACGTGTGGAGCAGAGATCAGGATCGTATTCTTAGGGCTAGACGAGCACAAAGTACCCTGGAAAAGTGAAGAGAGATACCAGATCAGATAGGAGGAATGTTAACACAAGCAAGATTTATTGGTGCTGCTAGTATACCCTTTGTCAGCTATGACAATTCTTTGATATCAGCCTTCCCAAGGGTGGTATGGCGCCACCATGCATGTGATCTGTCGCCACCCAGCAGCAAGCACCACCTGACGCGTTTTCATTGGACGAGCTGGGCGGCCTAGTCCTTCCTTTGTTGACCGGCCATGTGTCACCTTCGTGTTGGACACTACAAGTGATCTGGTGCCATCCATGAGGTGTTGACACATGGAAAAAAGCATCTTGCGTAGAAAATTCATCCCAATTTGGTGCCTCCCCTAGGTAAAAAAGAACCCATCTACATAATTAGTTTTACTACAAAACTAGGGTTGGTAAATAGTTTTAATATCAACCCCTATAGGTAATAGGACCAAAAAATAAACCTCTGAGGAAAAAAAGCCATCATTCTCCCTTCCATTTTCATGGTGCTTTCATTTCGCATAAAAAAAATGCTTTTGTTGGTCTCTCCCATCGTGCTTTTTTTTTTTCCATAGCGAATTTGCATGACCATCACTCCTCCACTTCCTTAGTCCCCCATGCATATCTCCACCTCGTCTTTAGTAGAGATCGACCCCTACATCTATCAATCGGTACTCTTCTTCACTACTCCTCTATTTTCTTTTTCTCCAACAGTGCAAATCTCCTCCTCCTCTCTCCGGGTGAAGATCGAACCATGCACCTCTTCGTCGGTGCAAATCTACTCCCTCAAGATGATTTTTGATGTAGAGCTGTGATCTCTTTTTTTATTACTCTTTGGTTTGTCTACAAAATTGTGTATACATTTTTTTTTCTTTAATTTCTTAGTTCTGTATCTTGACTGATTATGTATTGTTTTTGTGATTTTTTTTTTGAAGAACAATGATAATTCCAAACTAACATGTATTAATTGAACATTGTTTATTATTTTTCTTGTTTTTTTTTTCTTTGTCCTTTGCCCCATAATTATGCTAAATCTTTGATAAGAATCGGTTAAGTAATCTATAATAAAATGTGCATTAATGGAACAAATTAACCAAAGAAAAAAGGACAAACCATAAAAGATTATAAAGACAAACCATATCTTTATCTTTATATATATTTGTTTATCTTTATCTAAACATCATTCAAATATCTAAAGCACATTTGTAAATCTTTTAAGAAGTATTTATCTTTGTCGTTATCTAATTAAACATTATCTAAAATATTCAAACACCCTAATAAAAAATTCTAAAATCTAAATGAGCTATTTTCAAATTACAATATATATTAGGTTTTAAAAAAAAAAGAAATCAACAACTACTTATTTTTTCACTCCGTTGTTTTTGCGTTGGCTGCTTCAATTCCCTCTCATATGCATTTGGTATAAGGTTGAACTCGGTGCTAATATCAAATTGAGCATATTGGGATAAGCTTTTTTAAAAGTGATTTTATGAGACAAAGTTAAGAAGAAAAAATTGTAATGAACTAAAATTAGGTTCTACATTTAACTAATTTATAAAAGTTCTTTGATATAACTTATTTAAAAGATGCGAAACCTTCTACAAATTAACTAATACAAAAGAAAATTTTAACTTACGAAGAAACTTAAGTAAAAAAAAAATTTACAAGTTACCAACATATAATTCCAATTCTCAAAATATGAGAAATCAAATGAGAATTTTACCAAAAAAGAAATCAAATGAGAATCATTGTGATATTTAAACTATAAGTATAATGAGGATTTAATTATACATGCATAAATATTAGGGTATACATGCATAAATATTAGGGTGTAAGCGGATCGGCCTCAATCCATGAGTCCAGCCAATCCAATTAGATTTGTACGAGTTGGATTGATTTTATTTTAGTAAACCAAATTATAATTGGATTGGATGATAGGTTTGACGTTTTAAAACCGATTAAAACCCAACCCAACCTGCATATACTAACAAACTTATGATAAAATACTATGTGTATATTATTACTAATAATCTAATATACTAAATAATAAATTATTAATATTGAAATACTAAAAACACTCACATATATAGTATAAGAATTCTATGTTTATGTTTTTATGATCAGTGATTAGTATTCAATTGATATTTTCAGTTGTAAAACAATCTTATTAATAATACAAATTTTGGGATTATTGATTTTTAAAATTATATTTTATTATTTGTTAGTTTTTAGATTTTTTTATAATTTTTTCATGATTTAAAAAAGAAAACATTTTTTTAATGGTTTAACCCAATAACTTACCCAATCCAATCTGATTAAAGTTGGATTGGGTTGCAAAAAAAAAAAATTAAACCCAATCCAATTAAACTTAATTGGATTGAGTTTAAAAAATAGACAAAACTCAACCTAATTCAAGCCACATATACTCGTAATAAAAGCACACCTCGATTAATGAGAGAAATGCTACATGACTACATAAGAGACAAGTAACCCTTAGTTGTTGTTGTTGTTTTTTTTTGTTTTTTTTTTAATGTTATTCTCTTTAGCTGTTAATGGTAAAAAAAAATGTTAAATATACATTTTAGTTCCTAAGTTATAACTAATTGTTCGATTTAATCTCTAAATTTTAGAAAGTTTTAACTTGGTCCACAAGGCCAAGGTATTATTTGGTTACAAGAAATATTTTCTATTTTTATTTTCTAAAAATAAATTTCATTTTCAGATTTCAAAATGTTAGAAAATTTGTTTATAAAAGTGAAAATGTTAAAAACAAAGTTGTTAGAAGAATGAAGGTTTTCTTCCTTTTTTTTTTTTAATTAGGAAACAAAATAAGAACAATAAAGGAACAAAAACAAAAACAAAAAATGTTTAATTGCACTTTTGATTTCCAAAAATTTTTGCGATTTTGGTCTCCAATTTTTCTTTCATCATTTTTGGTCCCTTTTGGTCCCTCTATTAAGAATTTTAAGTTGACTATTTATTTTTTAACAGTTTTGGTCCCTCGTTAAATTTTTTTTAGCATAGTCAATGTCCAAAATAAATAGTCAACTCAAAAACTTTATCGAATGGACCAAAACTATTAAAACAATAAATTTAGGGAACCAAAAGTGATGAAAACTAATTTGGGGTATACATCAAAATCACAAAAAACTAAAATTTTGAGGGATCAAAAGTACAATTAAGAAAAAAAAAAACAAAATAAAACTAAGTTCTGATATAGATGACTCCAAGAGCATCCACAAGGAACATGGAGCCTAGTGCAGGAGGAGATGAGTCCCAAACATGAGAAGGTGTCAATGTAGAGGCAACATGCTTAACCATCCAATCATCACAAGAGTTAACTTCTCTAAACGCATGCTAAACGGAGGCATTTGTGTCCTATTGACGCATTTGAATAATCTTTGATATGATAGCATGATAAGGATGAATGGAGTCACCCTTATTAATTAGGTCAACAGAGGTCTGAGAATTTGTCTCAGATAAGAGATCTAATTCCAAGAGGCCAAACTAGATGAAGACCAGCTTATTGAGAAACCACCACTACAATGACCCATGCAGTCACGAATTATGACACCAATCCTTTACATCTGATAAATATTTAGTTTTTTTTGTCTAAAATTATCAAACAAGAAATATTGTTTTTCAATTTGTAATGATTTTTTTATTATTAAAGTCTACTGATAAAAAAATCGTCATAAAATCAATATTTCATATCTAACACAACTAATAACATATGTGTAGAGGATTAAAAAAATGTTTTAAGAATCTAAAAGATTAAAAAATATAACTTTAATTTAGAAATTCTTGGTAAAATAGCCTTGACAAAGAAGATAACCTCGATCGGACCTTAGTATTCAAAACATAGAAGAAATAGCTTTAACATTGGCAAGTCACACATTTTCTCTAAGTGAGTCTCATAAAGAAAGAAAGAAGAAAAAAAACAAAAGATGTACGATTCGTTGGGGATAGAAAAGGAAACCTTTAACCAGGCTTTCACTTACATTAAAAATTTCAACAACTAAAGGAAGTTAACAAATGTGGTTTTTTAGTATTTAATTTTTATATACTAAAAAAATTATACTATTAATTAATCAAAAATCAGTTGAATGTGATTGTTAATCAATAACAATAAATAAAGCCAATATCACTTTTGGTAACCGCTATTTTATCTCCACTTTTAGGAGATGATTTTGCATTTAGTAAATTAAAAAAATTATACAATTTTTTATACTATTATTGTCATTTTAACTAAAAAATAAAATTCTGAATAAAAAAATTATAAATTAAAAAAAAGTACCTGCACAAGACACGAGAGTGTAACTGTCCATTCTCTTAGGGATGTTTGTATTTGTTTGTTCACATTTTACACTTAGTAGTTAATAATAACTATACTGCAGTTGCACCCCCATTAACTTCTCCACTTTTTCAACCTC
Source organism: Amphicarpaea edgeworthii (assembly GCA_014843725.1). NCBI lineage: Eukaryota > Viridiplantae > Streptophyta > Magnoliopsida > Fabales > Fabaceae > Amphicarpaea > Amphicarpaea edgeworthii. Next base: position 12,124,305 of record CM026321.1, read on the forward strand.
TATAATACTATTCCGTTTTTATTCTTCTATTCAATTCACGATTGTTTGTCAACGTAATATTGAATATCATTCCTCGCATGAAATTGTGTAAGAATAGAACAAGCAATTTCTTTACGTGAAACTCTTTTCCTTCTTTCTTTATGTGGAACTCTTTTTCTTCTTTATTATATTTTATTATAAGTCAATTCCGTTGAAAGGTAAATACTATCTTCATCTTCATTTTCCATTTATGATTTGTTTTTTTCTCTTCAATTGCGTAGCTCTTGCATTCAAGATTTCTCTAATTTGGTTGCTAAGATTAGTTTTTTTTTTTAAAAGGCAGTGGAGGTAGAGAAATCGGGTATTTCTCGCTTAGTTTTTTCACTTAAAATGCAACCATTCGTATGTATTTATTCACCATCTACTTTCAGTTTTTTGCATATCCCAAAAAAAAAAGGAATGATGGTGAACCCCTAAAATGGAATTATGTATCAAGAAAACCTTCCCTGATTGGTAACATAAAATAGGTGAACCTCTTGTTTTTATTTTTTTTGTTATTTGCTTTTGAAAGCATTTTGCCCGGGTGTGATTATTTTAAACATTTTTATTTCGTTTGATTAGTTTTTTTCTTATGGTGGGATGGATTAAGGATAGTAAATACTTCATCTCGTCTTTAGTATGTTTTTCATGTCAATGTTATTCTTTTCCTCTCATTTTTTCATATGGATATTTATATTCTGATTTACCTTCTTTCTTTTATCTGCATAACCAAAGTTGATTACGAAGAAGGAATCAACATTTTGTTCACTCATTTTCATTTTATCTTTTAACATGAAAAATTTAACGTTTTTTTTTTTAGTTTTTTTTCCCACAGTGTGTTGAAGCAGTAAATATAATGATCACAACCCATGACAATACAAGAGAGTTTCTATAGCTGGTTACACGTTCATGTTATCCACCCATTTGTTTGTTTTATAAATTCAAAATTTATAAAATAATTTATTATACCAAACTTTGTTAGTCTATCCCTTATTCTTCTTTTTATTTCTTCCGTAAATATGTTTTAATATTAGTTCAAATTAATCACTTTTCTTAATTTTACTATTAAATTGAAGAATTAGAATTCAAATTGGTGAAAGACATATTTTGATTTCAATTTTTTTTTATATTAATTTATAAACCTTTTTGTATTATTTTACTCCCATTCTTTGCTTAATTCTTTTTCTTAATTTAAAATCCTAAATCTTAAATATTGTAGAATTTTAAATCAAAATAAGAAAGAAACTTAGTTTAAAATTATTTTTCATTTTATAAATTTCAAGTTTTGTTTTAAAAATTATTTTGTTTTTATGCTATTACTTTACTATTGTTTATATTTGTTACTTTGTTTTTGCAAATTTCTTATAATTATTTTTTTCCTGATTCTTTTGTTTTTCATATTTAAGTATTTTTTTAATAAAATCAAATTAATAATATATATATTTTTATTTTAAAAATTAGTGGGGGACTATGTTTGAAATTCTATTCGAGTATTCTAAAATACATGATTTATTTTATTTGTTGATTAATTCTTATGGTTATTGACTTATTTTCTTATTATTTTTTAATCAACTTTATGATAAAGAAGATGAATAATAAATATTCACAATTTTGAATGAATGGTAAAACAGAATAAAAAAAATGAGAATTTTGTTTGAGAAAGAAATTTTCATATATGCTTACAATATTTGTCACTGCATACTAATAAAAAATATCCACAATTTTATTTGAATGCAATAGTAAAAAAATAAAAATAATTAAAAGAAGCTGGAGACCAACATAATAAATATTTAATATGAAGTAGATTTTATAAATGTCATGTACAAAAATTAAAAAAAAATCAATTATAAATTTGAAAACAAAAAATACCTTGGAAAAATTATAAAATATTTTAACTAGACAAATAATCAACCATTAAAGTAATTAATAAATTTAATTTATATGTTAATATATAATAAAATGAATAAAATATCATAAAATATATATTAATTTAACATATAAAAATATAATAGTGGCATAAAAATGCGGACATACAGGCAATAATTAAATATATCATATTTAAGACAAAGGCTAGCATGAACCACTTATGTAAGTGATTTATTGGTGAACCACGTTTCTAAACCGTCCGATTCATCTTACCCACACATCCATATGATGCATCTCTCTACTAGATTTTTTCTGTCTTTCTCCCTCTTTTCCTCTATATGACCCTCCCTCCCATTTTTTTTTTCTTTTTCTTTCCTTCTTTCCTTTTCAAACATATATGCTATCACTTCATTGAGGTTAAAAAATGACTTAAATATGTTTTTAAAGTAGGTCATTATTTTTTTTGTCCCTCAAATAAAAAATTGTTTTTTTAAGTCTCCAAAATTGTAAATTACTTCTTTTAGTCCTTATCTTTATATGTCATTAGAGTCTATCAAACGCGGAATATGTAACTCACAATTTGTAACGACTTTAACTGTCAAAAAAATAAAATTAAAATAGTCACAAATTATAAAAAAAAATACGATAAATGTGTTAACAAAAAATATTGTATGATTTTTTCTTCAAATTATTCAAATCAAATCATTTTTAACAAAAATAAACACATCACATCTCTAAACAAAAACTTGACCATCCAATATAATCATAACATTAAATAAAAATAAATTGTTAAAAGTCAAAATTATGTTGCGCTAATGTTAGCATTTGAAAATTGAATTTGGAGATGATGCATTTCTTGATTAAATGAACATATTTTCAATATTCATTGCATAAATAATTTTTTAATCTCAATGAAGTCACAACATATATGTTTGAGAAGGAAAGAAGGAAATAGGAAAAGAAAAAGGAAAAAAAAACAAAAATGGGAGGGAGGGTCATACAGAGGAAAGAAAGGGAGAAAGACGAAAAAAAATCTAATGAAGAGGGTGCATCATATAAATGTGTGGATAAGATAAATTAGACACTTTAGAAACATGGTCCACCAATAAACCACTTATACATGTGGTTCATGCCAGCCTTTGCCCATATTTAAAAAATGAACAATCAAGATTTGTGACCGATTACCTTTATTTTATATAGACAAAATTTTATTAAATTTAATATGTATGCTACATTTTTTATTTTAACCCTATTTATTAAAAAAGATTGTTAAAAAAGAAAAAAAATTAAAAGAGATTTGATTTACAATGATATTCTAAATGAATCAGTTCATATTTATTTATTTTCTAAAAACTTATAACAATAAATTAAATTTTTCATGATATCTTATAAAATAAATATTAAAATAAATTATTTATTATTGAAGAAGAAAATAAACTATTTTTAATAAAAAAAAGTGAAAATATTTTTTTTACGATTAAAATAATCCTTTAATAAAATAGAAAAATAAGTAAATCCTATAATAGTACTGTTATGATCGCTAAAATAATTATAAAATAAATCATAAAAATTAAAAATATAAAAAATTATAAAGTTGTTATTAAATAAAAGTAATAAATTATATTATAATTAAAAATATCAAGGTAGTATTATATATAAAAGATATTTCATATCCCGCTTAATAGTAATACTAAGTAATGTTATATTAATACGAAATAATATCATCATGAAAAAAATAAACTAATATTATAATTTAATATTTTAAAAAATAGAGTATAAAAATTTATATTAAAATAAATTGTGAAGAAACTAAAAATATTGAAAAAAAAGACAGTCAATTATCATCGTAATTTAAAATTATAAAAGAATTTATAAAAATAGAAAAATAAATTTTAACAAATAAAAATTAATAATTAAAAACTATAAATAAAATAATATTAGAAAAATATAATATTTAAAATTTTTGTAATATTAAATATTTATAAAACACAAAAAAAAATTGAAAGGATTTTTTTTATATATAATGATTTTTAGAAAAATAACTGATGGAAATAAATATTAAAGTTTAAGTGATTAATTTAATCTTCTATATAAATTATAATTTTTTTTTGTCTACGCTATTTTCGTGGTAAAAAGTTCATTTTAAGATGGTTATATTAGAATTTTATACTTTCACAAATTTTTTAAAATATAAATTCTATTAATAGTTTTATCATTCAAGTAATTATAATTTTTTTTACTTTGTAAATTATATTAAATAATTTTTTTCCATCAAAAAAATATCTTACTAGTATAGAGGAAAAAATATTAATTAATACTTAAGCAACATGTCCAATCAACTGAGCTAAACTCTTGATTTAGAATATGTGATTCGATAAAAAGAAAAGGGTTTAGTTATCATTTGTATTTTAAAATTAATAATTAACCTGATGAAATATTTTTTTACCTCCTATTATAGCATGTTATTTTACTTCATTGCCAGTGAACCATTTGATTCACTTCTTCACCATATCTTTTGCCCTGATGAATTGTTCATTATTTTTTTCTTTTTTTTTTATTCATAAGAATTGAACACAATACTATAAAAAATTTATAATACTCATGTAATCTAGTCAACCAACTCCAATCATTTAGCATTTAATCTCAACCTTTTACTCCAATCATTTATTAGAATGAATGCTATAAAGGCCCTAAAAAATTGTTGCCTTGCTTGAATATACAGTTGGCTTACATATATTTTTAATTAAAGTTTATTTTTTAATTTGGAAAATATCAAACAAGGAATATTGGTGTCATCATTTGCATAATTAAGAGAATAAAATAAAAGTCATAATATTTTCCTTCCAATTTTGATACAAAACAGTGTTCTGTAGAACATGGTAGAATTTGCAGTTGGTGTATTCTGGCTTCTAATATGATATGTATGCTTTTATAAACTTTTTCTCGCAAGACTCATAAAGACTAATAAATTAACATAAAATCATCAACGAATCAACAATAAACCAACCATTAATCACAAATGTTACTACCCCAAGATTTATATAAAATAGTATTAATGAGGATAACAACATGATCTCCAAGAATAATATACAAAACTCATAAATCACTCAAGAACTTATAAAGATCGGTTATAAATATAAAATCAACGAGGCATCTATAATAAAATGTGCATTGGTGGAACAAATTAACCCAAGAATGAAAGAAAAACCATAAAAGATTATAAAGAAAAAGAAGAGAGGAGAGGACACAGAAAACTCACACACAGATCTGCAGAACTGAAAAAGCACCACTTGGAAGAGATTGTTGTCAATGCCTTTGGAAGGAGAAGAAGAGCCAACACTAGCCATTGAACTCTCAGCGAGGCAAAGCACTAAAAGAGAAGTATTGTGATGTGAACAAACACAATTGATAATAATTCTCTTCTAGTGCATCACCTCGCAGAGAGAAAACAAAAGCGTTCTTCAAAGGTCTCATGCAATGCAGCAAAATGAGAGCTTCTTAATTTTTCTATTAATTCATGAACTCTATAGTATAGTCTATTTATGGAAGTGCAACACATGATTCAAATATATCATCCGAATCTTTAAAGAATAATATCTTTATCATTATCTTTATTTTAAAATTTTAAAAAATAAACTTTATCTATATATTCACAATATATATATATATATATATATATATATATATATATATAAACGGCATTCAAATTTCTAAAGCACATTTCTAAATCTTTTAAGAAATATTTATCTTTATCTGTATCTAATAAAATATCATCTAAAATATTTAAACCCTAATAAAAAATTCTAAAATCTAAATAAGCTATTTTCAAATTATACATTTGTTTTAACTCTTAAGTCATTTATTATAATTCAAAAATATTTTGTTTAGGATTATAATTTTTATTTTATATTATTTTCAATAAACTTTATCATTTAATTTAAATAAAAAATAATTTTTAAATTTGTCCCATTGTTTTTATTTTATGATGTTTTTAAGTTAATATTATAATTATCTTATGAATATAACAAATTGAAAGATTAAATGTAACAAGTCTAAATGATTTAAATTAAAATAAATATCAATTATGTGGTATTAATTTCGTTTTTTTTAATTGGATTTTTTTTGTTAAAAAAAATATTTGTTTGAGATCTTAAAATTCAAAAAGAAATTATTGTTTTTAAATAGTAGTTGATAATAAGCGTTATGGACCTTTTGGAGGGACCTTTCATGATGTGACTTGATGTAGTTTATAAAAAAGTGTTACTTTATACTACTATAATTCTATTACAATACATTAAGTTTAAAGTGTTTATTTAATATTAATATAGTTTTTTTTTTGTAAATTTACTACTAACTAAAGATCAAATAAAAAATCTAACACTTATGAAGATTGAGAAACTATTTCAAAATAATGGTAGGAGTTTGAAACATTTTCTAACTATACCTTATCCATGAAACACTGCTATAGAGAATGTCGAAGAAAAATTGATTGTTGAGGAGTTGAATTATGATAAAAGTGATCTAAATGATTTATCACATCAATATCTCTCTTCCTTAACCACTGAACAAAGACATGCTTATGATACAATCGTCAATTCTATCTATGCAAAAAATTGTGGATTTTTCTTTGTTTATGGATATGGTGGAACAGGAAAAACATATATTTAGAACACTCTATCAGTGTGTCATATTGTTCTAAATGTTGCCTCGAGTGGAATAGGACATCACACTCAAGGTTCAAAATTCCATTATATATATAAGAGAATTCAACATGTAACATTAAGCAAGGTAGCCCTCATGCAAAGTTATTGATAAAGGCTAAATTAATCATCTAGGATGAGGCTCCAATGATGAATAAGTGGTGTTTTGAAGCTTTAGATAGGTGTTTGAAAGACAATTTAAGATATTCTGAATCATATAACCCAAAGTTGCTATTTGGAGGAAATGTTGTGGTATTTGGTGGTGATTTTAGATAAATTTTACCAGTTATTCCCAATGCGTCCAAACGAGATGTAGTGAATGCAACCATGAATTCTTCTTACCTATGGTCTTTTTGTCAAATTCTTCGCTTAACGAAGAACATTCTCACAATGATTGTTGGATATAAGTGATGGTAATATTGGAAAACTAGTGGATGGAGAGTCAAAAATACAAATACCTGATGAAATGCTTATAAAAAACACCTTATCAGGGTTTGATGACTTGGTTGATTTTGCTTACCCTGATCTCTTGAGTAACATGTCAAATATAGAGTACTTTAGAGAAAGAACAATCTTGGCCCCAATTATTAAATTGGTTCAAAAGATAAATGATTATTTGATGTAAAATATATCTCGAGAAGAGAAGATTTATTTGAGTTCAGATTCAATATACAAAGAAAAAAGGAATGTAGAAAGTGAGTTAGATACATTTTTCCCTGAGATGTTAAATGCCATAAATTGTTATGGACTGCCTCCACAAAAATTATGTTTGAAAGTTGGAGTCCCTGTAATACTGATGAGAAACATAGACCAATTCAATGGATTATGTAATGGAACAAGAATAAAAGTAAGAAGAATGGGAGAGCACGTACTTGAGTGCACAGTACTGGCTTGGACTACTGTTAGAGACAATGTTCTTATTCCAAGGATGAGCATGATTACAAACAACTCAAATTTGCCAATCCAATTTCAAAGAAGACAATTTTCAATGTGTTTGTTTGGGAATGACAATTAACAAATCACAAGGACAAACACTTTCCTATGTTGGATTGTATCTTACTCGACCAATGTTTAGTCATGGACAGTTGTATGTTGCTTTTTCAAGGGTTAAAAGCAAAAAGGGATTAAAGATATTTATTGAAAATGAAGACAATTGTGATCTTAATACCACTTGTGGCCATTTTTGTAACTTTTTTTTTATTTAGGTCAACTACATGTCTTAGTCAGAGGTTTAATTAACATGAAAAGAATATAAAATTATTTTACATTAATAATGTATGAGCATTAAACTCTTTGTTTTGATACAACCTTTTTTAAAATATTTAAATAAATATTTTTATTTTGTTAAAAACTAAATAATATATATTTTTAAATAATACTTGAACACATATTATCCAACTTATACTTTACATATTTCCACTTTTAATTTTTTTAAAAAAATCATGATTAAAGTATTTGTCACTTTTCTAATAACCACTATTTTTTTATAAATTAAAATTGTAACTTAAAAACCAAATTACTATAAAAAAAAATATTTTTTAGGTATATATTGTTTTAAAAAAATTAAATTATATAACAGTCATTAAAAAACTCGTACATGCTCAGCACGGGTTACTACACTAGTTACAATATATAATAGGGTTAAAAAAAAAAATCAACCACTACTTATTTTTTTCACTATATGTTTGCATTGGCTACTTCAATTTAGGTATGGCAGTAGGGCGAGGCGAGGGCGGGATTAGCCTCCCTAACCCCCGTCCTAGACATCCCAAATCATTCCCACCCCCACCCCCATTCCCCGTCGGGACTTAAAAATTTAACCCACCCCCGTCCCCGTCAAGGATCGGGTTTCCCAACCTCACCCCATCCCCATATACATGACAGTCCCAAATCATAAAATAATTTACATGACCGTTTCAAATGTTATGCATGACACTCTCTTATAACATACTTCTATTTCTCATAATAAACCAAATTGTTTCATTTATTTTATCAATAGAAATATTATTTAACAATTTTTTTTATATATAAAGTAATTATACAATGAATTAAAAATATTATTTTATAATAAATATAATTAAATTAATGTTTAATATAAATTTTTAAACTTATGATTTATATAATAAATAGATAAATTACTCTAAGGTATTTATATAATTTATTATATTAACAGCAGGGACAAGTGTGAGTGCGGGTGCGGGGCAAGGATCACAATTCCCAACCCCAACCCTGTCCCTGACTTTCTTAAGCGAGGAAAACCCAAACCCACAACCGTACCCGGTCAACTAAGGTTTTTCCCGTCAAAATCGGGGTGAGGATGGGGGTATCCCTACAGGTACGGATTCAATTGCCGTACCTATTTCAATTGCCAATCTTATGCATTCGGTATATGGTTGAACTTGGTGTTAATATCACATTTAACTGGTAGGGATATTTGTACAAAATAAATAATATTTTTATTTAAAATAAAGAGTAAATTACAGCAACACTTCCTGAGGTTTGCTTCAATTACACATGTACTCCCTCCTTTTTTTTATCCCTACACAAAATCCCCTAACTTTTGGTATTTCATTACACTTGCACTCCCTCCACTAAAAACAGAGTTAACTCTGTTAACTTTTTATATCATGTGACTGACACATGACTTTTATAATATTTTTTTTCTAAAAAATGTCCTTATCTTCTTTTTTTAAACATTGGGGGTGCATGTGTAATGTATTAAAAAGTTTAGGGCGTACATGTATGATTTTAAAAGTTAAGGGGATACATGTGTGATGCGTTTAAAATTTAAGGGGTATATGTGTGATAAGTTTAAAAGGTCAAGGGATACATGAATGATGAGTTTAAAAGGTTGAGATACATGTGTTAAAATGTTAAAAGTATCGTTTTCACAATTTCTCAAGCCTATTAATTAGTTATTGAGACTATTGGCAAGATAATTTTGCATCATTACCGCCATTTATCAAATAACTATTAGTTGATATATATGAACTTTTAAATATAAATTCATTTGGGAAAAGAGAAAAAGACATGATATTCCCTATTTTTTATTTTACAAATTACAAATAGAAAGAGTAAGAAAAAGAACCACACTACACAATAAGAAATAAAAACATAAAATACCAAATTTCATTAATAAGTCTGTGTGCTTTGATATTCATGACATAATTGTTATATTAACAAAATAAGAACACCTTAAATATACCAAAAATATCTTGCCTATCTAAAGTTACTATATATATAGGTTTGTCCTAAAAAAATATACCATGCACTGAAATGCATATAAATTCACTATAAGCTTTCTACAAACTAATAACACGTATACATTCAAAAATTATTCCTTATGCAACCAGCACATTCAAAAAATAATTCTAGCACATTGAATTTCCCAAATTATAAGCTCCCTAGTTGTCAACTGTTTTCTTAGGCTTGGCTCTTGGTTTTTTTTTTTTTTTTTTTTTTTTGGTTGTTGATGTGGTAGGCTGTTGGTTCTTCATTGGTGGCAGTTTGAATGTTTCCTTATGTTTGCACAGTTTGAGAGCTTTGAGAATTGGCACATGATTGGACAGAAGATGGTTCAATAGTATTTTTCTAAAAAAGAAAAAGGCATAAAAAAAAAGATGTTTCAACAATAAGATATATACATAAGAATAATTACAAACAAAATTCATATATATTATCACATAGGCTTACCTTTTTTTTTTTCTTCATCGGGGCCCTTTGACAACTACTATTATGTCCAAAATAATTACAAGTTTAGCACTTTATGGTGTTGGACCTTCTTACTTGTTGATTTCCTGTTGGTCACTCAACAACACTTTTCTTTCTAGCCTTTCAATGCCTTCCAACTTGCCTTTTTAAGGGAGGAGGACCAATATCAGAGCACCCACCCCTATTGTTAGGGTCAATCTCACCCATGTGACGAATCAGCATAGCATATGTTGTCCTTAACTTAGTCATGGAATGTGTTTCATCACAAAACAAAGCAGGATTTAATATATTATAAGATATGCATGCACAAACATGTTTGCAAGGAAACCAAATTATTTGCCAAAACCTACATCCACATTCTTTTAATTTTAGGCCTACAACAAAAGGGGGGTAAAAATCATCTTGAACCTTAAACTGTTGTTCACCAGCATATGTGACTTTTAAAAAATCTACCATTTAACCTTAGCTTATGCAATTTGTGAGCCATTACAATTAACAAACTTTAAAAATAGTTCTTATACCAAACCCATTCATGACCATATGGTTGAAACATCCGGATTGTGCTCAAGTTGTCGTTGATGCTTGGAACCATCCTGTGGTTGGCTATCCGATGTTTGTACTAAAGCAGAAGCTAAAAAATGTAAAAGTTTCCTTAAAGGCCTAGAATTGTGATGTTTTAGGGAACATACATGACAAAGCGAAGAATGATAAGCAACAAGTTGAGCATGCGCAACTACAAATTGATTTGCTTGGCAATCTAGATCATCTTCAGCAAGTCGATACTCTAGCACAACAGGAACTTCAGCATGCCTTGGCAGTAGAGGAAACATTTTGGTTAGAGAAATCTCGTTTAAAATGGGCAGTTCAGGGGGACCGCAATACCTCCTACTTTCATCAATATGTCAAATATAAAAAGGTTGTCAAACATATGCACTCTATCAAGACCGGGGATACATTGCTAACGGATCTTGCAACTATTGAATCTCATGTGCTCTCATACTATTAAGATTTATATGCTTTTGATAACAATTGCAGTCCCAATGGTCTGGTTCCTGCTGTCATCCCGACGCTAGTCTCAGCTGAGGACAATGTTACTCTCACCACTCCCCATTTGCTTGCTAAGGTGAAGGCAACGGTTTTTGGTATGAGTGGTCATAGTGCACCTGGCCCGGATGGGTTTGGTGGCAACTTCTATCATGCTTTTTGGGATTTAATTGGCCATGATGTACACTCTATGACATCTCAATTTTTTCATCAAGGCTGGCTCTTGCTCGGTCTCAACTCCAATTTGGTTGCTCTGATCTCAAAGTCCTTTAAGGCACACACGATTGAAAACTATAGACCCATTGCTATGGGAAATTTTCTGTTTAAGGTGATTACAAAAATCTTAACTGATAGACTTAGGACTATTGCTACCAAAGTGATCTCGCCACAGCAAGAAGGTTTCATTCATGGTAGACACATCATGGAGTGCATCATCACCACCTCTGAGGTTGTCAATATGCTTAGCAGGCCAGTCTTTGATGGCAATTTAGCCATTAAACTTGACATTAGAAAAGCCTTTGACACGTTAGATTAGGGTTTTCTTCTTGATGTCCTAAAGGCATTTGGCTTTGGTAACACATTCTGTGAATGGATTCGCACTATTCTACACTCAACTCGGCTTTCTTTTCTAATTAATGGTGCACCTAGTGGTTACTTGGAATGCAAGAAAGGGGTCAAACAAGGCGATCCCCTTTCCCCTTTACTATTTTGCATTGCGGAGGATGCTCTCAATCGGGGTATCTCATACCTAATGGATAATCACTTTCTTCTTCCAATGGTTGGTTTGCAAGGCTGCGCCACTCCCTCAAACTGCTTTGGGATCTTTGGTACTTTGATACCTCTTGGGCAGTTCTTATGCAAGCAAGATTTTTGAAGAATAGCCAATTGATCACTATGTTTAAAGCTTCCTCCATTTGGACTTCTGTTCGACATCACTAGCATGAGGTGTGTGATGGAACAAGCTAGATTATTAATAGAGGGGATGCTGCCAACCTCTGGCTAAACCCTTGGTGCTTGGATGCATCCATTGTAGATATTTTGAACTTGCCTTCCAAATTGCAGAAGGGCCTTACTTCCCTTGTGCATAGCTTTACATCTAATGGTGAATGGTATATCCCTGTAGTACTCACTCACATGATCCCCAACCTTCCTACTGTACTTACACAAGTTCCACCTCCTAACTTGGACAATGTTGATTCTAATCAGCCAATCTAGAAGCATTCCCTCCATGGCACACTCACTTTAAAGGAAGCTTATCTTCATTTCATGGTCCTAGGGCAATAACTCCCCTAGGCAAAAATTCTCTGGTCCTAGGCTATCCTACCATCTCGTAGTTTTGTCCCATGGCGGATTTTACATAACAGACTTCCTACTGATGACTTGATGAGATGCCATGGTCACATTTTAGTTTCTATGTGTAGCCATTGTGGTGCTCAAGCTAAGACATCACACCATCTTTTTTTGGCTTACTCTTTTGCTTCAAAGTTATGGGATTGGTTTCAATCGGTCTCCACTATAAACCTTGATCGCTCCTCTAGTCTGCCCCTCCTTAAGACCGTGGAACTTGTCCATAGCAACCAAGCTAAAGATCTCATGTTATCTGCAATCACGCACATTGTTTGGGTCACCTGGCAAAGCCGCAATGGTCTTAGATTTAGAAATACTAGCATGTTGATTAGTCACGCCATCAACCTCGTCGTCACCCATGCTTAACTTTCTGGCAAAATTTCCACAGGTCATGCTTCCAATTCTATTCAGGAATTCTCGCTTCTTAAGCATTTCCACATTCCAATTCACCCTCTACGAGCTCCCTCCATCAAACAAGTGGAATGGTCTCCCCCTCCTTGTGGATTCATTAAGTGCAATACTCTGATGGCGCTACCCGCGGTTCACCTAGCCATGCCGCCATTGGAGGTGTTTTTAGGATCACTTTGGGGTTTTTAGAGGTGGCTTCCCATACTACATTGGTAACACCACAGCCTTGCATGCTAAGCTTACTGCAGCCATGGTTACTATCAAGCAAGCAACCCGAATTGGATGGCCCCAACTCTGGATTGAGAGTGACTCACAACTGGTCATTGCTGCTTTCTCTAATTCATCTCTGGTGCCATGGTCTCTTCGTAGCAGATGGAATTGCGCCATGCTGACGGGTCGACATATTAGTTTGCTCATATCACACATATTTTGGGAGGGGAACGCTTACGTTGATGGTTTGGCTAACCATAGGGTAGATAATAGATTGGCTTTTACTCAGTGGTCCTCTATCCCACCTTTTATTGCTTCTGAATTTGCCCATAATCGTTGTGGGCTGCCTAATTTTCTTTTTGCTGAATTTCCCATGGGTTTTGGTCTAGTTCCCCCATGTTTTTCTATTGTACCATTTTCTCTTTATTTAATAATACATAGTTGGGCCCTAGGATAAGGTGGGGTCTAGGGATGCCAACTTAATTGGGATATCTCTCCCCCCCTAGAGGTGTTTTAGTTTGCAATTTCAGAAAAAAAAAAAAAAAGATTAGAAAAATATTGTCATATAAAGTACCTTTCTCCAATAAAATCAAACAACACCATAGTGATAAAGATTGACAAAGATAAATGACCTACTTTTACAAAAAAGTCAAACAAGCATATCAGAAGATGTAATAAAAGAAATTTAAAATAAACAAAGACACATGCTCCTATTTCCACAGTACAAGAATTTAATGCTCAATATCTAGCATACATTCATGCATCGCCAAGGGTGGACACATGCCCCCCCTGACTTTTTTTAAAAAAATTTTATCATATACTTAGAAAGGGTGCATTTAGTAATTAGAGGGGTTCATTTAGTAATTCAGAGGGTGCATTTAGCATTTCTTCCTATCTCTAATTCAAATATTTTGCTATGGGACCTACGCAAAATTTGATTTGTAGTGTGCTTTGTGATGTGTGTGCTGAGGCTTTTAATTCTATAAAATATCTTGTATAGATATTATATTTGATTAAATTTATTATTAATATTATATTTTTAAAATTATCAAATCAATATCTTTTTTTTAATGCAATCAAGTATCAATAATAATATTATTTTATCTTGTAAATAAATCTTATCTAAATGATTAAATATTATATTTGATTAATTTTCTTATTATATAAAATTAGTTTTTTCTTGAGCTAAACCTACACTTGTCAAATTTTATTTGTCTTGCAAGTAAGGAAGTTATTTTTGTTTCTCAAATTGTACATCGATACAAGATGTCGTAGCTACAAGTTAACATCGTTGACAAAAGGCAAAGATTAAAAGACATCATCGATTCATCGTATAAAACAAAGGTATTTCTAATTTTTATATTTCAAATTTGATAATTAGTATATTACTTTTTTTTTTGTAACCATGTTATTGGTACAAAATATCCATCGGTTTTGTTGATGACTAATCTCCGTTGAGGAACCTGATTGATCACCTTTAGTAGGGTTCTCCTCTTCCAACTACGTTTTTTTATTCTTGAACTTGAGAGCTTGCTTATGGGGACAAAATCTAGTTACCATTCAGACCAATGACTTGTTGGTAGTATATTACATTTATTTAATTATATATTTTTTGTTCTTTTTAATGTCTATATTATTATTGTTGTTGTTGTTGTTGATTTTTGTTATTTTTATTATGATGATGTCTTGTGGTTTTTATTATAATTATGTTTTTGTAGATGCAAAAACAATCTAAAGTTGATGCATTTTTTAAAAGGAAGAATGTTGAAATTCAAGCATCTAATGAACCATCAAATTCATTTATGGAGAGTGACCAGTTGAATTCTAAAGATCGTCCAGCAAAATCTATGAGAATTGAAATCAAAGAGGGATTTGATATAAATACCATAGAGCGTGATCCAGGATTACGACCACAAATATGGGAATATCCAATTGAGAAACAAGATGAAGTTCGAAGAGCTTATATTAAAGCAGGTCTGTATCATTGTATCCTTTCTACATATCCAGAATCTAAAGAAAATCATTCTCGTAATTTTCAACTGTCATGGTTTAAGCTATTTCCGTCTTGGTTGGAATATTCTCCTAGTATGGATGTTGCATTTTGTCTCCCATGCTTCTTATTTCATAAAAAAAATGCACCCCTGCATTAAATACATTCACTATTAATGGGTTTCGAACATGGAAAAAGGTCATGAATGGGAAAAAAAATGTGTATTCTTGGTGCATATTGAAAAAGATATTACTTCATCTCACAAAAATGCTGAGAATGCATGGGCAGATCTTATGGACCAACCATCACACATTGCAAGAAGGTTTGATAACTTCCCAACACAAGAAACTGCTAAAAATAGACTTCGTTTAAAAACTTCAATTGAGGCAATTAGGTGGCTTGCATTTCAAGGATGCTTTTTTAGACGCCACAATAAGTCTCATACATCAAATATTTGTGGAAATTTTTTAGAGTTATTGAGTTTGTTAGCTTCTTATAATGATGAAGTGGCAAAAGTGTTGGATAACGCTCCACAAAATGTCTTATATTCATCACCAAAAACACAAAAACAAATTTTTCATGTCTTGGAAAATAAAGTGAGAAATGCCATTTGTGAAGAAATTGGTGATGCAAAATATTGCATAATAGTTAATGAAGCTTGAGATGAATTTTAAAGAGAGCAAATGTCAATTGTTTTAAGATTTGTTGATAAAGAAGGATATGTGCAAGAAATTTTGGGCTTATTCATGTCAAAGACACCGCTGCAATAACATTAAAAGAAGGTATTTATACTATCCTTTCCAATTATAATCTTGATGTTCAATCTATAAGAGGACAAGGTTATGACGGTGCAAGTAACATGCGTGGAGAATGGAATGGTTTGCAAACATTGACTTCAAGTGAATGTCCTTCTGCTTATTATGTTCATTGTTTTGCACATCGTTTGCAATTGGCATTAGTTGCTACATCTAAGGAAGTCATTCATGTTCATCAATTTTTTTATCAAGTTGAGCTCAATTGTCAATATTGTTGGTGCATCATGTAAACGTAATGATCAATTAAAAATTACCTATGCTACAAATATTGCTCATTTACTTCAAAATGATGAGCTTGAAAGTGGAAAAGGACGCAATCAAATTGGTTCTTTACAAAGAGCAGGTAATACTCGTTGGAGTTCTCACTTGAAATCTTTTTCTAGCTTGATGAACATGTTTAGTGCAACATGTGAAGTCTTATTAAATATTATTGAGGATGGAACTACTGTTGCTCAGCGTGGTGATGCAGATATGAAGCATTAACTTCTTTTGAATTTATTTTCATTTTACATCTTATGAGAAATATTTTGATCATTTCTAATGCTCTCTGTCAAGCTTTGCAACTCCAATCTCAAGAT
This sequence comes from Amphicarpaea edgeworthii, assembly GCA_014843725.1. NCBI lineage: Eukaryota > Viridiplantae > Streptophyta > Magnoliopsida > Fabales > Fabaceae > Amphicarpaea > Amphicarpaea edgeworthii. Next base: position 12,140,992 of record CM026321.1, read on the forward strand.
ATTTTAAATGCAATGCATCTAGCTTCATCTACTAAGTCGCTTATTCAAAAGTTTAGAGATGATGGATGGGATAAATTGGTTGTAGATGTCAAATCTTTTTGCGAAACCAATCAACATACCCATACAAGATTTTAATGCTTGTTATATTGGAAAACATGGAAGGGCTCGACATCAACATGATGACATTACAATAGAACATTATTATAAAGTTAATATTTTTAATGTTGTGATAGACTCTCAATTGCAGGAACTAAATGACAAATTCAATTATAGTACGATTGAACTACTCATGCTTAGTTCCAAGAGAGATGAAGAAATCTTTCAGAATTGACAACATTTGTCAATTGGTAACAAAATTTTACCCACAAGACTTTACATAATATGATATTATGCAATTGAGGGTGCAACTTCAACACTTTGATTATGTGAGACAACATACTGAATTTGGAGCATTAGAAACTACTTCTGATTGATGTCATTGGTTGGTTAATACAAGAAAAGTACAATTTTTTCCTCTTGTGTATAGGGTGATAACTCTAATTCTCACACTTTTTATGTCCACAACTATTGTAGAATGATTTTTCTTAGCAATGAATATAGTTAAGATTGCACTTCGCAACAAAATGGAAGATAAATTCTTGTTTGACTGTTTGTTAGTGTACATTGAAAAGAAAATTGCTGAAAAATTTAGTGTAGATTCAATTATAGACGATTTTCATAACATGTAAGAAAGATGTTCCGTATTTTGATAGATTATTAATGTAATTAACTTTTTTGATCAATTTATGAATACTTTATATACAATTGATTATATTTTTTTTGTTAGATTTTTTTTTTTGTAGTTGGCCCCCCTAACTTCCAAGTCTGGGTCCGCCCCTGTGCATCGCACCATTGCTTTTGGAAAAGAAGCTCCACAAGTCTAAAAAAAACTCAAGATCATGGAACTCATAACTGATTTTTCTGTGAACACGCTTAAAAAGACATATACTATCATTCATGGTCATCAAATTGGAAACTTCACATGCTTAATTGGAAACTGCTTCAAATTTGTTCTTGATTTTAACCTTGTTTTGATCATGACTAACATTTTTTTACAAACACAAATCGAAGTATGTTCCTATAAAATCGACTTAAATTGTAAAACCAAATAACAAAGTAGGAAAGACTATAAATATCTAGTCCCCCACAATCAAATGTCTTGTCCCCCACATGCCCACATACATTGGTCCCCATAAAAAACTCAACAAATTAAAAATTACAAACAAACACTAAACCCACTATATATATTTTTAATTCGACCATTTTATTTTTAATAAAGAGAAACTTACAAAAAAAATTTTACAGAAATATAATATATGAACAAAGAAGCATCAACAAAACAACGGAGCACAATATTTAGAATAAAGGACATACCTTCTAAAACAGGAGCACCAATTCAACCCGCAACAACTAAATTAAAGGGTCGAAAATCGCAGCAGTTGTGGGTCGTCGAGGTTGGAAGCGATGTAGTAACGGGGCAAAAAAAAGAGTCGTTGTCGGGGTCGGGGTCGGCATTGTCGTAGAGTTGCGAGCCACAGATAGGATTGTTGTCACCACGAATAGAGTCGTCGTTAGGGTTGGAAGTTGTCACGAATGTTGAACACAAAATAGGAAACTTGTGTACAAGAAAAATATCTCTCATTTGGAAGAATAGTAGCACGAAACATAGAAAGAATAACTGTTTTCTTTTTAGGGTCACTTAAGTATGAGGGTAATTACAGGTAAATAATCAATTAAAATTAAATATAAATTCATTTAAAAAACTAACAGCAACTTAACACAGTTAAAAAGAGATGTCAAAGTAATGGTAAAAAAAAAAAAAGTGCATGTGTAATTGAAACAAACGTCAAGAGGTGTTGCTGTAATTTGTTCATTTATTATTATTGTCGTTAAAGAATAAATCATAAATAATATTAATATTAAATTTAAAGATAATTATTTTGTGATATATATAAATAATCTAAAAAAATACATAAAAACTAATAGGACTCTTCTAGACGCACATTTAACGGGCTAATTATGTTCTAAATCTAAACGATTAGTTATATCTAACTATCTACAATGATGTTGGACAGCGAATCTAGGATTGATGGGGAAGGAGTGGTCAAATGTGAAAAGTAAAAAAAAAAAAAAAACCTTTTTTATGGGAAAAAAATACATATCAATTGAAATCCCCACAATTTTAATTGTTTTCTTTTCATTTTAAGTTGTTTATAAAATTTACTAAAAAAATTTGTTTATAAAATAATTGTATATTAAAACATTCTTTTTACATGTCTAAAAATTATATATGATTTTTTTTAAGTAAAAAAATTCATCAATGATTAATTAACACATAATTTTTCAACAATTTTCTTTTTAAAAAATATATTTTCTTGAAAACATTATAATATTACTCGAACACATTAGAAAGATCTTAAAATGGTCACTGATTAAAATGTTAATTTCGTTAATGTTCAATTTTAATATTAGAATAAGAAGTTTATCAAATTATTCATTTTATAAAATATACATTATGCCAGTTTTATATGCATGAAATGGATATTAAATCATATTTATTGATATAAAATTTGATAGATATGATCTACATCCAATAAATTTTTAATTTAATTGGGAGTTTTGAGATAAAATTATTCATTTAAAAATTATTGAATTGTGAAAGTTATATTAGTGTTATTTGATCCTTTCTCATTTAAATTTAAAAGTTATTTCTAGACCAGTTCAAAAATTCACGGTTTACAATTTATTTATCTAAGTAAATCTTCCAATTAACACATATTTTTCTCAATATTTTATTTTCACTCCAAATGCCTTTTTTTTCTATTTATTTCACTGTATTTGGCAGAAGTTAGTTTTTCCGGACATAATTCATCTAACAAGGTAACTTATCATAATATATTTTTATCAAGTACAATTTATCACCTAAAATATTATTCCTATATTTAAAATGTGCTCTTACAGATTTATGAAAACAGAGACAAAATTTATTTATAAATACTATTTCTACCCAGAAAAATCCAAGAAAATTCTCGAACGGTACTCTTACCTAGTTTCAAGGTTTAATTCGATCACTTTTCAATATTATCCCACAAAATTATATTAAACGATTAAAACAGAGCATATGTGAGATTCAAGATCATAAAGAAAATAAATCTGTTAAAAGTATTATCTTTAATAAATTCTGAAATTTTTACCATGCTTTTCAGAGACAAAGATACACAGAAGTGGTCTCAAACCAGTAAAAACAGCCACAGAAACATTATAGTATAATCCAAAACCAAGTGCAGCCACCATATCACATATATTGACTCAAGAAAAATGGAACAATATTCATGGTTTAAGGTTAGAGTTAGAAGAGCTCCTCCATACCTAAAGATTTTGAACACCAAGGTAGAACATGAGCAAGATTTGAACACTTGTTTGAGTAAGCGATGAAAAAGTATGTTTAGATCAAAAGTATTTTTACAAAAGGATCAAAGACTCTTGTTTCTCATTTCATTTTGTTTTTCTCAATTGGATATATATTAAAACCTGTGCACAATATTTTTAACTTTAAACAAAACATCACTTAGTTATCCTTTTAGGAAATTTTAAGAGCAAGGGAAATGGTCTAGGAACTTAGCACAAAATGAAGCCCTCCATTTTGTAGAAGCAACAAATTTTCTTTTAATCTATCCATCTTTTTTTTTTTTAATATTTTTCAATTAATTATTTAATTTAAAGATTTTAATTCATTGGAGACTACTTTATAAAAAATAATTTGCGTTAATATTTTTTTATTAATTATGGAGTGAAAGATATTTTATTTTTAAATTAATTTAATTAATAAACAATTTCATGATCGAGAAACAGCATCCAGAAAAATCCAAAAATAAAATAAAATTAATCAATAAGGTCAAAACGAACATTACATTAAATATAGTAAACTAATAAAGTTTTTTTTAAATAAAGCAAAGGTTACTTCAAATCTATATCGTCCATCTTTCTTAGGGTTAAACCCCGTTCAAAAATTCATGATCAACCAGGGAATTATGTAATTGATGACTCATTTTTTGAATAAAAAAACATTTTCCGGTTAATCAAATTAAAGTAAAAACATGTTATAATTATTTTTATGCTTATAATTTTTATTCCCATTGTTTCGTAAAATAACGATTTTTATTCTTTTAATTTTTTATTGTAAAATTAAGTTATTTAATAAATACATGATTTTAGTTCCTTCATCTATTTGTCATGGTTGATTATTTGATTTTGAACGCTAAATAATTTAATTATTATTTATATCTTATATAAATTTTAAAAAAATAAATAAATCAATCAACTATACCAAATAGATGGAGATACTAAATTCATATGTTTTTAAACTAGATGATCCAATTTTACATATTAAAAATTAGATAGATGAAAATCTTCATTTTATGAAATTAGAAAATAAAAATTACAATTAAGCTTTATTTTTAAATAAATAAAATAATGTTATAATATTTTTTTAAAGGAAATCACTCACATACTTAAAAAATAAAATTGATCAGGTGTGTAAAAAAATTCTGAAATTGGATACTGGACCAACTAATACGTCATTTTTTCCTCCAAAATTCTTATCTACTAAATATCAATAAAAAAAAGTCACTCTCTCCGAACTCAAATATTTACAGGTTGGGTTGACTAAAATATAAGAAAAAATAACTTTGCACCCAAAAAAAAGAAAAAATAACTAATTTTTTTTTTATCATTAATGATACTGTTTATAAAATATTATTTATTTAATTGAAGTTTTATTTTTAATCACATTCTCTTATAGGTATTATGCAGTTAAATGCAGAGGATATTAATTACTTTTCTAGTATATGTTTGTGTTTGAATGAACATTCATTCTAAATAAAATTAATTTTGTAAAATTAATTTTTGTTAGAATTGATTTTGAAATAAAGTGAATTATGTTTGAATGATTTTGTTTAGAGTTGATTTTAAAATAAATTTTAATGTAAATTTTTAGGTCCACCTAGAAACTAATATTAATTGCTTTAGTTCATAATTAATTCTGATTCAGAATTAATTCTAAATTCTTGGTGAAACCAAACATATTATTAAAGGGAAATTCTCTCAAACCCTCATATTTTATAGGTGTTGGAACTCTGCATAAGTAGACAAATGACTAACGACACTTCAATTAATAAAGGCATTGTCATTTTTTACTTTTCAAATTTTAATATTTTGCAAGTTGGTCCTTCACATAATTATTTTTATTTTTTCATTTTTTTTTTAATTCTCATTCTTTCTGTCTCTCCCTTAAGCTTTTGATTTCACTGTCAAGCACTCATCAGCCATTCAACCCATTGCAATAATCATCTCCATTAGTGCTTCTCATCTTTACCAATGTACTCTCCTTCTGTCTTTCACTATTGTGTGCCATTATCACGGCAATTACATCCATTGTCACTCACAATCTTACAGACACGCACATTCTCTGTTTTATCTACGTTTTTTTAAAATTTCATATAATCAATATATGTACTCTCTCATTCTCTTATTATTTGTTTTCTATTGAAATTTCATATTCTTATTTTGTGTTTATTGTTATCATTGTTGTTATTATGTTATTTGTGATGTAATGCTTATAATATTCAGAATATATATTCATTAAATAACGCATGACATGTGTTTGATAAAATGCATCTTCTACTATTTCTTTGGATAAACTTGGGGTTATGTGACACTATTTTTGCTTTTAGATTTTTTTTTTTTATGCACACCAAGTGTTTGATAAGTTGATTCATTGACTATCCATTAATTTGTGGACTTAACAAGTGGAAGAAGAAATAAGTAATAAGAATAAAACATAATAAATTAGGATCAAACGTTATTTTTGAAACTATGAAAATTAGATGTGTCCAAATGCAACAACTATAATCTAACTAGTTGCGTGTTAATTTGATATTATAATCAATTTATTTAGGATAATTGGGGAGGTGACCAATTTAATCATTTATCATTTTATCATCAATTTATTCTGAAAAAATATAAATCTTCTTTAAAGTTTTTTTTTTCTTCAAAACAAATTTCCTCATTTTTTTCCCTCCTATCTTCTTTATTTTTCCCTTTCCAAATGTTCGTTAATACTTTATTTATGTTTTTTCATTAAAAAAATCTTTCTTTTCTTTTCTTAAGTTTTTCTCTTTTTCCTTTTATTTTTTTATTTATTTTTTTTACAAGAAATTTTTATTTCTTTTATGCTTTCTATTTTATCATTTACGTTTTTTTAAAGTTTTTTTTTTCTTTTTCTTTAGTTTTTGTTTTTACAGATTTATACTTTTGTATATTTATATTACTATTACATTACTGTTTTATTATAAAAAAAAAGTGTTATTATATATATTAAATAAATGATAAATTTATATAATTTCTTAATAAACAAATAATAATTTGATCAATAAAATTTATATTAATCAATTAATATATTTACTACAAAATAATTTTTAGATTCTATGTTTAATAATTTATATGTGAAGATTTTGTTGAATAATATTTATACAATCATCTTAAAAAAGAATACATAAATACATAATAAAAATATTAAAACTAAATTATTAGATATATTTCTATTACAAATAATATTAAGTTACTTCTTCAATGATAAAAAATATTTTTTAAGAATATTTTTAAATTCAAATACCTATAATAAAATATCTTCTTCACCTAATATTTACGATCAAATATTTTTTTTTCTTAAAACTTACACCAGTAAAATGAATTTTAATTATATTCCTATTGCAAAATATTTTCAATTTATTTTTCTAACAGTAAAATTATATATTTTTTTATACAATATATAATTTCTTCATACATGAATAAATACACTTTAACAATATTACTCATTTTTATGTAACAAGATAATTTATGTTTGGTTTAATTTCATTTTTTATTCCCTTACTTTCATAAAAATTAATATCATTATGTGAAATTATTAAGCATAGAGTCAAAAAATTATTTTTTAATAAATATATTAACTAATTTAATTTATACAATTTTAAAGTAAAAATTAACATTAATATATATCTATTAATCAATAAAAAAATTATATATGGAGTTATTAAATAGATAGTAAAAAATGTTTATCATTAGAATACTATTAACTAGTTATATTAAATTATTTTCTAATACAAAATTTTCAACATTTAACCATAAATACTTATATTTATAATACTATTATAAATGAATAAATTTATGTGTTATTAATATAAATAAATAAAATAATATTAAGTTAAAGAAATTTTATATAATTATTAATAGTGATGTAAGTTTTAAGTTTTTTTTTAAGAATAATCATGTAAATTTATTTATTTTTTATGGACATAGTCATGTAAGTTTAAATTAAAAAAAAGATGAACTATAAAATAAAATCAAGAAAGAAAGAAATATAAAAAGAAAAAAAAATAACATAAGCGTACATAAAACATAAAATAATAAAAGATATTTTTATATAAAAAAATGTTATAAGAGAGAGAAGGAGACATAAAAAAAGCAAAAATATAAATTAAAAATATCCAAATTATAAAAGGAAATAAGATAATTATAGTTGTAAAAAATAAAAAATAAAATTCCATAAAGTTATCCATTATTAAAAATTATTTAAAATCAATTATAAACTTACTTCACATCTAAACTAAATAAATACTAATACAATTAGTTTTTTATTTTTTATTTTTATACTGAAGTCCGGAGATAGTACACACATCATCAATGACGTGGTAACTTATCATTGGCTCAATAGACAGAAAGACAGCCTCTGATCCTAGGAATTAGAACCCGTTTGGACTTTTCTTAGCACCAAAAAAGCACAAACCGTTTGGATTCAGCTTCAGCCCATAGCTCATTGGATTTGGGGTTTCCCTTTCCCTAAGCACACCATCATTATTTTATGAATGAGTAGTGACAATAGCAACACCAACAACAGAAGCAATATAAGTGAAAGAATCTCTGTGTTGGCATCACACTTCACTAGTTCCAGCCCCACCATGGCTTCAGAGAAGCAAGCTGCTCTTGCTGCCACTCCCTCTGACCCTGATGCTCCCACCATGTAAGCTTCAAAGCTTCCACCTTTTCCACCTCACACTTCTCTTCTTACTTGCCCTTTTGTTCTGACTACTATTTCATCTTTCCCTCTTTCATGGGTATCTCTTTGTTTCACAAAATTCCTTGCTACCCATCTGTTTGATGTTCTGCTTATCGCTGTTAGTTTGCAAAAACCCTAAAAGGTTGTATTTTTACGTTGTCTGGGTTATTGGGTATTCAAATTTCCAACCTTTTTTTTCGTTACACATTGTTGGAAAATAAGTGTTTAATACGTGTATGTGTGTTTTTTTTTATGCTTTGAAGATGTATGCTTGATTGATGGGATGATCCATTTCCATTTTGGAGTGGTTGTTTGCTTACTTTTACTGGTTTTTGCATTTTATGGAATTTGCTCAGTGTTAGTATTACATTTGATGTTTGATTTAATTTGAACTAATATTGGTGCGATTCTGTTGTTTCAATCAAACGTTTCGTGTTAAGAAATAGAACATCCAACATAGTGCAACAATAAATTGTAGGAATATATGACCATTACATAATATCTCAAGTAGTATTTGTGCTTTTGACTCAATTGTAATTGCATTTTTATGTTGTCTGGGTTAATGAGTATTCAAATTTTCATGTTTTTTTATATACAGCAGTCAGTTTTTTGTTTTTGGAAAGAAGTGTTTAGGGTGTGTGCTTATTGGTGCTGTTTTTCTGCTTTGATGTGAAGATTCAGGCTTGATTGATGGGATGGTCCATTTCCATTTGAAGTTGTTTGTTTGTTTAGTTTTACTGGTTTTTGCATTTGGTGGAATTTGGTTAGTGTTTTTGATAAGGATATGATGGATTTGGTGCACACATTCAAGTTTAATTTCAAGAACCAGAGGGTTCTACCTCTTTGTGCTGGAAGTGGGAGTGGGATCTGAGATGGTATCTCAGTGTTGTAAGACTTCTGAGTACCTGTCATTAATGTTGTATTCTTTGATGTGCAGATTTGACAAGATCATCAATAAGGAGATTCCTTCTACTATTGTTTATGAGGATGATAAGGTAATGTTATGATGTCTGATGTGTTTTGTTCTATGCTTGTATTTCTGAGTTGTGAGTGCTGTGTTGGTGTTTCCTTGGTGAACTTATGATGGAGAAATTCAGAAATTTTCTCTTTGTAGTGAAAACAGTACAATCTACATTTATGTTGAAATTTCATTGTTATATGTGATGTAGCTTGGATACTCCAAAATAGCACACCTATCAGTGTCGTACCTGTGTTGGACACCAATACTGTCCTGATGTTGTATCCTAGAAGTATCCAGTTTTTTTTTTTTTTTTGGAAAAAAAAAAATGACGGACACGTCTTGGACATGACGTTGATACAGCTTAAGGTGAAGGGACACGACTGAGACACGGTTCTGATACGTACAAATATTGATGTAGGGTTAGCTTTTTTTATTTTTTCAGTTTCAATGTAACTCCTGGCTCTCATAATTTTTGTTTCTTTGCTGTCTAGTGCCTAGACATATTGAAATGTGAACATGTAAAATGGTTCAATGTCGAAAGAAATTGGATATTTTAGTTACCTCTATGAACTGACAGCTTTCACAGAAAACAAGCATTCCTACTGATTGCACATTCTAAATCAGGGCTCTAGGCCACTAGCTCAAATGTAAAAAAGTTGATTACTCTGTTAAATTTATTGGAGTACTTGATTTCCTGCTAACTAATAATGCCTTTACATGGATGTTTTATTTTCTTTATGGTAGATTGCTAGTTTTTACCAAATTCAGTTTTGTACAACAGTTCTATAGTTTTCTTGGTTGCCCCCAGGCAATTTTATTTTAGACTTATGCATGAGTATTGTGCATTGAATTTATGGCTAAAATGTTGGGAAATTACATGTACTTTGCAGATTTTTTCCCCTTTAGATTAATTGTTTTTTTTTCAAACCTTTTTTTATGTTAGTCATTGGTTCTGTTTCATTTTTTTCCCTCTCTCTTCACTTTGCCCTTCCTAATTTTTTCTCCCTTGAAGAAATTCATTTGCATCATCAGAATATTATTTTCTGACAGTCGTTGTGGGCATCAATGAAATGTTTATTTGTTTACACACTCTGCCTCTCTTCCTTTGGCCATTTCTGTGCTTATTGTAAACAAAGCATGGCCAGATTTATTTTACACAGGAACCCCCGTGCTATAAGCTATGATGCTTGATTAAAAAAAAAAAAGTATCATAACTTCCAAAAGTAGACTTGGGAAAAAAAATTATAATTTTATCTTTTATGACATGTCAAATATATTTCATTTTTCTACTCCCTTGACATTTTAGCCTCTCTACATTGTAGCTTTAGCAAGTTTGGATTAGCTAGGTTCTGCTGTTGCCCAGCATTCTGGTCATGGTGTCATTTGATGTAATGGTTAACTATTAATGGTCCTATTATTTTTCCCCTTTCGACAGGTGCTTGCCTTCAGGGACATAACTCCTCAAGCTCCTACACATATTCTTATCATTCCTAAAGTCAAAGACGGGTTAAGTGGTCTATCCAAGGTACTCCCTATGTTCATTTTTAATAGTCGGGTTTTGGGATAAATTTTGTTCCTATTTATCTGTTGTTTGCAAAGTTCAAGATCACATTAAATACTCTTTTATCAATTATACCCTTACTTGTTTTTGAATCTTTAATTAATTCATACATTATTTATTGTGAAGTGGAAAGAGAAAGGGATAAAATAGTAAATTCTATAATTATTTTATTAGAATCAAGAAAATTTATTACATGATGCCTTAAAAGGTTTTTCCAAGAAAAAAGATTCTCAGCTTGTATTGTCCGGCAGTAACAGTGATACTGTTTTGAATTCTAAAGTGTTACTGTTGTTAGGTTTTGTCTTGTGTTATACATGTTTTTTGACCAACAACTATTGATTGCTATGGCTATTCTGAAATTACCCTTTCACACTGTTTATGCTGATGCTAAACCTTTGTCTGGGGCTGATAGCCTGACAGTAATTCTTTAACTAGATGAAGTCCTGTCTCGTGTGTTTATACGTTTACTTGTTTTGCTCTGAAACAGGTTCATAGTGGTTTGGTTTCTCATTTTTAGACCTACCAAATCATTGTACATTAATCCAGTTTGGCTTATTTATGAGAATATGACAATTTGGATTTTGGAGGCTACCTTCTCCTCTATTAATCTGTTCATTGTTTCATCTTCGTGGATTTTCCAGCCATAGCTCTTCATTCATCGTATGGTAAATCTAGTTTGACAATTGTTAAAAAGGGTTTAGTGTAAATGTTGTTGTGTTCTCTACACATAGTAGAGAGAGGTTTATTTATAATAAAGGAATTACATGGAAAAGATCAGGAATTGATCCTAATAGATAATGCATATCTAAACATATCCCTAACGTATCAATCATAACTTTAACATATATCCCTAACACATCAATCATATATTTAACAACATTGAGCTGTAGAATGAATTGCGAAGCACCCCCGAATGGATGATCTTGTGTTTACACATTAAATTTTGGTTAATGCCAACATATCCTTTGCTGTTCCCTCCACCTTGAGCTCCTCCTTCTCTGGTCTTTTTCGTAGCTTCTTCTTCATATAGCTAACTCTAGCTATTATGTTTCATATTAGCAACCCTTTCATCTTGTTAACAGGATATATTTCACCCTTGAAACACTATTAGGAACTTTTTAATCTGTTTTTCTCTACCATGTCTGTTTAGGCATTTAGTGTCGATTGCTTTTCTTGTATAATGTCCATGTTATAACTTGCCATTGTCTCTTTTTCTGAGTGATGGCTTGTGTTAGCATATACTACTTGGCAATGAAGTATGCCTAAAGTGGTTTGATTACTGTAAAGATTAATGGAGTCTCCAATGAGAAAATTAGATTAAATAGAAAATTTGAGGACATAAAATTTTCTTTTTTTCTTTCTCGTGAAAGAAAAAATGATGCAAACTGTTTTTATTTATTTATTTTAATATCCGTGGAAATGAAAGGTCATGTAACCTGTTTGATTAATTTAATTTTTCATCATTAATTCCTATGTATTATAAATCATTTACCATTTTTGTAGTGTCTCCATGTCCTGCAAAGTTGAGATATTAGTTTGAGCTTTGAAATCATATACTTTCTATTCATTCATTCCTTGTCATGGCTCTTTACACACTGGCAAATATATTTCTCAAATAGAAAATAACTCTATACTGCACATTTGTGATGATGATTATTCTCACCAACACTTAAAAGAGAGACTTCATTTTTTTTTTTTTCCTGTTTCCTTGAGTTTTGACTCATGACAGAAACTTCTGTATCAATTATGCATGTTCTTGTATTCTTATTGATTATTGATTATTCTGCAGGCTGAGGAGAGGCACTTTGAGATTCTTGGCCGCCTTCTCTACACTGCTAAGCTGGTTGCAAAGCAAGAAGGTCTGGACGAAGGCTTCAGGGTTGTAATCAACGACGGGCCGAAGGGATGTGAGTGTTCTTCTCCAAGCCAACACTTGAACTTTGATAATGGGGCAGTTTGTTTAAAATTAAAATAAGTGATCAAATAAGTTCTTATTTCATAAGCAAATAGGATTTGTTTCTTTTAAATAAGCAGAGATTGCTTATTTTAAGCAAAAAGATTTTAAATAAACACATTATAAAAACAGATAATTACTTATTTTATTAAAATAAGTACTTATATCACAAAATAAGTTTAAACAAACCAGCCCAATAAATCATCTTCTATGTGAGTTATTGAGTCATGAGTGATTCTTCTATAATATATTGAGTTATGATTTTATTTTTGACAGGCCAATCAGTTTACCACATTCATGTGCACCTCCTAGGGGGAAAACAGATGAACTGGCCTCCAGGCTAAAATGTGGAAAAGGATTCACTGAGTCATGAAAGTAATAAATAATCTGGTTGTGCTATCTTCTAATAAGTGGATACATGTGGTGTACTTGAAGTTACATGTAGTTAAGATAGATAACCAGTGTTGAATGTGTTAAACTAATTATGTTGAATGTAGGATGTTTCTAAGTTCCAAAGTCGTTTTCTAGATTCTGATTATTGATGCTCTCTTATGCTTTAGTTTAGGTGGTGTTTGGTTACATTTCTGTTGTGTTTTCACTTTTTAATTACAAAATTGTCAAATTATTTTCGTTATGTTTTCTGATATTCGTATCGGAAACATAGAAAACAATAAAAAGTTGTTTCCAATGTTTCATGTACAAGTCATAGAAAATAAAATGAAGATAGAATTGTAACCAAACGTCCCTTTAAGTTACCACTTTAACATTAGTGGCATCAATAAATGCTTGTAGTGGGTGTTTATTTAGTTCACAGTCATGGCAAATTCCACCTAACTCACGGTTAAATAAAAGAACAAGACAAGGTGAAATACAAGAATAGTAATGTGGAATATAGGGAATGTATCACACCCCTTATCTAAATAATAAGGACAAATGATCAATTTAGTTATTTATCTATCATAATCACTATTTCACTGTTAATGTTATTGTTGTGGTCGTCGTGACTACATTATTATTATCACTGTTATCACCATCGTTGTACTATCACTATCACACTATTATCGTTGTTATTGTCTTCGTTTAAGTGTGTTTTATTTGTCTTTAATTTGTTTTTTTTTTTTAATGTATTCATCTCCAATATTCAACAACTTTTAAAAAATTAAAAATAAGAATAAATTGAAATTCAAAACTTAAAATAAAACTGGTTTCAATTTAATTTTTTTTTTTAAACTATAAACAATAAATTATCTCGAATTGGTCTTAATTTTTGTTTCATTTAAAAGTGTACAAGGACATAATTATAACATTTTCAATTTTTTAAATCATAAATTAATCAAACAAAACACATTCTCTAAATCTTAAAAAATTAAAAATGAAAACTATTTTAAAAAATGTAAGCAGAAAATGAAAACATAAAATATTTTTGCCAACCAAATCATCAAACCCTAAAATAGAAATTGTAGCCATTTTACACTCTAAAGCATCTCTATTATAGCTGTGATTCATGCCATTCAACAATTCTCTGTGTTGATTGGCTCGCTAAGTATGAAGGACATTAATAATAACACAAGGAAATTTTGAAACTGAGTGCACAACGAGGCTAACCTCTCATTTGAATGCTGACGTACTAGGCATCTCTTTTGTTATATCTTTGTAGTTTTTTTCTTCCCCTTGGATCAAAAAAAGAAACACAACTTTACCCAATTAATAACCAAAACATTCAAATTTGATCCACACAATCGTATAAAAGATCCAAGCAAGAATTAACTTGAAATTCTTGTTTCTCATTAATTACCAAAGGATGAGAGGTTCCCAACAACCCCAACCACTTTTTGGCAGCAAAGTGGCCAAATTTTCTCTAGCAATTATGAAAAGTACAAACAAAGGCATGTGCAAAGACTTGTCCCCCCTACATGTTCATTAATTCCTTTGCTGGCAATTGCATCTCTTCACTTATATAACAATAATCTGACACACACACACACTCACTACAGTGATCTCTTATCTGTTAGATTAAATAAACGTGTGGGTTTCATATTCCATGCCATGGCTTCTCTTCTACTTATTTTGTCTTTTCTAGTACGACCAAAAGTTAAAAACCAAGCTTCTATTGAAGATGATTCAAGTTTTCTTGCAAGAGAAAGAGAGTGTGATGACAATGATCAGTTGGAGAAGATGGGGGAGAAGATTCTAGAGGAGCCAAAAGTTTGTATCTATTTAGTTTAGCTAGCTAGAGAGATATGCATGTGATGATGGATGGTTCGTGAATAATTTATCTTCATATTTTAACTTGATTTATCATCCAATTTGTGTTCAATTAATTAATGTCATCTATTTTTACCTTTTCATTAGCTTCTGTTCTACCCTCTTCTCTCCCCTGCTTTTCGTTTGCAAACTGTGTAACTTTTTATTCAATTATTTTGCTAGCTTTCTTGTAAATTATAAGACTTAATTACAGGGTTAGTCCTAAAATTCTATTAATTGTTTAATTTAGTTCTCTAAGTTATAAAAAGTTTCAATTTGATCATCAAATTATTTAAAATGTATCAATTTAAATTTTTTTTTACCAGGTTTTGCTATTTGCATTCCTCTTGCTAAATATATTCCCCTAAAAACCATAAAAACTGAGAGGTGTATTTAGTAAAATGGAGTGTAAATAAAAAAATATGACAAAAAATCACCAAATTGGTGCATTTTAAATAATTTGAGAATCAAATTGCATTTTTTTTATAACTTAATGACCAAATTACACAATTAATTAGAATTTGTACAATTAAGCTAAATTGTAATAATGGCTTGGTACATGTTATATTTGTATAATACAAATAGAACCTAAAATATCAGGCAACATAT
This sequence comes from Amphicarpaea edgeworthii, assembly GCA_014843725.1. NCBI lineage: Eukaryota > Viridiplantae > Streptophyta > Magnoliopsida > Fabales > Fabaceae > Amphicarpaea > Amphicarpaea edgeworthii. The sequence continues at coordinate 12,156,473 of CM026321.1, forward strand.
GAATTCATGGTTTTGAAGCTTCGAAATAATACATCTAATCAATTTGCATCAGCTAATTGAGATTAATCAATCCATCATCATCATTGCCCCTTTCAACTTGGTTATTTGTTTTAACAGCATAAACATATTTTGTAAGTTATGAACCTTTAATTCTCACGCTATAGTCATACATTTTGCTGGGAAAAGAGACCAAAATAAAGATGAGTAACTTCTAACATTACAAGAGTAATTTATTTGGGATTAATTGCAACCTACTTCCAGTGTAACCAACTAGTGTTTGGTTAGTCAAAAGTCACATTTGATGATAACATACGATCTTAGTAGTAAAAATGTACATACCATAAAGCAATGACCATTTAACATATCAAATAATTTATTTGAAATTCCACATAAGCCCTTCAATTAAAACTACTAAATCAGGACAAATATTAAAAGAAAAAGGTCACTAAAATCATAAAATGCAAAAGCTACCAAAAGGGTTTAGTTCTATTAGTAATTGATATTAGTACATAAGTTGATATCAATTCTTCATATTTGTCTAATACTAATCAAATAACAGCTATAGCATTTACTTTGATTTCTGTTTGGTAAATTTCTTTAAAATAATTTATAAGAGAAAAAATATTAAAAAAAATAAATTATTTTTTGATAAGTTAAAATTAATTTTTTTAATAGTTAATTTGTAAAAATTATTTCATATAATTTCTCTAAAACATATAAAACTTTTGAAAATTAATTATCAAAGAAATCAATATTTACATTTGAAAAAAAAAATAATTATTTTTTTTTAGAAAAACTTATCCAAACGATCGTTTAGAAGGCAAGGCCACCAACTTCAAAGTTGAACCAAGGGAAGTGAGTAAGAGCCTCCCTTCATGTGTTAGGTTCTTAGGGTTGGTTCTGTGTCCAAATAAAACACTTGCACATGTATACCAATCATTGAAGGGGCTTCTATGGTAGCTAGTTCCAATATAAAGACTTTTAAAAGTGAAAAATATGAAAAAAAAAATGAAATTAACTTCTCTAAAGTTAAAATTATCTTTTTCAATAGTTAATTAGTAGAAGCTCTCTCATGTAACTTCATCTAAAATTAAAGGTGTGAGACTTTTACAAATTAGTTATTGGAGAAGACAATGTTAATTTCTAAAAAAGTTAATTTCATTATTTTTTTTCGTATTTTTCTCTCTAGAAAGTATTTATAAAATAGTGTATCCAAACATGTTATAACCAACCACTCCTTTGTGTGATCATCAACATCGAAAGCAAATTTTCTCTACTTCAAAGTATTACTCAAAGGGGAGGATGACCCTTTCTCAACCTCAAAGGGTGCTTCCCGTTATTCTTTTCTTGTCATGTCTTGATGCATTCTCCAATAGTTGCTTCATTTATATCACTCCAACCTTTGACCCCTTCTATAAAATTAGATAAATTTAGTAAATTTAAATTCACATTTATTGTTATTAGGAAAATAGTTTTACATTAAGTCAATCACAATTTATTGTTTTATACGGCCATTCAATCACAATCCACCCGTTTTAATGATTTTGAAATAATTTTATAAAAATCAATTAAATTAACATAAATGAAAGGGATCTAATTGACTAGTTTACATTATTAGTACATCACATTTTTTCTCTTATTTAAATAAGAATGATTTTACACATTTCTCTTTGACTCGAGTGTGTTTGAATACGATATTTGGAAATGGTAATTCATTTAAAGAGGGTAATTCAAATTTTTTGAAATAAAATAATTTGTTTGGATGAAATATTTAAAAAGAAATTGAAATGGGCTCATTTTGAAAGGATATTTTAGTTAGTTAAAAATAGTAAATTTGAAATTTTTCAAGAAAGTTGAGACTTTGAAATTCTCTATCTCTTCTCTCCCTCTCTCTCATGTATTATTTTTGAAAATTTACAAAGCTAAATTCTACAAACAAAACTCACAAAATATTCACTTAACACCATTAATATATACCACCCTTGTACCTACCAAAAGTTGTACATAAAAAAAAATCACCAACTATCATCACAATTGTTCCTTAACAATAGCAACAAAATCAAGTAAAAAAAATTAACTCTCCAAATAGTGTAAGATTTAGTGAAGTAATTACCACCACACAATTGTTGTCACTGTTGTTCTCGTTGCCACCACATTGTTGTCGCTGTCGCCACTATCACTACACTATTGTCATCACCATCACTATTGCCACCACTATTTAACTACTACTAACCACTACTAACGTTATCATCTATTCGTTTAAACATATTTTAATCGTCTTAAAATTTTTTTTTTTGTGTGAATTCTATTTGTCTTCATTTGACAATAACTTTTAAAAAATTCAAAATAATAATAAATTGAAACTAAAAACTAAAAATTAAAACTAATTTTGATTTTTAAAAATTTCAAAACTAAAAATAATAAACTGATAGAAGGAACTTAGTTAATTGGATATTTATTATAGGAATTAGAAAGACAAAAGAATACAATATAATTTAATGATTTTTTTTTTCATCGGGTGTCAATTAATGATCACCTTAATTATTAATAAAAAAAATTCACGAAGAAAATTTTGATTATTATATAATTATTAAATTATTTTTATAAGTTTTATAGTCAAATTTATAAAGTAACTTCTTTCTCATGATAATTAATAACTAACATAATTATTTGAGTTGTTTAGTCAAACAAATCTTTATTGATATTAAATATTTTTTCTAAAAAATAGATGATTATAAACAAACGGAGGTGAAAATTAATTCGATATTAATTAATGGTACTAACCTCAAATATATATATTTGATAGATTCAATAATTTTGAAGAAAAAACCATCTCATTAACCAATCCGAATTAAATGAATGATCACAAATTAAATATCATAATTACAAATTTCACATTCAATCTCAACCTTTCAACAACATTAGTGAATTGGATATTTACTATAGGAGTTACGAAAGACAAAAGAACACAATATAATTGAATAATTGCATTAAGTATCAATTAATGATCACCTTAATTAATAATAAAAAAAATTCCAGAAGCAAATTTTGATTATTATGTAATTAATAAATTATTTTATAAGTTTTATTGTAAAATTTATAACGTAACTTTTTTCTCATGATAATTAATAACTAACAGATCTATTTGAGTTGTTTAGTCAAACATATCATATCTTTTGTGATAATATTTGTTTTTCCTAAAACTATATGATTATAAGAAAACAAAGGTGAAAATGAATTGGATTATTAATTAATTGTAAGTACTAACCTCAAATATATAATTAAAGGCAGTAAATGATTTTTGAAACATTTTTTTTTTTTTTTATAAAAGATAGACCACTTGCCAAGCAAATATCTACAAAAATTCCAATAAAATTCGAGAAGCGGCAAGACAGATTTGTCTATAATATAACTTGGTCCAATGATTGACAATTTTCTAAGTCTTCCCATAACCAAATTACATAGAGTTTTTATAGATTAAAGTTAACAAAATTACGTTAACAAAGCCTTTCATTTTATTTTAAATGTGGTCCTTGACTCTTTTAAAGTTGAGGTTTGTTGGATTAATGTCCTTAAGTCTAAATATAGAGGTTGGTCATACCTATGTGTTCCAAGTGCTTCAAGAAGGTTGATATGTTGGTAATATGTTTTACTGTGAAATACTTCCTCTATACTCATATATAAAAAAAAAATAGTATTGTTTATTGGACTTAAATATAAGCAAATCTAATTAATTTTGTCCTATTTAATGCTATCATTCCTAAAACATTATTCGTTTAATTACAATTATATTTTCAATGATTCTTTTTTGTTCATGACACCAAATTCCAACAAAGGGAATTTTAAAAATAACTATATTTTTCTCTTAAAATTTGTAAAATTAAAGAATGACAACTAACTTTCTTAATTAGTGTAAAAGTAGTTATTTTTGCCTATATATGAGTTAGAGGGAGTATGTGATAAGTTGGTTAATGCAATTCAAAGGTATGAAATGATTTTGCGTATTCATGTTACCAATGACATTGCATCAACTACTTTTCTATTATTTAATACAAGTGTAGAAGAACTTGTGGGAAAGACTACACAAGATTTATTGGATTCACTTGTCAAGGTCCATTAAATTCATTAGAATATAACTTTTGTTTTACGTGGCTTATAAAACCAATATTAACTTATTTATTTATGTCATTTTTTTTAGGATGAGGCTTTAGACAATTGTCTATTTGAGTTTTTGAAATGTTGAGTACAAGTGTAAAGGAAGTCCCTGATGTGTCATTATTTTTTCCTATTTCTTACCCTTTTCTGTCATCATTTTAATTATTGATTAGCCTTAATTGTCAAATTAATTATGCAGTTTTATCATTTGGGCCTTTTTGACTAATTCTGTATTTTAATTTGATTTCAGGAGAATTATAAGCAATTGGGCTTGGATTTGGAATTGGGCTGAACCAGCTTGGGCTTGAAGAGAGGAGACTGTTTTAGTTTTATTTGTCGTTCAGTTTTATTTTATTTCATTTTATTGCTGTATTTTGTAATTGGGCCGCATCAGATTTTTATGGGCCCAAATCAGATTAGTAGCCTAGGGTTTTGTGGGCCTAAGTGACTTTTAGTGAGACAAGAATAAGGACAGCCGTCATGGAGAGGGGGCAGGTAGGTTTTAGTTTCATTTTGGACTGTTGAGGAATTACTGTTCACGTCCCCAGCATGCTACTGTTCATGTAGAGCAGAGTTTTTTTCATTTCCTGTTTCTGTTTCCATTTTCGTTCTTCATTGTTGGTTCGTTTTCAATTTCCATTTCCAGTTTCGTTTCTGTCTTCTATTCTTGTTTTCGTTTCTGTTTTCTAGTTTCATTTCCGTTTTGCAATTTCTGTTTTTAGTTTCCAGTTGCTGTTTAATTTGAATGGAAGGTTAAATTTCCAGTGTTGTTTTCTCTTGAGGATTAAGCACTAGCTCTCTTTGAGGTTTTGTTATTAATGTTAATTTCTGATCAGTTTTTCCCCTTCACCAATTATTCTGTGTTTGTTGCGATATTAATCCATGCATGTTTAATGCTTGATTAATTGTCTCTGTGCTTAATTAATGTTCATGCCTAATGGACCTGTGAGAGGAATTAATTGGTGTGTGTTGCTTAATCACATAATGAAAACCTTGTATTAATTTTCGCTTAGTAAATTAATTCCGGGTTGGATTAAGTGGCTGAATTGATTAGGGATAGATTCTCGTAACCTAGGATAAGAGGCTTGCTTTTGAATCAAGGGGAAACAACACGTTTTAGTTTTGTTATTTTTAATTCAAGTTGCTTGCTGTTTAAATTATTGAAACAAAGAAACCCCCCCATTTGTTACTGTTTTATTGTTGTTAAGTTTTATGAACGTTTGTTTGATCACTGCTCACTGGGAGACGACTTAGGATCACTTCCTAGTTACTGCATTTAATTGTTTTTATTTGGTTCGGATGCGCCACCGACCAAATTTATTTATTCTTCTTGGGGAGCAATAGTTCCAATCAAAGGTTCATAATTGTGTTTGTGTTTTGTGGTTGTGTGTAGTTCATTTCTGTTGCTTAGTGTTATTGTGTTCAGGTGTGTAGTGTTGTGTTTGTTTGTCTTCTGTCTGTTAAATTGTGTGTTTCTGTTGTTGTGTGTTTTCCTGCAACAAGTTGAACAACAAATTTCGAATTGAACAGCAAATGAAACTTCAATCCAATGGAACAGTAACTATGCATTGTATTGCTCTGTTTCTGTTCTGTGTTTGAACTTCAATTTGCTGCTGTTGTGAGGATTTATTTCTACTAGTCCTCTGTTTTTGCTGTGAATAGTGCCGGACTTTTCTAATTAATTGTCGATTTTTGTTTTGGTAGCTAGAGTTGTCCTTTTTGGATGATTTTTTTTTGTGGTAGTTTCTCTTGATCCATATTTTGTGTGAAAAATACCAGAAGCACTTGGTGTGGCTGAATTTGAGAGATACAAAAATTTTGGGAATTTGTGTTAAGCAAAACTCAAAATGGTCATAACTTTTGCTCCGGGTATCAGAATGAGTATTGTTATATATGAATTTGGGGTAGAATTGAATTTCCCATGTAGCCCAACCGCGAAAGCCGTTGCAGGTTCTCAGAATTCCAAAAAGAGGTTGTTTACTAAGTTTTTATTTTTATTTTTTAAGTATTATTGCCCTATTTTTTCAAACTTTGAATTTTTAGTTTATATAGTTAGACTTTGAATTTTTGTCTGATATTTTTTGTGCTATCTTTTTATGATTTTAGGGAGTTACTCACAAAATTTCAGCTCATTTGGATATTGTTTGAGTACAGTTCCAGTTTTACCCCTACTTGTGCTTGTCTGGAAAATACATGATTTGCTGCATATAGTGCATGACTAGGGAAAATCCGGATAATTTACTACCTTTTGATCCTGAAATAGATAGGACCTTTCATAGATTAGTTAGGCATAGTGAGCATATAGATAGTCTTAGTTTTGATAGTCTTAGTTTAAACAACTCTGAACATTCTGTTGCAAATTCTGAGCATTCTGATTCTGAGCATTCTGTTGCTGATATTCATACTGAGAACATGGCTCAACCTCCACCTCGTGAGAGGACACTTAGAGAGATGGCTGCACCTGATTTCACTTATGAAAGCTTGTGCATTCAATACCCTGATGAGGATGTCCCATATGTTCTCAAGACTGGGTGATACATTTGCTTCCTAAGTTTCATGGCCATGCAGGTGAGGATCCGCATAAACATCTCAAGGAATTTCACATAGTATGTTCAACCATGAAGCCTCCCGATGTCCAAGAAGATCATATCTTTCTCAAGGCTTTTCCTCATTCTCTCGGAGGGAGTGGCAAAGGATTGGTCAGTACTACCTTGCTCCCGTGTCTATCATCTGGTTGGAATGACCTCAAGAGGATGTTCTTGGAGAAATTCTTTCCTGCATCCAGAACCACTGCAATCAGAAAAGACATTTCAGGCATCAGGCAACTTAGTGGAGAGAGCTTGTATGAGTACTGGGAGAGGTTTAAGAAATTGTGTGCAAGCTGCCCTCACCACCAGATTTCTGAGCAACTGTTGCTCCAGTATTTTTATGAAGGTCTAAATAGCATTGAAAGGAGCATGATTGATGCTGCTAGTGGTGGAGCTCTTGGTGATATGACCCCTGTTGAGGCTAGAAGCTTGATTGAGAAGATGGCCTCCAACTCCCAACAATTTAGTGCAAGAAATGATGCTATTGTCATTAGGGAGTCCATGATGTGGCCACGGATTCATCTCCATCTGTTGAAAATAGGAAGCTTGAGGGAAAACTTGATGCCTTGGTCAACCTAGTAACTCAGCTTGCCATAAATAAGAAATCTGCATCTGCACCTGTTACTGTTGCAAGAGTCTGTGGCCTATGCTCTTCTGCTAATCACCATACAGATCTCTGTCCTTCTCTGACAATCTGGAGTCAATGAGCAACCTGAAGCCTATGCTGCAAACATTTATAATAGACCACCTCAAAGACAAAACCAGCAAACAACAGAATAATTATGATCTTTCAAGCAACAGATACAATCCGGGTTGGAGGAATCATCCAAATCCGAGATGGACAAATCCTCCACAATACCAAAGAACAACAACCTGCCCCTCCTCCATTCCGAATCTTCGCTGGTCCAAGCAAGTCATATGTTCCTCCTCCAATGCAACAACAACAACAAAGACAAAGCAAGCATCCGAGGCTCCTTCTCAACCCTCCTTAGAGGAGCTAGTGAGGCAGATGACTCTTCAAAATATGAAGTTCCAGCAAGAGACCAGAGCCTCCATTCAGAGTCTGACAAATTAGATGGGGCAGATGGCTACTCAGTTGAACCAGGCACAGTCCCAAAATTCTGATAAATTACCCTCTCAGACTGTCCAGAATCCGAAAAAGTGTGAGTGCCATCACTTTGAGGTCGAGCAAGAAAATTGATGCACTTGCTGCACTCGCACTCGCACCACCCCGACCAAGAGGAGGAGCAGCCACTTGGTAGCAGAAAATTCCATGCGGTGTGGACCTTCTTCCAAAGAAAGACTGATTTGCAGCAGCCTATCCCCCTTCCATTCCCACCTAGAGCAATTCCAAACAAAAAGATGGAAGAAGTGGATAGGGAGATCCTAGACACCTTCAGGAAAGTGGAGGTAAACATACCTCTGCTTGATGCCATCAAACAAATTCCCAGATATGCAAAATTCCTAAAGGAGTCATGCACCCACAAGAGGAAGATGAAGGGTAATGAGAGAATCAAAGCATGGGCGAAAACGTGTCTACACTCATAGGTAAATCTGTTCCTAACATTCCTGAGAAATGTAAGGACCCAGGTACTTTCTGTATACCTTGCATTATTGGGAACAGCAAATTTGAAAGCCATGCTAGATTTAGGAGCATCAATTAATGTTATGCCTCTGTCCATTTTCAAATCTTTATCTCTTGGACCTTTGCAACCTACGGGTGTGGTGATTCAATTGGCAAATAGAAGTGTTGCTCACCCTACAGGTTTCATAGAGGATGTGTTGGTTCGGGTTGGCGAAATTATTTTTCCTGTTGATTTTTATGTTCTTGATATGGAAGAGGGATTCTCCCATGGATCTGTCCCAATTATTTTAGGCAGGCCATTTTTGAAAACAGCCCGAACCAAGATAGATGTTTATGCTGGCACATTGTCTATGGAATTTGGTGATATTGTTGTCCATTTTAACATTCTTGATGCCATGAAACATCCATCTGAGGATCATTCTGTCTTTCGTCTTTGAGATACTTGATCGAGTTGTTGATGACTATATGTTTGATTCCGATTCTCTTCATGTTAGGAAGCACCCATTTTCATCTGATATGCATATTTGTCATTCCTCATGCATTGAATCTGAATCTGAATCTGAGTTTGAATTTGATCCTGTATCTAATTTTTGTGCTGAGAGTAAATTTGAATTTCAGTCTGGTACTTTGGGGGTGTCACCTCTTGATTTGGATTTTATAGAGTCGAATGCACTAACCATGTTGCGGGAAGTACATATACATCTGACTTACAGGTTGAGGTACAGGCTGTGGAACCCATTCTTTCCCCTTCTCTGGTTCCTTCTGATATATAGCCACCACCCACACCAGAGCTGAAACCATTACCAAAAAACCTCAAGTATGCTTACTTGGAGGATGAGGAGAAATTGCCTGTGATTATTTCTACCTCCCTTGATGCTTATTCAAGAGGAGAAGTTGTTGCAAGTGCTTAGAAAGCATAAGAAAGCCATCGGTTGGACCTTGGCAGACATTCCTGGTATTAGCCCATCTACCTGCATGCATAGGATACTTTTAGAGGATGGAGCCAAACCAGTGAGATAGCCACAGAGGAGACTCAACCCAGTCATTCTAGATGTAGTAAAGAAAGAGGTGACCAAGCTTCTGCAAGCTGGGATCATCTACCCCATTTCTAACAGTCAATGGGTGAGTCCAGTCCAAGTGGTTCCAAAGAAGACAGGCCTCACTGTTGTAAAGAATGAGAGGGATGAGCTGATTCCCACCAGAGTGCTGAATAGTTGGAGGGTCTGCATTGACTACAGGAGGCTGAATCAGGCAACAAGAAAAGATCACTTCCCACTCCCATTCATTGATCAGATGCTTGAGCGACTGGCAGGTAAATCCCATTATTGCTTTCTTGATGGATTTTCTGGATATTTTCAAATTCACATTGCCCCTGAGGATCAAGAAAAAACCATATTCACCTGCCCCTTTGGCACTTTCGCCTATAGGAGAATGCCTTTCGGCCTATGCAACGCCCCTGGTACCTTCCAGCGGTGTATGCTTAGCATTTTCACTGACTTTTTAGAGAGTTGCATAGAGGTGTTTATGGATGATTTTACTGTTTATGGATCCTCTTTTGATGCATGTTTGGATAGTCTGGATAGAGTTCTTAATAGATGCATTGAAACTAACCTTGTTCTGAATTTTGAAAAATGTCACTTCATGGTTGAACAAGGTATAGTTTTAGGGCATATCATTTCCAATAAGGGCATAGAGGTAGACCCTGCCAAGATAGCTGTTATTTCACAATTGCCTTACCTCTCTTGTGTGCGAGAGGTTCGTTCTTTTCTTGGCCATGCAGGGTTTTACAGGCGCTTTATCAAAGATTTTAGTAAGGTGGCCCTTCCACTATCCAACTTGCTGCAGAAGGATGTGGACTTTAACTTTGATGACAGGTGCAAGAAGGCTTTTGATTGCCTTAAGCAAGCCCTAACCACCACCCCCATTATTCAGGCACCCGATTGGACAGCTCCATTTGAGTTGATGTGTGATGCATCTAACTATGCATTAGGGGCTGTCCTTGCTCAGAGGATTGACAAACTTCCTAGGGTGATTTACTATGCTTCCAGGACTTTAGATGCTGTCCAAGCAAACTACACCACCACAGAGAAAGAGCTTCTGGCTATTGTTTTTGCTCTTGATAAATTTAGATCATATTTGCTTGGTACTCGTGTTATTGTCTATACTGACCATGCAGCTCTGAAGTATCTATTAAAGAAGGCTGAGTCAAAGCCTAGATTGATCAGGTGGATGCTCTGGCTTCAAGAGTTTGATTTGGACATCCGTGACAGGAGTGGAGCCCAGAATTTGGTGGCAGACCATCTTAGTAGGATTGAGAGAGCTGAGGAAGCAGATGCTTTGCCTATCCAGGATTGTTTTCCTGATGAAAATTTGTTGACTGTTTCTATTTCTTCCCCCACCCCTTGGTTTGCAAACATTGTTAACTATTTAGTTGCTTTTGTTTTTCCTCCCTTAGCATCTAGAGCTCAGATTGATAAAATTAAGAGTGATGCTAAGCATTATATTTGGGATGACCCCTATCTGTGGAAGTTGTGCAGTGACCAGGTTATTAGGAGATGTATTCTCGACCATGAGATTGACTCGGTCCTGCAGTTCTGTCATTCTTCCGCACCTGGTGGCCATCTTGGTATTCAGAGGATAGTTCGCAAGGTGCTTGATTGTGGATTTTACTGGCCCACCATCTTTAAGGATGCGTGGAGGATCTGTAGCACTTGTGAGCCTTGTCAGAGAGCAGGAGGATCCCTTTCTTGGAGACAGCAGATGCCTCAACAGCCCATGCTGTTCTGTGAGGTGTTTGATGTCTGGGGTATTGATTTTATGGGTCCTTTTCCTATTTCTTTTGGTTTTTCCTATATTCTCCTTGCTTGTTGATTATGTTTCAAAGTGGGTGGAAGCTAAAGCCACCGTAACTAATGATGCTATGGTCGTTGTGGATTTTGTTAGGTCTAATCTGTTTTGCGGGTTTGGAGTACCCAGAGCCATTGTTAGTGATCGGGGCACCCATTTTTGTAACAGATCCATGCAGGCTTTGCTCAAGAAATATGGGGTTGTTCATAGGGTTTCTACACCCTACCACCCCCAAACTAATGGGCAGGCTGAAATTTCAAACAGGGGAGATCAAGAGGATCTTGGAGAAGATTGTGCAGCCGAACAGAAAAAGATTGGAGCAACAGGCTGGATGATGCTCTTTGGGCACATAGGACTGCTTACAAAGCACCCATAGGGATGTCTCCTTATTGGGTTGTCTTTGGCAAGGCATGTCATCTTCTCTGGGAGATAGAGCACCGTGCCTATTGGGCTGTGAAGACTTGCAACTTCTTTATTGATCAGGCTGGAGAGGAAAGAAAGTTGCAACTGAATGAACTTGATGAGATCCGTCTTGAGGCCTATGAGAACTCAAAGTTCTACAAGGTGAAAACCAAGAAGTTCCATGATAGCTTGATAGCTAGGAAGGACTTCGTGGTTGGGCAAAAGGTGTTGTTGTATAACTCTAGACTCGGTCTCATGGGTGGTAAGCTTAGGTCTAAGTGGATTGGTCCTTTTGTTGTGACTAATATTTTTCCTTATGGTACAATTGAGATCAAAAGTGAATCCACAGATAAGACTTTCAAAGTTAATGGCCACCGGCTGAAGCCATTCCTCACAAATCCTTCTTTGGTGGATGTAGTGGTGGAGGAGGCTTCCTTGCTTGACCCCGCTTCTCTCCCATCATGACTTAGGGAGTTTTCTTTTTCTCCTTCCTTCTCTACTTTTGTTTCACGTGTCCAATTCCATTGGTTGCTTTGATTTCTTGATCTTATGATTGCGCTACATTGAGGACAATGTGTGATTTAAGTGTGGGGGGAGACTATTCTTTGTTTAGGATTTTTAGGTTTGTCTGTTTTATGTTTTGTGTACAACATTGCATGCTTTTCTTTGATTTCTAGGTTTTGTTTAGGTTATGGGCACATTCTTCACATTTATGGATTGAAATCTTTGTTTTTCTGTATATGTCAAGTTAGTTTTGAAGTTGATCCTTGTTTTTTTTTGTGCATGTCAAGCTAGTTCTGAAGTTTGAGAGGTTGAATTGAGTGATAGATTTACCCTTGGTGAGATTTTGAGCCATCAGCATCTATTTTATTCTGTGTGTTTTGCTCCATTGATTGCTTGCACAATGGCCTTGGCTTGGCTCTTTTTGGTACTTCTTGCACATGCATGTTTGGAGATGATTTAGGCATTCTTGTTCTTATAAGCCTCTAGCCAAATAAGCCTACCTTGAATTAATTCCTTTGATAGCCCCTTTGAGCCTATGTTCCCCTTTCTTTGTTTTGAAGCTCAGTACAAGCCTTAAGTGAAAAACCATGATCACCCTACCCTTAAGGAATTTTGGAGCTTTGGAATTGTTTTGGGAATAAGTGTGGGGGGGTATGTTTCATTGGATGATGTATTTTTGGCCATGCTTAATGTTTGATGATGTCTGTTTCTTCAAAAAAAAAAAAAAAAAAAAGGAAAGAAAAAGAAAAGAAAAGGAAAAGATTGAAGTTGAATAATAGTGGACTTGTTTTTGGACTTGTTTGAGGATTTGGTTGATATTGTTGATATTAGAGGTTTTGAGTTTTCTTTTTATGCTTAATTTTGACTTATTCCCCATTGCTCCTCTATTCCCTTGGGTTTTAGTCACTTATCCCATATATTTTTTTTTCTCACCTTGTCCCTGGCCCCATTACAACCTTAAAAGACCTTTTGATCCTTTTTGTCCATGTGTATTGATTGTTAATTCTAGAGGCTTGCCAATTCTATGTGGTGTTTGTTTTTCATGGGTGCTCTGAGAGTAAACAGTAGCCTAGACACTTGAGAGATTGAGTGCATATATCTTGTGAGGCTTTATCACTTTTGATTTACCTCTTAGGCAGATTAACTTGCTTGCCATGTTTGAAATGTTTGGATAACTTTCTTGACTGTCTTGACTCTTTAACTCTTGTTGTGTTGGATGTTGCCTATTCCTTTCATTCCTTTGAACTCATTGAAAAGTATGTAAATGTTTTTGTGTTTCTCTCTCTTTGATGTCTTTGGATTTGTTCCTTGCTCTGTTTCATGATTTTGCCCTGGAGTGCAAAAGGCTAAGTGTGGGGGAATTTGATGTGTCATTATTTTCTCCTATTTCTTACCCCTTTCTGTCATCATTTTAATTATTGATTAGCCTTAATTGTCAAATTAATTATGCAGTTTTATCATTTGGGCCTTTTTGACTAATTCTGTATTTTAATTTGATTTCAGGAGAATTATAAGCAATTGGGCTTGGATTTGGAATTGGGCTGAACCAGCTTGGGCTTGAAGAGAGGAGACTGTTTTAGTTTTATTTGTCGTCCAGTTTTATTTTATTTCATTTTATTGCTGTATTTTGTAATTGGGCCGCATCAGATTTTTATGGGCCCAAATCAGATTAGTAGCCTAGGGTTTTGTGGGCCTAAGTGACTTTTAGTGAGACAAGAATAAGGGCAGCCGTCATGGAGAGGGGGCAGGTAGGTTTTAGTTTCATTTTGGACTGTTGAGGAATTACTGTTCACGTCCCCAGCATGCCACTGTTCATGTAGAGCAGAGTTTTTTTCATTTTCTGTTTCTGTTTCCATTTTCGTTCTTCATTGTTGGTTCGTTTTCAGTTTCCATTTCCAGTTTCGTTTCTGTCTTCTATTCTTGTTTTCGTTTCTGTTTTCTAGTTTCATTTCCGTTTTGCAATTTCTGTTTTTAGTTTCCAGTTGCTGTTTAATTTGAATGGAAGGTTAAATTTCCAGTGTTGTTTTCTCTTGAGGATTAAGCACTAGCTCTCTTTGAGGTTTTGTTATTAATGTTAATTTCTGATCAGTTTTTCCCCTTCACCAATTATTCTGTGTTTGTTGCTGATATTAATCCATGCATGTTTAATGCTTGATTAATTGTCTCTGTTCTTAATTAATGTTCATGCCTAATGGACTTGTGAGAGGAATTAATTGGTGTATGTGTTGCTTAATCACATAATGAAAACCTTGTATTAATTTTCGCTTAGTAAATTAATTTCGGGTTGGATAAAGTGGCTGAATTGATTAGGGATAGATTCTCGTAACCTAGGATAAAAGGCTTGCTTTTGAATCAAGGGGAAACAACACGTTTTAGTTATGTTATTTTTAATTCAAGTTGCTTGCTGTTTAAATTATTGAAACAAAGAAACCCCCCCATTTGTTACTGTTTTATTGTTTTTAAGTGTTATAAATGTTTGTTTGATCACTGCTCACTGGGAGACAACCTAGGATCACTTCCTAGTTACTGCATTTAATTGTTTTTATTTGGTTCGGGTACGGCCGCGACCAGTCCCACATCGAATGTGAATGGAAAAGCTAAGTTCTATATAAGTGAGGAAAAGATCCATAAATTCAAGTCTTAAAAGGTTTTGGGTTAAATGTAGTGCCTAGTTTGCTTATGTGATGTGTTTGAGCCCATTTTGATTTTTGATTTGACAGCAATGAAATTTGTGTTAATGTAGAATGTGCAACTCAAGCATCAAGCACCAAGATTTGGAAGTTAAAAGACTTAATTGCAATTTTGGTTCCTTTATTTTTCCAAATCCGCAATTTTGGTCCCCCTACTTTAAAATCCGCAATTTTGATCATCTTACTTTCAAAATCAAATACTTTTGGTCACTCTATTAGATTTTGAATCTTAATTATTTAAATAAAATTAATTAGTTAATTTAAATAAAAAATTAAGTAAATTTTGACAAAGTTAAGATTCAAACCTACATTTCCTTAGTTTTTAAATGTTAGAATAACCACTAAACTAATCATCTAATTAATAATTATTACAAAATATTTATATATATAAATCTTTCACATAAATTTTATTTATTATCCTATATTTATTTATTGTTTCTTGTATTCTTAACAAGAATTTAGTATTTTGAATAAAATTAAATAAAGTGAGTGATTTATAAAATAAAAAGTGAAATATATATAAAAAAATTACAACTAATAATAGGAGATGTTAAAAAATAAAGAAAGAATAATTTAAATAACTTCGATGTTTCGACATCTCTCTTGATGTTTCTCTATTATAGTTTTAAAATTTGGATCAATGATCGAACCGATACTGAGTCACTGCATCATTGTTTGAACCAATGGGTCACTATTGAACCCACATGATTCAACCTATATTGAAAAAAATTAAAAATATTTATTATATACAAATTTGAAATTTATAAAAGTTTATTTAATTAATCTTTAATATTATTAAAAGTTATTTAATTTATTTTTTCTTTATTTTTTAACATCTCCTATTATTAGTTGTAATTTTTTTTTTTTTATATATTTCACTTTTTATTTTATAAATCACTTCCTTTATTTTATTTTTATTCAAAATACTAAATTCTTGTTGAGAACACAAGAAACAATAAATAAATATATGATAATAAATAAAATTTATATAAAAGATTTATATAAATAAATGTTTCGTAATAATTATCAATTAAATAATTGGTTTAGTGGTTATTCCAACATTTAAAAATCAAAGAGAGTTGGTTCAAATCAAAA
Organism: Amphicarpaea edgeworthii; assembly: GCA_014843725.1. Lineage (NCBI taxonomy): Eukaryota > Viridiplantae > Streptophyta > Magnoliopsida > Fabales > Fabaceae > Amphicarpaea > Amphicarpaea edgeworthii. The sequence goes on from CM026321.1 coordinate 12,172,339, forward strand.
TAAGCAATCAAAATTACAGATTTTAAAATAGGGATCAAAACTACAATTAAGCCTTTTTAAATACAGCTAATTCAATAAACCAACTTATTACACTTTTCAACTTTTACTTAGGTTTTTTAGTTTTCAACTAAGTTATTTGATATTTTCGCTAAACATGACCATAGAGGACAAAACATTTCCAAAACTTGTCTAAGACATATCCATGATTAAATCTAAAAAAAAGTGTAGTCTCTATCCACTGAAAAGGTTAGCGAGTATACACCCACCCTCACATCAATTTACTCACCAAAATTAATTAGATAGCAAATCCAGGACTGGAAAACGAATCATTCCAAGTGGTGATTGTGAAGTTCTCATTTGATTTGATTTGATTCCCTTCTAAATTCCTGTCCATCTTTAGTGTAGTACCATGGCATACCAATAACCAAACGTGGTGGAGTTGTTGTACAATTGTTCAACTATCAGGAGACACATTATCAGCACTAAAGTTCTGTTTTCCCTCCCTTCTTTGAAATGGTTCTCTTCTTTCCCCTCCACCACTGTCGTATATGATTAGAAACTTTGTTTGCATGTTTCTTCAGTGTCATACTTGTTTCCTCAATTCCCTTTTTTATCATTTGTTTCCAGTCTTTTTTTCCACTTTTTTTTTCTCTTAAAACTTTTCCCTACAATATCCGGTTTACTCTAACCATTAGTTTCCATCAAAACATTTTAATCAATATAAATGAAAGGGGCAGTTAGTACCAAGTTTGATGGGAAGCTTGCCTCATCTTCATTGTCATCCTCATTTTCATCATCGCCACCTTCATCACCAAAATTCTTCATGTTCATTAAATCGTCCCTTGAGTACATTTTCATGCTTGGTGCTCCTGGCATGCCCTGAACCAGAATTAAATACAATATGATCATAATGTACAACCAGCAGCATAAAAGTAAGAGTTTAGAAGACATGCACTGTTAAACTAATAAAAAGTATAAAACAAGAAGGAAAACAAAAAGTAAAATACCTCCATAGATTTTAGTAGCTTTTCCATTTCAGCCTCCTTGGAGGACTTTGCAACAAATGGTTCACCAGGAGCCCTGTCTTGCAACACAAATAGATCCCCTCATGATGAAATTAACAAGATCTTCCAATAAGAACTCAAGTACATAATGCTAAGTGAATACAAAATTAGATACCATCATTGCAGAAACAACATTCTAGTTTCCAAACTACATAATTCGAAGAAGGGAAATTTAATAGGTGAAGAACATAGAATTTGCATCCTGAACATGCAGGGTTGTGGTATTGATAGATTAATCAATGTTTAGAATTTTATAATATAGAAGTACATGAATATTTGATAGAGGGTTAGTCAATGAACATGCAGACCTAGGGGCACTTCAAGAATTAAAGGGACCAATGATAAGATTCAAGGCCAAGATTCTTCAAGAAGAAATGACCAAGAGACTAAAGGAAGGGTTATTCATCAAAGGCCAAAAAGGAAGAAGCCCAAAGGAGCTAAATTGGAGCACTTGGAAATTTGTTGATAGCTTGCTCAGCGCAAGCTTGGGCTCAGCGGAGATTTGCCTCGATCAAGCATCTCGCTCAGCGCACAATTGAGCTTAGCGGAGATTTGCTTCGATCAAGCATCTCACTCAGCGCAAGATTGAGCTTAGCGGAGATTTGCTTCGATCAAGCATCTCGCTTAGCTCAACGTTGAGCTCAGCGCAATTTGCGCTAAGCTCAAGGTTGAGTTTAGCAGAAGGTCTGACGCGAGAATTTTTGAAAACCTTGTTTACTTGTGTAAGGGGGTTCTTAATTGTGTAATTAGGCCTTAAAACGTTATGTTTAAGTGGAGATTAGTTACATAACCCTCTTCTAAGGCCTGGCTCTATAAATAGTAGAAAAGAACCTCATTTGTAAACATATATAATATAACTCATTTGTGAATGAAATAAGCTTTGGCTTAGTTGAGAGCTTAGTCTCTTCTTGGTTCTTGAGTGGAACCAAATTGATTCTTATCAAGGAAGCTTTCCTTGTGGCGAATTCATCTTGGCTTATCGTTCCGTGCGGATCGTGGCATTGTTCTAGATCATCTTCTTCTTCTTTTCGCTTTTCCCTTTTGGTTTGAGTTCTTGATTTGGCTTCAATGAAACTCTTTTGATTTGCTTCCGGATGATCCAAACCAAGCTTGTGTGACTTGGAACTGCATCATGCATGCATCAATATTTGTAAACAAACTACAATGGTTTTGGATACCTAGGTCACCATTGGTGCCATCACACATACTCAACTTTTTGGTTTTTCATTTTGTTTTCTTTTCCATGATTGACAATAAACCCCATAAACTCAAGTTGAATGCCTTACAAAACACACAACTATATGAGACAAATTCATGAGAACCATCACAACAATGATGGTCACATAACTTATTCCATACAGCAGCAGAAATCACAAACTTGATACTACAGAAAAGAGGATTGAGTATTTATGACAATCAATATCGATGCATTAATCATAGTTCACAAGAGAGCTGTATGCTAAACATAAACATATATTAATTAAATAGAAGCATCAATTCCAAACTATAGTTACCTTAGGGACGGGAGGTGGCTTGGGATTGCATGCTTTAGTTAGGTATTTGTAGAGATAATCGCGCAATGAATCAATATCAGGCTTGGAACTATATAAATATTCAGCAACATCGGTATCAGAATATCCTATAACCTGCAAATTCCACATTAGATGAAACTTGTTCCTTTTTTCTACTCTCTCATTTTCAGAACCAAACAAGAAGATGTAACTTACTAATGACAAACAAAAGCACTGAGAGAAAATGCAATTTGAATTTGAAATATACACACAACTCCTAACAGGTTCGCTCAATTGTCTTGCATTTAGAATTGCATTGTCCTTCAGAGTCTTGATCCACTAGCTGACAAGTAAGAAAGGAAGTTGGAAAAACAACATCCAAGTAAGTATTGTATTACCAGAAAGTCAATATAAGCAACATCCAAAGAAAGCAGCACAATGTGGTGGCAAAATGTGAAACTCAAAACAAAAATTCCACGAGTTGCCTTCTTGGATATATGTGAAACTCAAAACAAAATTTTTTTTTCGTAAATACTATTAGTTCACAAGTTGCCTTCTTGGATATATGTAAGTTTAAATCAACAAATATATCCTTGCAAAGCAAAGCTTTGAAAACCTTTCCAAAAGACCATAGTAGGCAAGATAAATATATGTAATCACAAGACAGCAAATGAGATCTTGTTATTATACTGGTTCACTCAACTTGAGCTACGTCTAGTTCTCCTTTAACAACTGTTAAAGGGTTTCACTATAATCAACTAATTACAAAATAAGTATTATTTACTGCCACTTCTGGCTACAAGTATTCTCTATGCCATTACTGGCTACAAGTATTCTAAATCACTACTGGTTATAAGTATGAATCTCCCCTTGAGATTATACTTCCCAAGTATTCTTTTATCACAAAGCTACTCTTGGCTTTCTATACAAATATGTATAAGATTCAGATAACTCTCAAAGAGAGGATATGAACAAGTGTTGAATCTTTGTGAGCTTGTAGAGGATGGGTATTCTCTTTTCTCTCAGCTCGTGTTTCTCACTGGGTTTTCTTTTCTCAGAGTGCTTTGCTTGCTGTGTTGTTTGCTTTGAATGAATTCGTTTTAGTTTATTAGCATTTCATCATCTTCTTCGCGTTGCATGGAAGCATCTTTATATAGTGAGCTTCATGAATATGAACGTTGGAGAAGATAGGTTTCCGTTGTCTCACAGAAGAGTGTTGAAGTTGCTTTGACTGTGCTTGATGTGACTGGAGTAGGTTTCTATCTCTGTCATAGTTGACTTTTAGCTTCAGGTGTGCATCTCAATACTAATTAGTCTTTTGGTTATACCTACACACTTCACACAATTCGAGATATGCAAGCAATATGAGGAATAGAAGAAAGTAAGTTCAGAGAGTATCTCCCTTTCTTTTTGTAACAATAGTACCTTTATTTATGTAAAGGTTTAATTATAAAACACATATTCCTCAACACTTATAACAAATCATGTTCTGTTCCTATACAGACAGCATCTGGCTTAACAAACATAGTCTGGTCTTGACTAAGCATGGTTTGTTCTTGCACAGACAATATCTGGCTTAACAAACATAGTCTGATCTGACTGAGCATGGTCTGGAATGAAAGACATGATCTAGCTTAGCTTCAAACATCGTCTAGCCTAGCTTCAGATATCGTCTAGCCTAGCTTTAGACATTGTCTGGCTTGGCTTAATCATGATCTGTCTTGACTATGCATTGTCTGATCGTGTTCCATACATGGCTTGGTTCAGTACATATGCATAGTTTGGTCCTAGACTTATGTTGTCTATCCCTAAGACTTCACATAGTTTGTCCGAGACTGTTGTATGGTTTGGTCTTAGACTTTGCATGAGTCTATTCCAAAGCTTATTTTAGTCTAATTAGAAGCAATTTATTGTGTTTGATTAATTATTACGAGTTATCAGACAGTTAAGACATAAGAGATTAAGTGATTATACCATTGTCTATTCTCATTTGATTTCTTGAAATCACTTAATCTGAAATCATTAGTTGATCAAATATTATCACATTTGTTATCATCAAAACTTATCAAAGTATTTTAGGGGTCAAACATCATCAAATGTCTTGGTTCTAACAAGAAGCAATAGTGGGTCTTCCCTGCTAGTCTCTCCAAGCCCTGATCAATGAATGGAAAAGGATAGTGGTCTTTGCAAGTGGCCAGGTTGAGTCTCCTATAGTCTATGCATACTCTTCAGCTATTTTGTACTCTAGTCGGAACCAACTCATTGTCCTAATTCTTCACAACAATAATGCTAGACTTCTTAGGGACTACTTGAATAGGACTGACCCACTTGCTATCTAAGATGGGATAAATGATCCCTGCTACTAGCAACTTCATGATCTCTTTCTTCACCACATCCTAAATGGTAGGATTGAGACGTCTTTGTGGTTGTCTCATTGGCTTGAATTCCTCCTCTAACAAAATTTTGTGCATGCAGATGGTTGAATTAATTCCAAGGAGGTCAATTAGCGTCCACCCAATGGCTCTCTTATGATCTCTCACGACTATCATCAACTTCTCCTCTTGGTCAAGCTGGAGAGTGCTTGAAATGATCGTAGGGAGTTGGGCATCTGCCTTTAAATAGGCATACTTCAGATGATTCGGCAAGGGCTTCAGCTCCAATGTTGGTGGCTGCACAATGGAGGGCAAAGGGGGCTTACTTGCAGCCACCATGATATCAGCAGGAACAGCATCTTGAATAGCAACATTATCATCCATCATTGAGTCTGCACTCACAGCAATAGCAACTTCGATCTCTACATAAATGGCACAAATAGACGCATCATTATAGCCACAATCAAAATTAGAAAACACAGCTAGTTCCTCTAAATCAGAGGGCAAATCTATGCAGCTGTCAACCATATAATCAATCACATCTAAATAGAAAAGAGAATGGTTCTCTATTGGATGCTTCATGGCATCAAAAATGTTAAACTGCACCACATCATTACCAAACTCCATGGAGAGCGTTCCTGCATGCACGTCAATCTTCGTCCTGGTTGTCATCAAGAAGGGTCTGTCCAGAATCAAAGTGGAGCCATGAATGGAAGACTCCTCCTCCATGTTCAAAATGTAGAAGTCTGTAGGGAAAATCAACTTGTTGACCTGGACAAGCACATCCTGCAAGACTCTAAGTGGCTGCGCAGTGCTCTGGTTTGCCAATTGAATGACCATAGTGGTTGGCTTCAAATCCCCAAGCATCAATGATCTGTACACAAATGAAGGCATGACATTGATTGAGGCACCCAAATCCAATATAACATCTGTAAATGTGCAATCGCCTATGGTGCATGGGACGGTGAAAGTGCCTGGATCCTTGCACTTCTAAGGCATGGGAGACTGTAGAATGGCAGAAACATTTGTTCTCTAAATGAGTGAAAATCCATTTCCCATCTTCACTTGCTTGTCACTCCTCAGATTCCTCTTATACGTGCACAACTCCTTGAGAAACTTTGCATACTTCAGAATCTGCTTGATGGCATCAAGGAGAGGAATGTTGATCTCAACTTTTTTGAAGGTTTCCATCAACTCACTATCCAGATCCAATCTCTTGGGTTGAGCCACTCTGGATGGAAAGGATAGACGAGGAGTCTTTTGTGCAACAGTTGCATCCACATCACTTGGCTTTTGAGAGCTTGTTGCAGCAGCATCATCACTAGTCTTTTAAGGCCTTGAATCCACTACACGAGAGTTCATCTCCTGGCCTCCCCTCAAAGTTATGGCACTCACATTCCCCTTAGGAAGGGGGATTGCTTAGGAAGGAATATTGCTTGAGCCTTGTGACTGCAAGTGGTTCATAGTTGATGCATGCATGATGCAGTTCCTAGCCACACAAGCTTGGTTTGGATCGTCTGGAAGCAAATTAAAAGAGCTCCATTGAAGCCAAATCAAGAACTCAAACCAAAAGGGAAAAGCGGAAAGAAGAAGAAGATGAATTGGAATGACGCCACGATCCGCACAGAACGATAAGCCGAGGAGAATTCGCCACAAGGAAAGCTTCCTTAATAAGAATCAATTTGGTTCCACTCAAGAACCAAGATGAGGCTAAGCTCTCAATTAAGCCAAAGCTTATTTCATTCACAAATGAGTCATATGATATTGTACAAATGAGGCTCTCTTCTACTATTTATAGAGCCAGGCCTGAGAAGAGGGTCATGTAACTAATCTCCACTTAAACATAACGTTTTAAGGCCTAATTACACAATTAAGAAACCCCTTACACAAGTAAACAAAGTTTTCAAAAATTCTCGCGCCAGACCTTCCGCTAAGCTCAACGTTGAGCTAAGCGAGATGCTTGATTGAGGCAAATCTCCGCTAAGCTCTATCTTGCGTTGAGCGAGATGATTGATCGAGGCAAAACTTTCCTGAGCCCAAGCTTGCGCTGCAAGCTATCAGCAAATTTTCAAGTGCTCCAATTTAGCTCCTTTGGGCTTCTTCCTTCTTGGCCTTTGATGAATAACCCTTCCTTTAGTCTCTTGGTCATTTCTTCTTGGAGAATCTTAGCCTTGGATCTTGTCATTGGTCCCTTTAATTCTTGAAGTGCCCCTAGGTCCTCATGTTCATTGACTAGCCCTCTATCATCCCCTCCTTCTTGAAAAGAATTCGACCTCGGATTTGCATCTAAGATACCTGCATCACAAGAAGAAAGATCAATGACATTGAAACTAGAACTCACCCCATACTTACTTGGCAAGTCAATCTTGTAGGCATTGTCATTTATCCGCTCAAGGACCTTGAAAGGACCATCACCCCTAGGTTGAAGTTTAGATTTCCTTTGTGAGGGAAACCTATCCTTCCGTAGATGTACCCAAACCCAATCTCCGAGTTTGAATACCATGGGCTTTCTCCCCTTGTTGGCTTGTCTTGCATATTGCTCCATCTTGTGCTCAATTTGGTTTCTTACCTTCTCATGGAGATCCTTCACAAAAGTGGCTCTTGAAAGACCATCCTTACTCAAAATAGAAGAATCATTAGGTAATGGAATTAGATCAAGAGGAGATAAAGGATTAAAGCCATAAACAACCTCAAAAGGAGAAAAAGAAGTGGTAGAGTTAGTTACCCTATTATAGGCAAATTCAACATGAGGTAACCATTCTTCCCAAGTTCTCAAATTACCTTTTATGAAACACCTTAGGAGTTGTCAAAGTGTTCTATTCACCACCTTCGTTTGCCCATCGGTTTGAGGATGACAAGTGGTGGAGAAAAGAAGCTTGTTTTCCAAAAGTGGCTTAAAAACTTGGAATCCCTATCCGACACAATGCTCCTAGGTAATCCATGAAGACGCACTACTTCTTTAAAGAAAAGATCCGCCACATGACAAGCATCGTCCACCTTGTGGCATGGAATGAAGTGTGCCATCTTGGAAAACCTATCAACAACCACAAAAATTGAATCCTTGCCTCTCTTGGACCGTGGAAGACCAAGTACAAAATCTATGGAAATTTCGATCCAAGGAGAGGTAGGGATTGACAATGGAGTATATAAACCATGATGCATGCTTTTAGACTTGGTCTTATGACACACAATGCAATTAGAACAAAATTTGATGACATCATGTTTTATTTTAGGCCAAAAGAAATGTTCATGCAAGATGTTCAAAGTCTTTTCAACTCCAAAATGTCCCATTAATCCCCCTTGATGAGCTTCACAAATCATTAGTTCACGCAAAGAACTTTGAGGCAAACATAATCTTTTATTTTTGAACAAGTACCCTTCATGCCTAAAGAAACCTTGGTGAGACCCTTTTTCACATAGCTCAAACAAGTTAGAGAAGTCATGGTCTTGAGGATACAAGTCCTTTATGTGTTCAAACCCAAACATTTTGATTTCAAGCATGGAGATTAAAGCATATCTCCTAGAAAGGGCATCGGCCACTACATTAGCCTTGCCTTGCTTGTGTTTAATCACATAAGAAAATTGTTCCAAGAACTCGACCCATTTGGCATGCCTCTTATTAAGCTTGCCTTGGCTTTTCAAATGTTTGAGTGACTCATGGTCACTATGAATCACAAACTCCTTAGGAAGGAGATAGTGTTGCCAATTATGCAAGGCTCTAATAAGTGCATAGAGTTCCTTATTATAGGTGGAATAGTTCAAGATGGCACCCTTAAGTTTTTCACTAAAATAGGCAATTGGGTGACCCTCTTATAACAATACCGCTCCTATGCCAACATTTGATGCATCACATTCTATTTCAAAATATTTTGAAAAATTTGGTAAAGCAAGAATGGGTGCATTTGTCAACCTTTCCTTCAATTCATTGAAGGCTCTCTCTTGTTCACTCTCCCATTTAAATCCCACATTTTTCTTAACAATTTCATTCAATGGAGATGCTATTGTGCTAAATTCCTTGACAAATCTCCTATAGAAACTAGCTAACCCATGGAAACTCCTCACATCACTCACATTTTTGGGTGTGGGCCAATCTCTAATAGCTCTAATTTTCTCATCATCCACTTGGACTCCTTTAGCACTCACAACAAATCCTAGAAACACTACTTGACTAGTGCAAAATGTGCATTTATCCTTATTAGCAAACAAGCTCTCATTTCTAAGCACTTCCAAGACACTTCTAACATGGAATAATTGGTCATTTGTTGTTAAGCTATAAATCAAAATATCATAAAAGTAAACAATCACAAATTTACCAATAAAATGCCTCAAAACATGATTCATGAGTCGCATAAAAGTGCTTGGTGCATTGGTTAAGCCAAAAGGCATGACCAACCACTCATAAAGTCCAAACTTAGTTTTGAAAGCGGTTTTCCATTCATCACCTTCTCTCATTCTAATTTAATGGTAACCACTTTTCAAATCTATTTTGGAGAAAACATAAGAACCATGAAGTTCATCCAACATATCATCAAGTCTAGGGATAGGATGTCTATACCTCATGGTGATGTTGTTGATGGGTCTACAATCCGTGCACATCCTCCAAGTGCCATCTTTCTTTGGGACTAGGATGACTGGCATTGCACATGGGCTCAAGCTTTCTTTCACCCACCCTTTTTGCATCAACCCTTCAACTTGCTTTTGTATTTCCTTTGTCTCTTCCGGATTACTCCTATAGGCAGCCCTATTAGGAAGTGAATCTCCCGGAACAAGATCAATTTGATGTTCAATTCCTCTTAAAGGAGGCAAGCCATGGGGAAGGTCTTGTGGAAAGACATCCTCAAACTCCTTCAAGAGTGTATCAAAACCTTGAGGCAATTCAAGAGCACTAGAAGACAAGCACATGTAATTTGGAATGAGCAAATACATTTGTTGCCTAGCAAGCATCACTCTTTTTACCTCTTTAGGTTTCAAAAACAAACTCTCTTTTATCACTATTTTTTTTTAACTCTCTTTTTCTCTTTTCTTTTGGTCTTTCTTTTCACTCTTTTTGCCATATTTTTCTTTTTGGCTTTTCTCTCTCAAAAGACTTTTTCCTTCTTTAATTTTCTTTTCTCTCTCTTTTCAACCTCATTTTTATTTGATCCTCACACACCTCACTTGGAGACAAAGGTGAGAGAACTACCTTGTGACCTTTATGCAAGAAAGAAAATCTATTGGTGACCCCATTGTGGACAACATCTCTATCATATTGCCAAGGTCTACCAAGCAACACATGTCCGGCTTCCATAGGAACCATATCACAAAGCACTTCATCAACATAACTTCCAATGGAGAATGTAAGCAACACTTGCTTATTCACAACCAACTCACCACTATCACTCAACCATTGTAACTTATAAGGCTTAGGGTGAGGGATGGTTTTGAGGCCTAATTTCTCCACTAATCTAGTGCTTGTAACATTGGTACAACTTCCACCATCAATGATTAGAGAACAAACCTTTCCATTCACCAAACATCTAGAATGAAAAATGTTTTCTCTTTGTGTATCATCTCTATCCTTGCACAAACTACCCATGAGTCTTCTAACCATCAAAAGATCTCCCTCCTCTAGTGGAAGAAAACTATCATCCTCACCTTCACTAGAGGAACTAAGAGAACTCTTAGATGACTCACTATCCACCTCTTCATTTTCCAACAAAATCATGTTTCTTTTGTTAGGACATTGGGATGCAATGTGACCCTTGCCCAAACACTTAAAACATTTAATAGAACTAGATTTATTGGAAGTAGGATGAGTATGAGAAGTAGATTTATGGGGAGGGGTTTGAGGAGAAGTAGGGTTACCTCTTGAAGACTTTCTTTCAAGATGTTGTGAAGAAGAACCCTCCTTCTTGGAAGTGTCCTTATCCCTCCAAGAGGAATAATTGTAGGAAGACTTCTTGTAGGAATGCTTCCTCCTCAATTGTTGCTCCACTTGCACGGCTCTATGTATAAGTTCATCCATGTTGTTGTAGCTTTGAAGCTCTACAACATCTTGAATGTCCCTATTCAAGCCATTCAAAAATCTAGCCATTGTAGCTTCATTAGTTTCTTCAATGTTAGCTCTTATCAAAGTAATCTCCATCTCCTTGTAATAGTCATAAACACTTTTACTACCTTGATAGAGCCTTTGTAACTTGATATGCATGTCCTTAATATAATGAATGGAAACAAATCTCTCCCTCAAGACACTCTTCATTACCTCCCAAGTCTCCACTCTAGGTCTTCTTTGTTGTTCTCTATCCACTTGAACTTGTTGCCACCACACCAAGGCATATTTCTCAAATTCTAAGCTAGCCATCCTTATTTTCTTTTCTTCACTATAATTGTGACAACTGAAAATTTGGTCTACTTTCATCTCCCAATCAAGGTAACCCGTCGGGTCATAAGTACCTAAGAACTTGGGGATTTTGACCTTCACATCATCCAAGCCATCTCTATTCCTCCTATTCCTATGCCTTCTACCTTCATCATAACCATCATCACTCCTTTGAGGTGAATAAGGTGACCTATGATGCCTCCTTCTCTCAATGTCTCCCACTCTTCCACTCAACTCTTGAGTACTTCTTTGCACATCATCAAATCTCTCTCCCATCCTCCTCTCAAAGTTTCTATGCATCTTATCCATTTGCTTAGCCAATGAGACCATTAGCTTAGCGGATCTAGGTGAGGGTGGATCACTATCACTTCTGGAAACCATGGCTACAAGCAAAAGGTTAGTGAACAAAAATATTGAACCTTACCACTCATTAAGTGTTTACACTCAATAACACTCGTGTTTCACTCTTATGAGACTTTTTCTATAAGGTTCACTCTTGTCTTTTTCCACTCTCTAACTCTTCTTTAGCCCTTGAGATCAACCAAAGATTTCAATTCAAGGAGTTTCCAAGTGAAAGATGAAACAAATCCAAGCTCAACTTAAGAGGTCAAGGAAAAGAAAACTCTAAGATAAAACCATGGAAGTTTAGAAGACAAGCAATAAAAGCTCAAAAAGAAAGGACAACACAAAAAGGAATGCCAAAGAAAAGACAAATAGAAAGATATAAGAATGACAAGATGTGTGCTAAGCGAGCAAGGCACACTAAGCGAACTCGTTGATCGAAGCAAACGTGCGCTAAGCGAGAAAGGCGCGCTAAGCAAACGCGTTGATCGAAGCAAACATGCGCTAAGTGAAATATTTCACTAAGCGAGATTGCTCAACAAGCTTTTCTAAAGATGTAACAAAAGAAAAATTTAGGCAAAGTAGCAACCACTGTAATTATGTAAAATAAATGTATTAGAAAGCAATAAGAAGCACACACTAAGGAGATAGGGTTGCAGAAATTTTTTTTGTAATTTTTTTTTTTACACTTGGGTCCTCATATTTTTTTATATTTGTAATTTGACCCCAGTATTTTTTTATATTTACACTTTGGCCCCATGTATTTTTCTATTTTTGGACCAGAAACTTTTTAAAATTATAAAAACGGCCCAACGTACTCCAAACTGCACTTTTTTGGATCAAACTCAAAACTTCTTCAGCAAGCTATGGGTTTCATCAAGAACATGAAGAACATGAAGAACACATGCAACAACCATTCTATGCTCAAATCAACACCAAATTCAACGAAACGAAAGGGGAAACGAAGGAAATTGCAAGATAAACTCAAATTCAAGCACAAAACACACAATTGAACACAAACAAACAAGAATCAAGAGGCTGAGAAAAATGAGAATTGGAGAAGAAGAAGAAGAACACAAAACTCCAAAATGCAAATTTGGGGAAAACGAAAACTGCACCTAATTCTCTATGAATTGCACTCCGGTTGAGGCTCTAGATACCACTTGATGCAGGCATGATGCAGTTCCTAGCCACACAAGCTTGGTTTGGATCGTCTGGAAGCAAATCAAAAGAGCTCCATTAAAGCCAAATCAAGAACTCAAACCAAATGGAAAAAGCAGAAAGAAGAAGAAGATGAATTGGAACAATGCCATGATCTGCACAGAACGATAAGCCGAGGAGAATTCGCCACAAGGAAAGCTTCCTTAATAAGAATCAATTTGGTTCCACTCAAGAACCAAGATGAGGCTAAGCTCTCAATTAAGCCAAAGTTTATTTCATTCACAAATGAGTTATATGATATTGTACAAATGAGGCTCTCTTCTACTATTTATAGAGCCAGGCCTGAGAAGAGGGTCATGTAACTAATCTCCACTTAAACATAACATTTTAAGGCCTAATTACACAATTAAGAAACCCCTTACACAAGTAAACAAAGTTTTCAAAAATTCCCGTGCCAGACCTTCCGTTAAGCTCAACCTTGAGCTTAGCGCAAATTGCGCTGAGCTCAACGTTGAGCTGAGCGAGATGCTTGATCGAAGCAAATCTCCGCTAAGCTCAATTGTGCGCTGAGCGAGATGCTTGATCGAGGCAAATCTCCACTAAGCTCTATCTTGTGCTGAGCGAGATGATTGATCGAGGCAAAACTTCGCTGAGCCCAAGCTTGCACTGAGCGAGCTATCAGCAAATTTCCAAGTGCTCCAATTTAGCTCCTTTGGGCTTCTTCCTTCTTGGCCTTTGATGAATAACCCTTCCATTAGTCTCTTGGTCATTTCTTCTTGGAGAATCTTGGCCTTGGATCTTGTCATTGGTCCCTTTAATTCTTGAAGTGCCCCTAGGTCCTCATGTTCATTGACTAGCCCTCTATCAACAATGTTGGCCAGTTGGCCAATCTGAGTCTACAAATCTTGGATGCTTGCATTCACATTCTGTTGGAACTGAATGTTGCTTGTGGCCATCTACTTCACCAAATCTTCCAATGAAGGTCCTGTAGAAGGAGGGGATTGTTGAACAGGAGGAGCTTGATGTTGTCTCAATGGAGGTGGCTGGATCTACCACCTGAACTAGGTTGTTGGTATCTCTATTGGGGTTGCCTTGCATATGGTGGTTGCTATCGTACAGGACCAGGACCATATCTCAAGTTAAGGTGATCCTTCCATCCCCCATTGTATGTAGAAGAATAAGGATCGTATTTTTACTGAGGTGGTTTATACTGTTAGCCAGTGTTGATTCTAGCAACATCTCCAGTCTCTTGAAGAGTAGGACATGCATCTGTAGGGTGTTCTTGAAGTGTAAATGCCACACCCATGATGGTTGACTGCCTGAACTTGTTACTGTTGGCCAATGGCTAGCTGTTTGACAAGGGAAGTAAGCTCTGAGACCTTGTTTTCTAGCCTATGAGTAGAATCAGTAGTGACTTCATGAACTCTAACAGCGGATGAGGATCTGGTGGTAAATTGTTGAGAATTCTCTGCTATGTTGGAAAATAATTGTCTAGTAGCAGTTGGGGTCTTGTCTATCAAAGTTCCTCCACTAGCAGCATCAACCATGCCTCTCTCCATGGGAAGCAATCCTTCATAGAAATACTGGATGAGGAGTTGTTCACTAATGCGATGATTAGGACAACTTGCACATAGCTTGTTGTATCTCTCCCTGTACTCATACAAAGTCTCTCCAGAGAGTTGTCTAATGCCACTGATATCTTTTCTAATTGTCCCAGTTCTAGAGGTAGGAAAGAATTTCTCTAGGAATTGCCTCTTCAAATCATTCCAGCTTCTAACAGGAACTGGGTTGAAGTACAACCAATCCTTGGCAGAGTCCACCAAAGAGAAAGGAAAAGCCTTTAGCTTAATGTAGTCTTTAGGCACACCATTTGGTTTCATAATGGAACAGACCACATGAAACTCCTTCAGATGTCTATGAGAATCTTCACCTACAAGACCATGAAACTTGGGCAACAAATGGATTAATCCAGACTTGAGCTTACAGTCAACATCAATTTCAGGATATTGGATGCACAAAAGTTGGAAACTAATGCCAGGTGCAGCCAACTCCTTTAAAGTTCTTTCTTGATGTTGATGGTTAGCCATGAAGTCAAAATATGGATAAGTAAAAATAGTACCAAGTTCAAAATCAGCAAAATCAGAAACAAAACTAACACTAAAACTATCAACTTCTACACTACTTAAGTCAACTACCCTATGGTGATTAGTAGAGATGGCAATGGGTAGGGTATAGGTAAGGTATTATAGTACCCGTCCTCGTACCCACATTTGAAAAAAGTACTTGTCCCCGGCCTCATACTCGTGCAGGTAGCAATTTCAATCCCCATCCCCATATCCTATGGGTACCTATATACCCATATCCACACCCGCGACCCACATTTTTCATATATATAAAATTAAAAATCATAAAAAAAAACTCATAATATTAAAATCAAACAAACATTGATTTACCAAAACTTAGGTTATAAATAAATAACATTACAAAAATAATCATCCAACATAAAGATTATAAATATTCTAATCTAAATAAAAACTCTAATTAAACAGGAAAAATTAATATATTTTTAAAACTAATTAGTTTATAATTATATATTAAAAATTAAAAATAAAACATAAATAAATATAATATTTTGACTTCATCATCCAAATCAATTTCTCCATATTTTACAAATGCTTATCTCCATAGTTTCTATATTGCTTTGAACCACTAATATAAATAGAAATTAAAATACGATAGAATATCAAAATTAGCATATAAAAAGAATAATTAAAATAAAAAATAGATAATTAAACAATTTTAATTGAATAATTTATATAATAAAATTATAATTATATTAACTAATATGTATATATATAAGGTGCGGGGCGGGGCAGGGTAGGTACTATAGTACCTATACCCGCATCCATTTTCGTGAGATTTTACGGGTAAATACCCACTCCATCCTCATCCCCATTGTGCAGGTTATTACCCTACCCGTGTATAGGTATTTTTGCGGGTGCCCGTAGGGTTTGGGTCCATATTGCCATCCCTAGTGATCAGCTACACTATTGCTACCATACCTATTCAACCTATGAAATGTTCTATCTATTTCAGGATCAAATGAATAGAAACTACCAGGAGCAGACCTAGTCATGCATCATTGAAGAAACAACAA
The DNA here is from genome assembly GCA_014843725.1 of Amphicarpaea edgeworthii. NCBI lineage: Eukaryota > Viridiplantae > Streptophyta > Magnoliopsida > Fabales > Fabaceae > Amphicarpaea > Amphicarpaea edgeworthii. The sequence goes on from CM026321.1 coordinate 12,188,304, forward strand.
GTGAATAGTAAAAATAGGATAAAATGAGCAAATTGACCTAGAAATTGCAAAAGTTATAAAAATGATTTTTAAAAAACTACCAAAACACCACAGAAAAGTTCTAAAAATGATTTTAGAATTTCTATAACTTTTGATGATTTTTAAAAATCATGAAACTAAAAAAAAATAAAAAAATTGGGAAAATAAAAAAAAATTCAAAAAAATTACTTAGAGAAGGAATTTGGAAATTTTAGCCTACACCCAATCCCTCCTAGGGACTGCTCTTGCTCAAAATGGGGGATAAACCTTGGATACCAAAATTCAGCCCAATCCAAGTTAGTGAAAATTTGCCAAATTCTCAAGTACCTACAACAATGTGACAACAAAATCGACAAGGGAAACTGAAAACATAATTAGTGATATGAATTAACTACCAAAACTGAGCACTGCTCTACAAAATAAAAAATTGTATAAATGAATGAAACTAAATTGCAAACTAAAACAGAGATGTGCAAATTGGAATAGAATTGCACAATTGCACAAAATCAAAGCACACCAAATTGCATAAGGCTGAAACAGAGATGTACAAGGTTGAAACAAAAATGCAAAAATTGAAATAAAATCAAAAACTAAAACTGAAAATTGAAAAAAAACTAATTACAAGAATTGAAATAAGGAACCGATAAATTGTATCCCTGACAATGGCGCTAGTTTTGACGGAGCACGTTGAACATGCCGTCAAAAGCAACTAAGTTCCCCAATAAATTTTGCAATATAAGACTAACTCAGGTCATTTTCTCAAAGATACAATTCATAAAACACCTTGCATTCAATTCAAAATAAGGGGGATTTTGTGTGATTTTCTAAACAATAAACGAAAACAGAATCAAAGAGATACAACTTAAGAACTTATGCTGATGGAGAAATAATCATAGTTCCAACAAGGATAAGTCAAATTCATACTTATGAAATTCCCAACAATACAAAATTTAAGGCAATCAATCATCTTACATTCATTCAGAAAAATCTGGATTACTATTACATTCCTAGTTTTCCCAAATTCGAGCACGTATCGTATTAAATCACAATCAATTGATTGTAATTAACCCAAATTCTTATTTCAATTCTCTAATCTAATCATTATCATACATTAAACAAGGAAATTGAAAATTAGAAAAAGGGGAGCAAGGTTTTCATGAGCAAAATTTGAAATTGAGAATAGAGGAACTCATATTTACCCATAAGTACATGATACTTGGGCTGCAAAGGGGATTTAGCCCTCCATGAAGATCTTCATGATGGCTGCAAAGGGGCTGCATGAAATTGATGAGGGAGAAGGGGAAAAGAAGGGAAGAGAGAGAAGAGAGAAAATGTGAGATTTTTATTTAATGTAGTAGTGTTGGGTAGTGTGTAACGTTGTCTTACAAAAGGGGAAAAGTTAAAAACAAAAGGCCAAAAACAAAAGGCCAAAACCAGGTACAAAACATGTCTAGACTATGCTAAATGTAACTCTAGACTATGCTAAAATACACTCTATCAAGGATCAAAAGCCAAATGGAAAAATACTATAAGGACAACAACTAGTCAACGAAACATTAGGGACCAAAAACATATTTTACCCGATCATAAATGATGGATTTAGGAGTCTCAGCGGTGGGAGTAAACTATTTTAAGAAATTAAAATTCAAAATAATAATCATCATACATATAAATATAAATATAAATAAAGGTACACAAATGTTAAAATCATAAAATGTATTTAGTACCTAAAATTTGGGATAAATTAAGTTTTGGTATATCTGAGATATCTATCGATCTTGTAGTCAAAGTAAATTATCTATCTCTATTAGACCTTATATGGAAGGATCGAATTTATTAACAATCAGATTAATGGTTGTTGATAACAATATAACAAAATTAAATTATGTTCATATTTATTATCAAAACTTACTATAAGATGAATAATATAGAACTTATAAATAACTTTAAAATATGATAACTATTAGAGAAAAATAACGGTGGATTATGATTGATTGATAAAATTATTTTTCATTAACGGGTGCATGAACATTAAACTCTTAACATTAGTGCAGTATATTTTAAAAATAGATATAATTGATTTGGTAAAAATAATTTTAAATTATTAAACATAATTGGTTTTAATGAATGCTTGTCCAATAAAAAATAATTTAAATTTAAAATATAAAATAAATAGACCCAAATAATGACGGTTAATGAGCACGGGGCAACCCATCCGCTAAAAACGTGTTGCAATCGGGTCATGCTGCTGTGCTTGTGCCTTGCCACCATTAACCATTAAGTTTTTCTTTTGTGGTTTCCAGTTGAGCAAGAAACCGAAGCACAAGCACAATAATAACAACATCAAAGAGAAGAGTTAATACTTATTTGTATATAAACCTATAATTGCTAGCGGTGGTGATTCCAATTCGAAAGTGCAATCGCACAGAGAAGAATGAACAACTCCATGGTTTTGGTTCTGCTAATATTACTTTCGGTTTTCCACTACTCATACGCCGAAGAAGCTTTCGATGTTTGCCAACATCTCTCCACTGTCTCCAGGTCTCTCTGCTTTTTTGTTTTATCGTTGATCCTACAAATTAAATGTTCTTTTGCCACATTTTAGCTTTTGCATGTTCTGAACCATTCTACCATGATTTTTTTTCTTCCCTTTCCTGGAATTTTGATGAGAATTTTGTATGCATGTCGGCTGAGATTAATTAAGTTGTCTATCTTAATTATCTTCGCAAATATGGTACTGTGAAAGACATTGCTGACAACAACTTCGTGACTTCTAAAATCCCTGAGGGATGTGTTCCGATCCATTTGAATCTTGTGGTAATTATGAAGCATAATACTTTTTCAATTCATTTCAATTGTAACTTTCACGATAATTGCTATGTTATGATGGAAATTTGATAGTTTTGAACTGTCTGGTAGACTGGTATGTGGTAACATTACTACTTTACTTACGCAGGCGAGGCATGGAACTTGATCTCTTACAAAGAAAAGGATAAAGGAGTTAGATAATTTGTCAAAGTGTCTCAAAGTTCTTGTAAGGGATGCAAAAGAGCAAAATTTGCCTTTGGAGAGAGTTCCTTCCTGGCTAAATGGATGGAAATCTCCTTGGCATGGAAGGTGAAAGGGTGGTGAATTAGTTATAAAAGGAGAGGAAGAATTATATGATCTTGGAATCAGGATTAGAGAAAAGTTTCCAAATTTATTTGATGAGGAATACCATCCAGACATATATCCTATTAAGGCAACTAAGGTAAGTTTATCTTCCATTTTTTTTTTGTCACTTCAATTTACACCACTAATAGTTTCAGGGTTAGTAAGGAAACGATGGTTGACCCAAAGCAAAAGAAGTGTTATTTTGAGTTGATGAGTGAATGCTAGGACGTGATTCTAATTAGTTGCAGTGCCACTACATTATTAACTACAATACAAGATATGGACTTACTTTTTTACATTTGGAAGCTATGGGTGTATTTAACCTCACACATCTCTCTTATGTGGAAAATAGGTCCCCCGAGCATTTATTAGTGTAGTGGCATTTGGAATGGGGCTTTTTAGTGGCAATGGAAGTCTTGGACCTGGGCATCATCGAGCCTTTGCTGTTACAAGTGAAAGTTGTGCTAGCGATGTTGTGCTGAGATTTCATGATTGTTGTCATAATTACAAGGTATGTTGTAGACTTGTAGTCGTCATTGATTTCTAAGAATTTTAATGCAACACTTGCAAGTGTGTCCTAACAAATTTCATCTAATCATAGAGATTATAGTTAGCCAAATTCGTATGTTTTGATGTCTATTTGAAAATATGCTTGTTATACATTATATAAAATCACCCAAGCTGAATGTGTCACCCTTTTTACCATGTAAGGAATAATGATTGATGACATTAAGCATGCTTCTATGTCTGCTCCTTTCAATAAATTTGTTTCCCTAATGCTGGAAGGTACTTTGCCTCATGTAAAGGCTACCATTGGTTGAATATGAAAGTTGTTTTGTATTTTCAAAAGGCTAAAAAGGCTATCTAAGGTAATTGGTAGGTAGCATACATAATCATCGCTTGCTAAATATTTGAGCATGGACTTATAGTTAATTGGATAATTTGTAATCTTCAGTGGTAGTGTTTGTGCTTTACTTTCTATAACTTTTTTTGTTTGGTTATATAACTTCTTGAGTTATGGGAGCAGGCTTATTGGAAAAGCCAAGAACCTGTAGTTAGTAAACTTAAGGAACCTATCTTGAATGAGATTACATATGCATGGATTGGGCGCCATGGGCTGAATTTTACGAGGCAGGATACATCGTCTCTCTGGTTTTTGTGTAAATAGGTTATTACAATTGTATCCCCAACTCCTTTTGGTTTTCACCGTGTACTTTTTTGAGTTCATAAATAATCATTTAACCGAGTTTGTTGAAATTGATACTTTTCTTTTCTTTTCTTTCTTTTCAATTGCCCAATATGTGGTTATTTTGACAAGAAGCATCCTTGTTGGATATAACTAATCGAGCGTGTAGTCTTTTCAACCCCCCTGAAGTACTTCTGTAGTCATGATGTGATGGAATATGTGATCTAATCTTAACATTCAAATTTAGTGATTTTTCCACTTTTATTCAAATTCATGTTAGCTTATGGCTGCATTTTATTATGTTACTGCTAACATATGTTGCATGTTTATTAAGATGCTAATTTCTGTGTTCATAGATTGAGTTGCTGGAGTGGACAAATGATTTGGAGGCATTTATTATGAAGGGTTATGGTAAATCACTAAACTATAGAATGGGACTGCCATTACTTGAAGATGTTGTTCAATCCATGGAACAGGCTATCATTGCTGAAGCAGGTAGTCCAGTTTTGTAATTTTAAAGTGTTTAGTATAGTCTCTATAATTTATATATATGTCTTACACCCATATCCTGTTAATGAAACTTGTAATATTTATGTATAAATTAGCCTTTTGAGGTTAATCATATACTAAAATTTGTCTTGTAATATTTTTGGCTGAAGTCTGTCTCTTGAATATGTGAACCTTCAACTCATTTCCACTTTCTTGATTGCTTTTGTAAAAAGACATGCTCCTGACAGTTTTGAAAAGGCAAGACTTCGATTTGCACATGCTGAAACTGTAGTTCCATTCTCATGTCTGCTTGGTTTATTTCTTAAAGGATCTGGTGAGTTTTTATATACTCTTTGGTTGAAAAAAATGTGCACAGAATTACATTTTGCTTTGTTTTGTTTGTTTTCTACTAACAAGTAGTGAGAGAGTATGCTGATAGATGTTCTCTTTTGAAAATATAAAGAGTTAAAAAAAATTCAAAAGGAACAACCTTTGTAGCACCCTTCAAAGCCTCCACAAAAAAGAAAATGGTGGGGTAGCAATGTGGCCCCTTTTGCTAGTAACAACATGCTTGTCTTGTATAGTTGTCCTATTCCAGACAAACCTACTGGCAAGCACTTCGTGCAAGTGTTACACACAATGAAGGCCCTAGTCCATTGCTAGTAAACTTTTTACATCAACTGCCTCCCAATTCTTAAATGCTTTTTGAACAATTTCACTCTTGATTTGATTGTAAGGATCCAAGACCAAATCAAGGGCGAGACGCATCCCCGTATCTCCAATGACTTGCAAATATGCAAATAGGAATATAAGTAATGAGTTCATTTTTATAATTAAATTAATTATTGTTATTATTACTTTGAAGAAAAACTTTACAACAAATGATTCTTACTTTAATCTTGTTATAATTAGTGGTCCATATGCAGTCGGATATCCATTTTGCTAGCCAAATGCCACAATCATTCTTAACATGTTAGATATAATTATGAACATAAATTATATTACAAGATAAAATAAAATATGATGTCTACAAAATAAAAAAATTTCATCTTACGATCCATTTAGTTGTTGTTCAAGTCCTTTAGGTATTTCCCATTTAAAGTCAGAAATGATAGGCTTAGAGTTGACAATGCTATAAAATGAAGGGTCTTGTAACATTTATTCAACAAACATAACCTACAGATAATTAAAATTGTCAAATATAACTAAATATTAAGCATAACAAAATAATAATTGTTTCATTATTAATTGAAGTTAATTACAACTTTTTTAGCTTTCCTCTTCCTACATTCTTTTTTGTCTCATTTGGTAATGAATCTAACACGATGAGTTTTTTTTCAATGGTGTCAACAACAATAAGAATAAAGATATGTAATACATAACAACAAATATGAGTTTTTCTTATTTAAATATAAAATTCATCAATTTACTAGTATTCCCAGTTGGAGAAAAAAAATACCTTATGTAACAAATCAACATCACCCATGAAATCATTCTTATAATATCCAATAATTGTTTCTACTAATGTCTTTTTGTCCAATTCATATTGCTACCAATTGTATATTAAGAATAAAATTTACTTTATATTATTGACATATTTGAATAACAACATTGTTAATGTAATGAATTGAAAAATTATTATACCATAAAAGTTGTAGGCAAGAACTAATGTGACATGTATTCAGATTGATTTTTTTCTTCCTAAGTCAGCTTGCAAGCAAGAAAGTTAAGGACCTACATTATTAATTTTTAATTAAATATAATAAATGTATAATTGATTATCATATGTAATATTCTTACCTCTTGATCAACCATCATGTTAGAACCAAGACATTTGATGATATCTGATCCCTAATACTTTGATAGGTTTTGATGATAACAAATGTGATAATATTTGATCAACTAATGATTTCAGACTAAGTGATTTCAGGAAATCAAAGTGAGAACAGATAAGGGTATAATCACTTAATCTCTTACTTATGTCTTAATTGTCTGATAACTAGTAATAATTAATCAAGCACTATATTTGCTTCTAATTAGACTAAAATAAGTTTTGGAACACACCATGAAAAGTTCATAAGATCAAATGATACAGTCTTAGAACAGACTATGCTAATTCTTGGAAAGACTCATGCAAAGTCTAAGACTAGACCATATAACAATCTTGGACAGACTATGTGAAGTCTTGGGACAGACAACACAAGTCTAGGACCAAACTATGCATATGTACTGAATCAGACCATGTATGGAAAACGGTCAAACAACTCATAGTCAAGACAGACCATGATTAAGCCAGGCCAGACGATGTCTGAAGCTAGGCTAGACCATGTTTTTCATTCCAAACCATGCTTAGTCAGATTAGACTATGTTTGTTAAGCTAGACGTTGTCTATGCAGGAATAGACCATGCTTAGTTAAGACCAGACTGTGTCTGTTAAGCCAGACATTGTTGTGTAAGAACAGAACATGATCTGTCATAAGTGCTGAGGAATATGTGTTTTATAATTAATTCTTTACACAAATAAAGACACTGTTGTTACAGAAAGAAAGGGAGATACTCTCTGCACTTACTTTCTTCTATTCCTCGTATTGCTTGCATATCTCGAATTATGTGAAGTGTGTAGGTACAGCCAAAAGATTAATCAGCATTGAGATGCAATCTTAAGCTAAAAGCCAACTATGACAGAGACAGAAACCTACTTCAGTCACATCAAGCACATTCAAAGCAACTTCAACACTCTTCTGATGAGACAACGGAAACCTATCTTCTCCAACGTTCAAATCCATGAAGCTCACAATAAAGATGCTTCCATGCAACGAGAAGAAGGATGATAAAATGCTAATGAACTGAAACAAATTCATTCAAAGCAAATTGTACAGCAAGCAAAGCACTCAGAGAAAAGAAAAACCTAGTGAGAAACTCGAGCTGAGAGAAAAGAGAATACCCATCCTCTATAAGCTCACACAGATTCAACACTTGTTCATATCCTCTCTTTGAGAGTTATCTGAATCTTATACATATTTGTATATAAAGTCAGGAGTGGCTTAGTGATAAAAGAATACTTGGGAAGTATAATCTCAGAGGGGGAGATTCATACTTAAAACCATAAGTGGTTTAGAATACTTGTAGTTAGTAGTGGCATAGAGAATACTTGTAGCCAGAAGTGGCAGTGAAGAATACTTGTTTTGTAATAAGTTGATTATAGTGGAACCTTTTAACAGTTGTTAAAGGAGAACTGGATGTAGCTTAGGTTGAGTGAACTAGTATAAAAACAAGCTCTCATTTGCTGTCTTGTGATTACATATATTTATCTTACCTACTGTGCTCTTTTGGAAAGGTTTTCAAAGCTTTGCTTTGCAAAGATATATTTGTTGATTTAAACTTACATATATCCAAGAAGACAACTTGTGAACTAATAGTATCTACGAAAAAGTTTTTTTAACCCACTATTCAACCCCCCCTTCTAGTGTGTTCTTGTGTATTTCACATCATTTTAGGCATCAAAGTTAAGAGTCTTTTCCTTTCTCCATAACCCCATGATGATTTGATCAACACCTTCTCGCTACAAAAATAAATAAATCATGTCAAGTGTATAATTGAGGATCATAGTTATAGACAATAAAAAAAAAATCAATTATCTACCCAAGTAAATTATCAGGCTTGTTTGTTTGAAATATGTACGAAGCAACCGTGGCCTCCATCTCATTAAATATCATATCTGTTGGGGGTCTAAAGGAGACAAGAATCCACTAAAAATACAAAAAAGTAATACAATTGTTAAATTATATAAATAGTATCAATTCTTTGAAATTTAAAACCAAATTATTAAGCTTACATTTGGTATTTCAATTCTAGATGTTCTACCTTCACATTCACCAATAGCAATTGACTGGTAAGGAATATTATTGTATGCAACTTCTTTTGTGCTTTCTACTTTATGAAAAAGCTTCCTTGGCTTGATTGCAATTTCACACTTGTAGTCATCTTCAACAATGTTTATCTTTCTCATTAATTTCTCTATTGAAGCTGCCAACTTTTCAATTAGTGTGTCTACTATTGCTTTAGACTTTGTTGATGATGTTTTGGGTATTGGAGTGGTTAATGTGGTTTTAAGTAGTAGGGCTGCAGTAGTTGGGGTGGTTTGTATCGGACTCTAAGATGACATGTTATTTACAACAATTAATGCTAAATTGTTGACAACCTCTTTCAAATAGTTAACAAATGATTTTACACTTAAAACTTCTTGCATTACAACACTACCCTACAGCTATTAACATTGCAAAGTTATATTTCTAAAAATATGAAAGATGGTCATTTTTAAGAATTAACATGATAATCAATATGAGCATATTTACCTTGAAGAATTTTCAATTACTTCTTCAGTCAATAACTTTCTTTTTTGACCACTTTTTCTCATGTTTTCTTGTGGTTTTAGGGATATTGGTGAAGATTTCTTGCTATCACCCTTGCCAGAGGTTCTTTCGGATCTTGTCATGGGCTGAAATAGTATGGAGATAGATTGAGTAGTATGGCTAACCACTTGCACAAACTAGATATTGTTAAATTTTTATTGTTATTGCCTCAAACTCCTAGTTAGAAAAATGAAAATATGTCATGTTACAGTGTATTTTTGGATTTAAAATCATAAATTGCTAAACATTTATTTGTTGTGATCAAAATAGAATATTATGGATTTAAAATCGCAAATTACTTACATTGTAATATTGTGGTGAAAATAGCAGATTTTGACATTTAAAATTACAAATATGTCATATTCTTATTGTTTCTGGATTTAAAATCACAAATTACAAATGGAAATATGACATGTACATGGAAAATTGCTCAACTATTCTAATTTGTAAATTAATGATGCACTCTTACCATAAAATTTGTCATTCAAAAATGATCACAAATTGTTGATATTTATTTGGATTTCAAATCACAAATTACAAATGGAAATATGTCATATGCACATCACAAATTGCTTAAATCATTTATTTCTTGTGCATGTTTATTTGAATTTCAAATAATAAATTACAAATGAAAATATGACATGCCCATGGCAAATTTGCTCAGCTATTCAAATTCGCAAATTAATGACGTACTCTTACCATAATTACAAATAGCAAATTACTATTCAAATTCAATCACCATAAAATTTAAAAATAAAACATAACATAATCTTACCATTCATGGAATTAGTATCGTTAAAGCTATTAATTAAGAAATTAATGATCATCAGTTTTTTTTGTTTTTTACCATGTTCTTATTATAAATCAATAAAGAATAAATTTGCTCTATTTATCAATAAGTTGTTATTGAACAACTTATTTTCAGTTATTTTAAAATTAAAGTTAAAAGTGAGAGTTTAAAAAAATAATTTTTTTAAATTAGAAAAAGTGATGTGATTAATATTTTATTTTAATAATTTTAACCATAACGTGATGTTCTAATTGTTTTTTCATTAAAAAAAGTAACTTTTAATTTAAGGAGTTTTTACTAATTGGTGTTTGCCCAAAACATATTGTTAGTAGATTTTTTTCAAGATTTTAATAATTTCATATAAATTCTTAAATAATAATTTTTTTTTAAATTGTACCTGTATCTATCCTATTATTGATTGATTTTTTTGCACATCAAAAAAGAATTGTGGTTACAAAAAAAATAAATGAAATGGAACAAGTTAGAGTTGGTACTTATAACAAGCTATAGAAGAAATGATACCAATGAGTAATAAGAAATTAATAAGAAGACGAAAATAATTGTGAGTTGCTGTGAACACTTTACATTTTTTTTGTTATCAGATACACTTTCTGTTTTACTTTTAAGTGAATTAATTAGATTTAAAGATAATGCATTAAATCTCTACAAAGAGAGTTAAAAAATAATTATTTATGAGTAACGTTCTTAAAAAATTGTTCGTTCCAAATTAAAAAACTAAAGTTATTTAACCAAAAGAATACAATGTCAATGGCTTTAAAAAAATACTAACTCATGGTTAAATATTTAAAAGGATTTTAATTTAATTTGATAAAATATTTTAAATTTGAGCTAAATTATTAATAAACAATATTAAATTTAATATATGTATTTTTTGTTTTAAAATAAAATTATTAATTATAATATTTATAGTCATTGATGTTTCAAACAATATTTTTTAGTTTCAAAACTTTATAATAATCGTTATAATATGTTACGGATTAACTTCTTTTTTTTGTCCTATTCTTCATTTATATGTTACATTATTAAATTCGTAACGGTCAAAATATTAAATATATTTTCAAGGTAAGATATTGTAACATTGTTTTTTTTTAATGTTTAAAGTCTTACCTTGTAGTTCAAAATTTGGTATGTACGTTGTTTTACCTTCTTTTTACATTAATGTATATCGTTAATATTAATTATTTTTAATTATGATTTTTTATTCCAATTGATTAATGAGTGCATTTTTAAATTAATAATTATGGTATGTACGTTGTTTACCTTCTTTCTACATTAATGTATATCGTTAATGTTAATTATTTGTAATTATGGTTATTTATTCCAATTGATTAATGATTGCATTTATTTATAATTATGGAAATTTTTATTCTTTTGAAAGATGTTGGTGAATATATTTTGATTGAATATGTAGTTTGAACTTTTGATTTTATATATTAAATTCAATAAAAAAAACCATTGTTAATTATAATTTATTTTATCAATAATTAATAAATATATAATATATATTATTATTAATTATATATTAATAATATTTTCAATAATATATGTCGATATATAATCTAATTCAAAAAGATATAATATACTAATTAATAGATATGATCACAAAATATCTTATGATTTTTCATTAATTGTTATTATTTAGAACTAATTATATTTTGTGAATCATTACATTTTTGTCTATATATTATAATTGTTATAAAATTTAATGAGTTTGTTTAATATTTTTTAAGTGTGAAATTATTATTATTAATGTATTTGAGATCAAAAGTGTAATATTATATAAAAATAACTTCATAATATAATTATTATTAAAAAAATGTAATAGAAAAAGTATAAAAAAATAAAAATAAAAAGAATAAAACAAAAAAAAACTTAACATGAAATAAATATGTATCAAGATCATGCAAACTTAATATAAAATAAACTTAACATTTTTTACATATATAAAAACCGAATAAAATTCAAATAAGTAAGTAGCATCCAAGAATAAATCTTCATCCAATGGTCTATTTCTCGTTTATTGTTGTGCTTATTTCTTTGGATCAACACTTGGATGACCATGCAAACCACCTAACAACATTAATAAATAAAATCAACTTAACTAAAAATCCCTTATTCATAATTTTAAAAATTTATACAAAAAAACAATAAAGTTGAATTTACCATATTGTCATCCACTGTTAATCACTAGTTGAAGGAAACCATTCTAAGAGCTATGTTGCATTATGTTATAATACTGATGATAAAAAAAAGTGTAACAATTATAACAACAAAACAAGTAAACACAAACCAGATTAGAATGAGGTGGAGGAACAACATCACCATATACTTGAGAGTAAATAGGAAATTGATCATAGTATGGTAAAAATGGACCCCCTTGACCATGTGGTGTATAATTCATAGGTTGCAAATGTGGAATCACAGTCAACCCCTAAGAAGTAATTGGATTAGCTCCTAGGTTACCTCCACTACCAAGGACCGATGGTAGTTTCAACAAAAAAAAAAAAATCAACAACGATTAATAAAGTGATTATAAATCATATCAATCATGAGGTCACATTACCAAAGAATCCACTCTTGAGGTCAATGGATTAGCATCGCCATCAGGGGCACTATTTTGGATAATCTATTCAGATACAATAGAGTCAAACAATAAAAAAATAAATAAATTTAAAACAATTATGTAGTAATCTACATACTTGCTCCTTATCTGAAATTGCTTTTGATCCTTTTACTTTCTTACTTAGCCTTTTTGTACCAGATACATTTTCTTTATGGTTCTGCAGTAAAAATAGAAATATAGTCACAACCAAAAAAATTTCAATCACGTATATAAGCAATAAAAAAATGACAATTACATTGTTCTGACTACACTTATTTGGGTCCTTAGTTAAGGGGTCCTTAATCTCTTCATCGACTTTACTGTCTTGTTTCTAAAAAAGAACACAAAACATCATTATCATTATTTAAAATTTAATAAACTAAAAATAAAATCTAGTCCCTACATTAAACAAAATTACATTGGCTTTGTAAATAGTATTTGGGAGCTATTTTCACGATGCATAGAGTGATTGTGGAGCTATTTGGGAGGGAATTGGGACTGAAAAGAGAGAAGAAAGCAATGAGGGAGGTGAAGTCTTTGGTGGATGTAGTTCTTAGGTATATAAGCATTTGTTTTGATAATAAGGTTTATGAGGAGGAACCTCATTTCGTGAATTTGGTTTTGCCTTTTATTGATTTGGCTCGTCTTTGGGTGAACATGAATGAAGGTTTTGAATCTTTTTTGCCTCTTGTGAGTGGTGATGTTTGTAGCTGGATTGTTCTAGAGAGTTTCATGTTGGTTACTTGGCAGGTGCTATCATCATGGAAGTGATTTTCTTGAAACTTTGCCTTTCTTTTCATATGGCAACTTGAAAAGACGAATTGGAAATGAATCTAAAGAGTTGGGTTGTTGGCTCAATATCTAGCTTTCAAAACATATACTTTTTGTGTTAGTAAGGTTTTGTTTTGTTTTTGGTTTATATTTCAATTTCTGCTACTTTTCTTATCCATGTCACAGATAGGCTAAGACTTATAATAAGTCAAGCAATTGAGTGTATAGCTCTGCATTAATGTCCTCTCTGAGATGGATGAACTTCTTTGGACCAGTTAACTATTTGTGTGTGGTGCATTTTTGTCCATGAAGTTTTGTTTTTTGCCTTTTCACTATGGAACTTAGCCAAGTCATGGAAGAATTCCCATAGAAACCCTTGATCATTTAATTTAACTTCTTTTTTTTTTAACTTGGATTCTCCCTTTTCTGGTTCTTAGTGTAATGTCAATTCATCTTTTGTAAGATAAATAAGTCGACCAATTAATCGACGAAAAGATGAGGCATTAGAGTCGGATAACAGGGAGCTAGATTCATTGTGTAATCTGGTGCCATAACCGCCCTTATCGACAAGTGTGCTGATTGGTTTAGAAGCTAATAATCCAGAATCAGAGAGGATATCGAGAGCATATTTACGTTGAGAAATATTGATACTTGATTTGTGACGAAGCGCGTCAAACACGCTGTCAAAAGCAACTAAGTTCCCCAATAAATTTTGCAATATAGGGCTAACTCAAGTCATTTTCTCAAACATACAATTTATCAAACACCTTGCATTCAATTCAAAATAAGGGGGATTTTGTGTGATTTTCAAAAATTAAAGCAACAAAACAACTTTCTAAACAATAAACGAAAATAGAATCAAAGACATACAATTCAAAAACCTATGCTTATGTAGAAATAATCACAGTTCCAACAAGGATAAGTCAAATTCATATTCATGAAATTCCCAACAATATGAAATTTAAGGCAATCACCTTGCATTCATTCGGAAAAATCCGGATTACTATCGCATTCCTAATTTTCCCAAATTCAAGCACGTATCGTATTAAATCACAATCAATTGATTGTAATTGACCCAAATTCAGATTTCAATTCCCTAATCTAATCATTATCATACATTAAACAAGGAAATTGAAAATTAGAAAAAGGGGGAAAAGGGTTTTCATGAGCAAAATTCAAAATTGAGAATAGAGAAACTCATATTTACCCATAAGCACATGATTCTTGGGTTGCAAAAGGGATTTAGCCCTCCATGAAGATCCTCATGGTGGCTGCAAGGGGCTGCACGAAATTTATGAAGGAGAAAGGGAAAAGAAGAGAAGAGAGCAAAGGTGAGATTTTTATTCCATATAGAAGTGTTGTGTAGTGTAATTGTTGTCTTGCAAAAGAGGAAAAGCTAAAAATAAAATCCAAAACCATGGTCCCTCCCACAAGGTCTGAACCCACTAAATAAAAGCTACCTTGACCAATTACAATTACCTAATGGTCCCTAATTACAAACTAAAACGTGGAATTATTACAAGTGCAGGACCATATCATTGAATCCCAAATTTGACCCCTGAAATGTCAGAATTAGCCAATTCTTGTGAGACACAAAATTGTATACCTCCTCCTTAGCTTTCAAAAAAGACAAGAATAATCAAAATCAGAGATATGTGTCAAAATTTATGGGCTGCACAAGAGACAGTGTCAAAAGCATCAATAAAACGTGACAATTAGCAATTTTCAACACTTGGCCCTAAAACAACCCAATCTCACAAAACTCAACTAAAATGGTCAAAATGAGGTATAAAACATGTTTAGACTATGCTAAATGTAACTCTAGACTATGCTAAAATACACTATATCAATTTGCTACGAGCAACTTCCAAGTCCATAAAAAATTTCATATCACCTAAGTCTTTAATTTTGAAAACAGTATCTAGGTGTTGAGTGATAGAGTGAATTTTTTAGGAGTCATTTCTAGTGAGAACAACATCATCAACATATACCAATAATGTAGTGAATGAAATGCCATTTTTCTTCAGAAAAAGAGAATGATTAGAATTTGATTGTGTATAACAATGAGAGGATAAGAATGAAGAGAGACATTCAAACCATTGACGGCTAGACTGTTTAAGGCCATAAAGGGACCATTGTAACCAACAGACTTTGCCTGGAGAAGGTGAACTGAGACCAGGAAGGAGTTGCATATAGACCTCTTCAAGAAGTTCTCCATGTAAAAACACATTATTGACATGAAGTTGCTTAAGGTGCCAATTGTTCATGGCAACAAGAGCCAATAACAATCTAACAGAGGTTATTTTAGCTACCGGAGAGAAAGTGTCTCAAAAATCAAGACCTTCCAATTGTGTGTACCCTTTGTCTACCAACCAAGCCTTATATCTTTCTATTGAACCATCTGCACGATCTTTGACTTTATACACCTAACGATACCCTACTGCAGATTTGTGTGAAGGTAAATCAGTGAGGACCCAAGTGTTGTTTTTCTCCATATCAGATATCTCTTCTTGCATGGCATTAAGCCTGTAGTCATGCTTAAGAGCCTCAATGCAGGACTTGGGTTTAGAAACAACATTTATGGTTAAAACAAAACTACGATAATGGGGTGACAATTTATGATAAGAAAGGACACTAGATAAAGGATAACAGACAGAATGTGTGATACTTAATAATGGAACAAATTATTTAATGCTTGAGGATGAAGAGATGATAGTAGTAGTTGATGTGAATGAAGTCTGAAAATCATTGTAAAGAGTAGGTCTTTGTTTTGGGCGATCAGATCGATGGAGAGTGTTATTGGGTGGAATAGGGGAAGGCTGGGAAATGAGTGAGGGTGAATCAGTTGAGGGGTTACTATCAGGAGACAGATTAGGGTGAGTGTTATGAGTTTCATCAATATATGTATGTGTATGGGTAACTGCAAAAGGGTAGGAAAAAGAAGATGCAAGGGAAGAAGGTTAAGAATCTAGAAAGGGGAAACATTCTTTATAAAATATGACATTTCGAGATGTAATTATGGAACAAGTCTATAGGTTAAGGGTGACATAACCCTTAGTGTTGGGTTGGAGACCAAGAGAAACACAAGTAGAGGCACGAGAATCAAGTTTCTTTCTATTGGCAGTGGGGGTGCTAATGTAACATAGGCAACCAAAGACTTTTAAAAGGGAAATGTCATATGGTTTATGGTAAAGCTATTGATATGCTGATGTATTTTTGAGAAAAGGGGTTGGTAAACAATTAATGAGTTGTGCAGCATGAATTAAAGCAAAAGACCAAAAAATTGAAGGTAAGTGAGATCGAAAGAGTAATGCACAAGTGACATTTAGTAAGTGTTGGTGTTTTTGCTCAACAATACCATTTTGTTGAGGTGCCTCAACACAATTGGTTTGATAAATGATACCTTTTGAGGCATAAAATTAGCGCATGATAAATTTTGCCCCATTGTCACTACGAATGGTTTTTGTAGTAGCATCAAATTGTTTTTCAACAAGAGTAACAAAATCTTTTAAATGGTTTTGTGTTTCAGCTTTTGAGTACATGGGAATAACCCAAACAAATCTAGTGTTATCATCCACTATAGTAAGAAAATACTTGTGTCCATGCATAGAATTAATGCCACTGGGCCCCCAAATGTCAACATGCAATAAAAGAAAAGGATTAGATGCATGAGAATTGCTACTAGGAAATGGTAATTTTCTTTGCACACAATGACAAGTATCACAAACAAAAGATTTATTATTGAAAATTAAAGGGTAACATTGTTTCATGACATGAACCTGTCATGTGAAGGATGACCTAAACGAAAGTGCCATAAGTTTATTGGCATTTTATTACATGAAAGGGAAAGGGCTACAATAGTAAGGTTATTTTGGTTATGGTTGGTTGCATTGGTAAAAGATCCCACAAATTTGTATAGACCATCAGCCACATCAACTACAATTGTACCAATCATCTTCAAGCTGCTCACATCCTGTATGAAGAAGTAAGCTTAGAAATTGAAATAAGGTTGAGAGTGAAACTAGGCAAGTAAAGGACATCACTAAGGTAAAATGTTTCTGAAAATTTGACTATTCTTGAATGTGTGGCTATGACCTGCTGACCTGTGGAAAGCCTAACAGTAATAGGAGTGATTTTCTTGTATGAAGAATATAAAGCTAAGGATGATAAGACATGATTAGAAGCTCCTAAATCTAATATCCAGGTAGCACTAGAAATTTTACTAATATTGCCTACGACAGATTTATTATTGATGACAAAATTAGAAAAAAAATAGTACCAATTTGGTTGACATATGCAGTAGTGGCTGAGGTTCCAATGCTCGGTTGTTGTATTAAGGCTAGCAAGGCTTGATATTGATGTGGAGTAAAATGAATGTCTTGGTTCCCTACTAATTGTAGATGAGCTTTAGTTCCATTGTTCTCTATATCTATGATAGTGTTGTTAATGACAACTCCTTGACCATTGCTAAGCCTATGTCCAGGAGGGAATCCATGCTTTCGATAATAAACATCAACAGTGTGACCATTTCGTCCATAGTAAGTGCATATTTTGGTGCCTCTTCCCTGAGTTGGCATTCCTCTCCCTTGACTTGGTATTCGTCTTCCTCATCAACCATTTCCAAAGGGAGGAAAACTATGTTTTCTATAACACATGTCAATGGTGTGTCCAAACTTCCTACAATAGGTACAAGAATGAATTCCACCTGAATTAGAATAACCTCCACTTGAACTTGAACTAGCAACATTTATCATAGTTCCTTTAAGTTCAATGTGTAAATTTCCAAGCACATTTGTACATAAGAGACAACCTTTGAAATTTGAGGCAGAGGATCCATCATCAAAATATTAGATCTAACATGAGTATATTGGTCACTTAATCCCCTTAAAAATTGCATAAGCTGATCTTGTACCTTTCTATTAAAGGCATTAGACAAAGCCTCATAAGAACATTTAGGAACACAGGTACATATAGGGCTAGGTCTATAACTCTCAAGCTCATCCCATATTATTCTCAACTTAGTAAAATAATTAGTTATAGATGTATCACCTTGCCGTATAGCTGGAGCTTCTTGTTGCAAATTCAAAATCTGGAGCAAATCCCCTTAAGAGTATCGTGATTTGAGATCTTTCCATATGTCGATTGCATTGTCCATCCATAGTATGCTTTGAAGTTGAAACTAAGTGCACGAGCCACAACATTACCATATTGTTGCATCTCTTCCACGTTGGATGCAGTGAGCTTGACATCGAGGGTTTCGAGAGAGTTCCGTCTATGAACTGAACCTTGTTCTTTGCGCTCAATGCCGTTATCATTGAACAGCTCCATGAGTTGTAATTCATTGGATCGAGAGTAGGAGAAACTAGTGTAGTAGTTGGATTCTCGCTTGGATGAAGGTAAAATGGACTATGGACATTTAGGGTTTCATCAATTTTTGCACTCATAATTGGTTCTCACAAAGAAAGGGAAAAACACAGATAAAAAAGAAGATGAAAGAAGAGTGATGCGCAGCAGAGCTCTTCAATTGAAGAGCTCTAATACCATAATGAAACATTGAGCCTCCATGGGTGATGATGAATTCAAAGAAGAGAAAAAGAGGGAAAGAAAAGAAACAACAGAGAACAATAGAATGTGAATCTGATTTCATTACTGAGGGAATTAGTTACAGTTGTAGAAAAGTTGGTATATATACATGATTTAGAAGGGTAACAGTAAACTAACTAGGTGAGTTAACAAATAGTAAAAAACTAACTACTTATTAACCTATCTAGTTAGTCAATATAACCAGAGATCCTTATGAGGGAAGCATTAGAGACATCTTTATCTCACCTCAATTTTGGTTAGCATTTCATCCTTACACGTATTTGCCATAAGTTTATGTCATTTCTTTCATATCTGCCATAAGTAACCATAACAGACATTTGTTCCTAATTCCATTGCACAAAAGTCCAACACCTAGGGCTATAACTTGTACAATCCAACTCTTTATAAGATCTGCCCTTGTTTATTTCCTAAGTCCATTTATCAAAATGTTGGGATTCTAAATAATGCTTCCTTCAATTGTTGTTTGTGCAAAAGCCTAAAGATGAAATTTTGTTGAGGAAAGTTCTGTTTGATGCTCTACTATTGGTGGACTACCATTTCCTCTATCCAAATGCCAAGTACATAAAAAGTCTTATCTTGACCAGATTGATTGTTACTAATGAGGATGTTGAATATTTATTTTAAGTATTGTGAAGGGAATCAATAATTTGAAATTTGGGGAGAGAAAAAAATATTATAAACGAAACATTTTAGCACAGGTGGTCTTACTTAGAATATTTTCATGTTTAAAAGTAATCATGAAGGATTTTACTTGGAATATTTAATAGATTCTTATCACTCTTCTACTTTAGTTTATTTGCATGAAGTTAGTCACAAAAACTGAGAAAACATTAGCCATGCATGGAATTACTACCTTTATGAAAACATTGCACAAGTGTGATACATATGCAACTAGAATGACATTAGCATAGAAACAGGGAAAGCATATAGTTATAGTAAAGTGAAACTAAATATAATGATAGATTGAGTAGAAAAAGAAAACAAACCATTGGATAAAAAACCAAAATCACAAAACAAACTAAACTTCTGATCAATTGAAAACAATAAAACTTTCTAAACCAAATAGTAATCAAGGATTAAATTAATCTCTATATTTTCTCTTATAATAACTTATTCGAGGGTTAGAGCTTTTACAAGTGACTACATATGAACTTGATGATGTGAGAAATATCTCAAGGACCACCTCATCCGAGATTCCAATTATTCCAGTAAATATTACAAGTTTCATTCCATTTCATGGGTCTCAATAAATTTTAACTAATTAAAGCCAAAAAATAATATGCATTACTTGTTATACAGTTATACCAAAGGGTTGGCGTAGTGGTGTAAAGTCTCATTGCATTCACAGGGGTGGGAGGGATCTATTTAGTGGGAGGTCCCATGTTCGATTCCTATTGTGTGCAAAATTTCCTTGGGCCAACAGCAGCCATGCATCACAAGCGAAATTAGTCTTCGACCCAATGGGTTGGGAGACACTTGCGAAATGCAACAAAAAAAATACAATTATACTAGATGGAGTTATGCAAGAATGAAAATAAAGGGATGGTTATGCTTTCAATGTGAGCAAGCACGCGCGAACACACACACATAGCACACACAAAGTTATAGCATTTTAAGAAACTGGTCAAGATTACCTTAAAAGGGGAAATTAAATTTTTATAGATATGTATGATGATATCCTATTTATAGATATGATGAAATTAAATTTGCTCTATTATTATTTTGTTCAACATTACAGTAATTGTTGTTAGATAATATTTAGTTTTATATTAGTTAGGGATAGTTTTGGTACTTTGCCTATAAATAGGTCCCTCTCTTATCTTGTACTATTATGAATTCATTCTATTACACTAATGGAACCCTAGCCCCTCTTTTCCTCTTCTCCTTTTGAATATCTCTTATCTACATTAACATGGTATCAAGAACAGGTTCGATTCACGCCGTTTGATCAGGCTGATTTTTTATCTTTTGGGGGGCTTTCACAATCTCAATTTTGTATGTTTTTTGTTTTGCTATTTCTGATTTTTTAATCGTTGGATCAAGCTGATTTTTGGAGACATAGTTTGGAATAAATAGTTATTCGTTTTGTATGATTGTATCATCCAGAAGAAGTCTACAAGGGGAGAAGAAGTGTTCGCATTATTGGTAGTTACAATTTTGTCTTTTGTTTGTGCCTCTATGTCTGTTTGGTAATCTGTTATATTCCACTGCATTTTTTTATTGTTCTTCTATTGTGCTCTGTTAATTTGGTTGTTATCATTTGTTATTGTTGTTTTTAAATATGTTTAGTTCAAATGATGATTATCTTGCCATGTCTGTTTCTTCCTTAAAAGGTTTGTCTTCTTCCCCTGGCTCCTCAAGTATATTTTCTCCTAAATGAATTCTTGATTCTGGAGCATCACATCATATGTCATTTGATCTTCAGTCTTTTGTGTCTTTAAATCCCATCTCTTCTATATCTGTCATGACTGCTGATGGCACTCTAATGCCATTTGCAAGCACTAGATCTGTCTCCACCTCTACTTTAACTCTTTCAGATGTTTACTATATTCCAAATCTTACTTTTAATCTTGTAACTGTTAGTCAACTTTGTGATTTAGGTTATTCAGTCATGTTCTCTTCTACTCATTATTTTGTGCAAGATCCTCAATTTGGGAGGCTGATTGGGACAGATCGTAAACAAGGGGGATTATACAAATTGGATGAGTTGAAGGTTCCAGATTTCATTACTTCCACGGTTGATTCGTCTTCTTTTCATTTAAATTCATTTTCTTCTCCATTTTATTTGTGGCATTCTCGTCTTGGTCATGTTTTGTCTTCTCAATTAAATTATTTGGCTTCTACAAGAGCATTAGGAAAGTTGTCATGTTCCTAGTGAATTTTGGGGTGAAGCTGTTCTTACTACTGTCCATGCTATTAACAGAATCCCATCTTCTGTTACCTTAAGTTTGTCTCCCTTCCAAAAGTTGTATGGTTGTGTCCCTAATTACTCTTCTTTGAAGGTTTTTGGCTCCACTTGTTTTGTCCTTCGTCCTCATGTAGAACGTAGTAAATTGTCTTCTCGATCTACAATATGTGTTTTTCTTGGTTATGGGGCTAGTCAAAAAGGTTATCGTTGTTATGATCCTACAACCGATAAACTATATGTTTCCTATCATGTTGTTTTTCTTGAACATACCTTTTTATTCCCTTTCTTCTGAGTCTCACAACCATACAAGGTCTGATCTCACTCTCATTGATCCCTTTCTCATGGATGAGGGTGATTCTCATGAATCTAACATTGAAGTTTGTAGGGTTGATACTACTCCTTCTATAGGTCCACATGTTCCCATGCCTTCCCAAGCACCTCCTACGGTTGTTGATCATCCTTCTCCTCGTTATCCTACTCAGATTCATAAGTCCACTCAACTACTAGACTTTGTTTATTCCACATATTCTTCTGCTTTTGCTTCTTTCCTAACCTCCATTCATAGTTTGTCTGAGCCTTCTTTGTATCAAGAGGCTATTCTTGATCCCCTTTGGCAACATGATATGTCAGAGGAACTTTCTACTTCACACAAAATAACTACTTGGGACTTAGTACCTCTTCCACTTGGGAAACATGCTATTAGGTCTAAGTGGGTTTACAAAATCAAAACAAAGTCTGATGGGTCAGTTGAGCGTTACAAAGCTTGTTTGGTTGTTGAAGGTTTTTCCTAGAAATATGGTATGGATTATGAAGAAACTTTTGCTTTGGTTGCCAAGATGACTACCATTCGCACCCTCATTGCAGTGGCCTCTATTCGTCAATGTCATATTTTTCATATGGATGTTAAAAATGCATTCTTAAATGGTGATCTTCAAGAGGAGGTCTACATGGTTCCTCCACCAAGAGTTTCTCATAATCAGGGGGAGGTGTGTAAGTTAAAGAAGGCTCTCTATGATCTCAAACAAGCTCCATGGGCTTGGTTTGAGAAGTTCTCAACTGTGATTACTTCTCTTGGCTTTCACTCAAGTGATTATGATTTTGCATTGTTTGTGAAAACATCCTCCCATGGTCATATTGTACTTTCATTATATGTTGATGACATGATTATTACAGGGGATGATGTTGATGGGATTTCAGAGTTAAAACTACAATTAGTAAAACAGTTTGAGATGAAGGACTTAAGGTACCTTCATTATTTTTTGGGAATTGAAGTTGTCTACTCTCCTAGAGGTTATCTACTTTGTCAATCTAAGTATATTGCCAACATTCTTAAACAAGCTCATCTTACTAACATTTGAGTGGCAGACACCCCTCTTGAGCTTAATGCAAAATATGTTTCCTCTGATGGTGTTCCTTTACTTGATCTCACTCTATAGCGTGCGTTGGTTGGAAACTTGGTATATCTCACTGTCACTAAACCTGGTATTGCTTATATTGTGCATGTTGTTAGGAAATTTGTTGTTTCTCCAACTACAATACATTGGGTAGCTGCTCTTCACATTCTCATATATCTTTGTGGCACTCAATTTCAGAGTCTTTTATTTCCTTCAACCTCTTCCTTGGAGCTGCATGCTTACTTTGATGCCGATTGGGCCGGTGATCCCACTGACCGTAAGTCTACCACAGGGTTTTGCATCTTTCTAGGAGACTCACTTATCTCTTGGAAGAGCAAGAAATAGGACATTGTCTCCCGCTCCTCTATAGAGGTTGAGTATCATGCTATGGCTTATACCACTGCAAAGATAGTTTGGTTACGTTGGCTACTTTCTGATATGGGTGTTTCTCTCTCTAGACCCACTCCTATGTTTTGCGACAACAAGAGTGTTATTCAAATCACACACAACTCGGTCTTTCATGAGTACACAATGCATATTGAGATTGATTGTCATCTCACTCGCCATCATCTTTGACATGGCACCATTACTTTGCCTTTTGTCTTCTCTACTATGCAGATTGCTGTCTTGTTTATAAAATTGCATTCTATTAAACGTTTTCATTTTCTACCTGACAAACTCTCTATGCATCTTAACAATGCATCGTGAGTTTGAGGAGGGATGTTAGATAATATTTAGTTTTATATTAGTTAGGGGTAGTTTTGGTACTTTTCCTATATATATAAATAGGTCTCTCTCTTATCTTGTACTATTATGAATTCATTCTATTACATTAATGGAACCCTAGCCCCTCTTTTCCTCTTCTCCTTTTGCATATCTCTTATCTATGTTAACAATTGTTACCTATCTTATGCACGACACATTAGTAGTAATTGCTTGGTATTTCAAAGCTCAATAAGGTACACTCATGCATATAATAATTTTACTCATAATAATAATAATTCGAAATGAATGCAAAATGCAAGGTACTTAAAAATATCATTTTCAAAATTACACTCAGGACAGAATTTCAAAATGCAAGGTACTCAAAAATAGAATTAAAAGAATTAAAAATAACCACATACACATAGTGTCAAACTAATGGTGAAATATGAAAAGAATTAAAAACTGAAAGCAAATAGAATTAAAAACATGAAAAGAATTAAAAACTGAAAGCAAACAAAAGTATAACTAGTTATTTATTGTTTAAAACAAAATAAAATATTTTAAAAAAAAAGGTAGCAAGAGATTTCATATAACAATAAAAGGATATCTCCTATAACAAGCATTACATATAGAACCACAACTTGGACCATTATCCATTACAACAATTAACAAAACCAAAGGAATAAAATATAAAATATGCCACTATGGCAAAGGTTTAGTAATTCAGAGCATCGAATTACCTCTTGAATAATATTCTTAAAATGCCATGCATCAAACAAGAAAATAATCCAGCATGTGTTACTAACATGAGTTTCAATATAGAAAAACTGAGGAGAGAATGTCCAATTTCAATTAAAATGATATATACCAAATAGGTTATCATAAAAACCATTCAGATTTAGCCAATGTCAATTACAGGTCATATTATTAGGGATGAAAAAAATACACAGCTAGGACTAATAACAATAAATAAAAAAAATCATAATCTCGCTGTAACATATTTTTCAACTTTGAAAAAAAAAGTAAATCATTACTTTTATGAAGCCTATTATACAATACAAGTGCTTGAATGCTAATCAAATCCCCCACTTATAGAAGAAAAGGTAAGTAAATCTTACACTAAAACTTCTATGTTAGCTTTTTCATGATGACTGGTCATGAAACAAAAACACTTGTTGTGTACATAACTATCAAATTTCACATTAACTAACTTCAAATTCCAACCTCACTAAGCAAAAACTTCAAATTCCTAAATCACCACAACTTGCATTGTCAAAGATATAAGTTTCAATTATGCTACTAGTACATCTGACAGTTAGATATTATACATCAAAATGTATCTGAAAGCAACTAAATTCTTAGGTTTTAAACACAGCACTAGTAACTCCAGAACTAACTTTCTTTAAAGAACAAAAACTCATCAACAGGAGTAATAATTGAAAGTAGTGAAAATGAAAAGGAGAGTGACCTAGTCTGTGCGAGAAGTTCCTGCGGAGTGTGAGAAGTTCCTTTCCGTAGGGCAAATTGGAGGCCTAGCAGCTGCATTGTGAAACATTGTGATAGTAACGAAAAAAAAAAAGTGATACGGTGATTTTTTCGAGACATATATCCTTCCGTGTTACAACATGTCCATAAATCATAAGTTAAGCAAATTCTACTTGAAATGTTAGCCAACACTTCTTTAAGTATGATTTTTTCTTTCCCATAAACTTTCCCAATATCACTCTTAGATGTATTTCTAGAAATCATAGTAGAATCAGGATTCAAATAAGCAACAAAAGCACTTCAAGTACTCAAAAACTTTGTAGGGGCAACCCACGCATAAGAACTAGATCAACCAACAACTCATGCGCAACCATTTGATCTATCTTTTTTTCCTTTAACTTTCCTTGCATGTCTAATATAATTTGACCTACATCTTCATTTTTTATTTTCTTAAATTGCAAAACATGACGATTTAAAGATGAAGTTCCATATTTTTTTTACCACCAATTACATACTTTTTGTTACATGCATTACACATTACCCTTTCTTTTCCATCCTTACACACCAATTTTAGTGAAATATTTCCAACAATCCGATGTTAAACTCTTGGCCCTTTTACTTGATGCTTCAACAGATTGAATATCATCACCATTCTCCTCCTCACTTCACTATCCTCATCCTCATTCTCAATTACATCATCACTAACATTAACATCATAAGGTGGACTCATCCATTTCAATTTTAAATCCTGTTAAAAAAATAAAACAAAAACAAAGATAATAGACAACATCTAAACAATTTCCCACAGCCCCAATTTAAAGTAAAGTCTCTCCTCTC
The DNA here is from genome assembly GCA_014843725.1 of Amphicarpaea edgeworthii. Lineage (NCBI taxonomy): Eukaryota > Viridiplantae > Streptophyta > Magnoliopsida > Fabales > Fabaceae > Amphicarpaea > Amphicarpaea edgeworthii. The sequence goes on from CM026321.1 coordinate 12,214,679, forward strand.
TTATCATTATCAACCTAGTGTCACTACATCTTTCAATTGAAAAAATTCAATTGAAAGCATGAACAACCGAACAATAGAACAACAGGTCAAGGTTCAGAACAACACAACAACAACAACAACAAAACAACACCATAACAACATATCAAGGTTTAGAACACAGCAACAACAAAACAACACCATAACAACATATTAAGGTTCAGAACAACAAATCAAGGTTTGTGAGATAAGAAGAGGATGATGAAGAACACAGTACCTGGTACGGCGACTTTGGCGGGCTGATGAAGGCGAGGGGCAACAGCGCAAGGGCTGATCGGCGATGGAGGGCGGGCCGGAGACGAAGGCTGGAAGAGACCAAGAGATTAGCATGAAGGAGGCAGGAGAGGGGCATGATTTAGGTTTCATTTCAAGTGTTAGGCTAGTTAGGCTTAATTACTTAGTTTAGGGAATAGGCCGATCAATGGGTTTGGGATGCTTCCCCACAAACTATTTTTTGACAGATTGATCTATGGGCCACAACCTAATTTGTCACTCTAATTATTAATATCATTTTTTTGTTCTTATTTATCTATTTTTAAAATTTTTATGTATTTTATAAAAATATGAAATGATATTAGAATTTATATTGAAAATTTAAAAGTAAATTTGATATAAATAAAAAAATTACATTTCTTAATTTGTATTATCTTGAAATTAAAATAAACAAATGAAATAAAGAAATAGAAGTAACAGTCCAGACTTAAAAGAACACCAAAGCCCGTCACATACGAAACAATTCAAAGTAAATTTTAAAAAGGTTCGCATGATATTATGATCTAATTAATTTTTATCCTTTTTTAGGTTTCTAAAACGTCAAATTATTTAAGCTTAATTGTAGTTTTGGTATCCCTATTTTTTCAAATCCGTAATTTTGGTCCCTAGTTTAAAATCCATAATTTTGATCCCTTATTTTCTAAATGAAGCACTTTTGATCTCTTAGTTAATTTAGAGGCGTTGACCGTTATCTTTAACTTTAACTTATTTTTTTTGTAATTAATAATTATTTAAATAAAAGTAATTAGTTAATTTTTTTACTAATGACATCATTACCCTTTTTTTATTCCTAAGTTACCCTTTGGTTTAATTAGTTAATTTAAATAAAAAGTTAGGTGAATTTTGGCAAAGATAGGATTTGAATTCAAATTTCTTTAGTTTTCAAATGCCAAAGTAACCATTAAGCCAATGGTCTTTAAACAATGATTGAAAGTTATTTAATCTTTAATATTATTAAAAGTTATTTAATTTATTCTTCCTTTATTTTTTAACATCTCATGTTATTAGTTGTAATTTTTTTTTATATATTTCACTTTTTATTTTTATAAATCACTCCCTTTGTTTTACTTTTATTCAAAATACTAAATTCTTAATGAGAACACAAGAAACAATAAATAAATATATGATAATAAATAAAATTTATGTGAAAGATTTATATATATATATATATATAGCATCTCTATGAATTCCACCAGCATAATTCGGCTCCTTATCCGAAGGCTTTATGCCGCAGGGTAAAAGTTTTTTGGTGGAAAAAATTCGAAGTTAAATTTCTGAAAGATAAGTTTTCTCATTGGAAGATATGGCGGAAGGTAAGGGTAAAGGTAACAAATAGAAAGGAACAGTTATTTAAGCAGTTCATGGTATTGACAAAGCATTTATTGAAAGAGACAGACTTACAAGGGAAATAGCTTTTAAAGATTACAAGAGGGTAGAGAGAGAGAAGAGAGTTTAAGGCTCAGGAGAGCTGTATCTCTCAACTCTTCAACTCACCTATTTATAGCATGACAACCACAGGCGGATGTCAAAATCATAAATTGAAATCCAATCCGGACACGGATTTCTTAGACGGATTTCAAACTAAAATTCAAAAGCATTTATTTAAGCGCCGCCTTTGTCGTTTTGTGAAGACAGAAGTGACACTGTGGGCCCTATTATTTCTTTTAAAGAAGTCCTTTGTTGAAAAAGTCTGCCAGCTGCCTCTAGTTGGGTAGCCGAATTGGTATTTTCTTGGTATATACGATAGTATTGCCAAGATGATCAACTGTTGTAGTTACTATGTCCACTGCCCCTATTATTTTGCCAGGGAGCTTCTTCATCAATTACCTTTAATTTTGTCTTGGATCCTAGTCTCGGTTGATCCAAGTTTGCACTTTCTTGAATTCCAAAGCAGTCATCCTCATTATTTAAATACGAATTACTGCATTGGGTTTCTCCTTCTAAGACCTCCTGTTCTTCATCTGAGTCTAGAGAAGACAAGGCCGCCAACAGGTGTTGCCTTTTCTCTTCTTTAGATTTTCCTGCCAATTGTAAAGACATTGCAAGATGCTGAAGTGCCTTCTTTTCATGATTAGGGGGAAGGAATGATTTTCCAATCTTCCAATGAGAAAACTTATCTTCCAGAAATTTAATTTTAAATTTTTTCCACCAAAAAACTTTTACCCTGCGGCATAAAGCCTTCGGATAAGGAGCCGAATTATGCTGGTGGAATTCATAGAGATGCGCATTAACCAGCTCACTCCCATTATTGAGCAAAAGCTAAATAATTTTTCATGTACTGGTAATTTGGGAGTTAACTTTTTATAATTTTCATATATTGAGACTACCCTGGTAGGTAGAATGGCTTTTACAAGCCCTACAAGCAAAAACCAGTCTTGAAACCAGGTCAGTATTTTGGCTGGAAGGGCATATTTAAAGGTAATGTACCAAGAATGGCGAGGGTTAGGTTCAAGAAGGATCTTGAGCCATGCTTCTTGGTAATCAAAATAATTAAATGTAGGAGGGTCAAAAGGTCGGGAAAACCTCTTTTCAGTAATTGGATTTTGGTTCCAATCCGTCAAGGTGAGAACCTTTAGGATTTTTAATTTTGAATAATTAATGACCGAAGGATCCCTTTTGTCTTTTTCTGGAATTATTTCAGCAGATCCGGTGTCTAATAAGATGAGCTGATAAAACCTTTTATTCTTCTTTAGATCTTGATCTTTTGGCATCCATCCCCATCCTTCAGGAGAGAATTCAGCCAGAATATCTATTGGTGTCATTTGATCAAATTCAGGCTCTAAGGAAATTATTCTTTGACATGACTCTTTTATGTGTTGATCTAAAGGTTTATGAATTTTGGGGTTTTGAGAATTATCAATAATTTGGCTTTTCTAAGGAGGAATTAATGGGGAAAACCTATTGGAAGAGGAAGGAGTATTTAGGGATTTAGGAAGGATTCTTAGGTTATTTAGGGATTTATTGGCTGCCACCTTGGAGAAGGAAGGGGCCAAATCATCAAGGGACAGGGCGGATGAAGGGGCCGAAGGCCTCATGTTTGGGGGTCTGACCCTGTAAAAATTCTCGAGTTAGAAAATCAGGGATATAATTATGTTTTCCTTTTATAAATTCAACTTTGAAATCAAAACACAATAAAAGACTTTGCCATCTAGCAAATATCTGTTTTGAAACGATGTTTTGAACGTCTTTTTCCAAAATTTCTTTTGCAGACTTACAGTCTACCCTTAATAAAAATTCTTTATTGACTAAATCACTTTGAAATTTTGTGATACATAGCACTATAGATAAAATTTCCTTTTTTACAGTGCTATATTTGATCTGGGTTTCACTCCACGCCCCCGAATGAAAACGAATTATTTGTTCTTTGGATTGGGGATATTTTTGTTTAAGGACTCCTCCGAATCCGATCTCTGAGGCATCGGTTTCGACTATCATAAAAGCATCTGGTTGGGGTATTCCTAGACAAGGAAGGGTTTTTACCAGAGATTTTACCTTGATAACTGTCTTAGTTAATTCAGGGGTCCAGGGTTTGGGGTTTTTCTTAAGCTTATTAAATAAAGGTTTACAAATAATTCAAATATGGGGAATGAAATCAGCTACATAGTTTAGGCATCCTAAGAACCTTTGTAACTGAGTTTTATCTCTTATTTCATTTGGAAATTTACTAGCAAACTCAATGCTCCTAGCTATTGGAGTTATTGTGCCTTGATTTATTTCATGCCCTAGAAATCTTATCTTAGTTTGAGCTATTTTCATTTTCTTTTCAGATAAAACTATTCCATTTGCTTTAATTATACTTTTAAAAGTATTTAAGTTTTTTACGTGTTGTTCTACTGAAGAGGAGTAGATTAACACATCATCTAAATAGACTAAAGCAAAGTCTAAATAGGGATTTATGATTGAGTTCATAATGTTTTGAAATTCTGATGGGGCATTTTTAAGTCCCATAGGCATCACATTCCATTCGTAATGACCAAATGGAACTGTAAATGCAGTCTTATATTTATCTTCTTCTTTAACCTTGATTTGATAGTACCCGGATTTCATATCAAACTTAGAGAAGATAGTGGCTTGATGAAGTCTTCCAATCAAATCTCTTTTATTGGGTAAGGGGTACCTAATCCATTTTAATGCATTATTTAGTTGTTTATAATTAATAACCATTCTAGGCTCACCTCTTTCTAATTCTGAAGCGTTTTGTACATAAAACGCTACACAACTCCAGGAAGACTTACTAGGCCTAATGAGTCCACACGGTAATTGGACAATTTGTAATCTTCAATGGTAGTGTTTGTGCTTTACTTTTTGTACCTTTTTTTGTTTGGTTATATAACTTCTTAAGTTATGGGAGCAAGCTTATCGGAAAAGCCAAGAACCTACAGTTAGTAAACTTAAGGAACCTATCTTGAATTAGATTACATGTGCATTGATTGGGCACCATGGGCTGAATTTTGCAAGGCAGGATACATCGTCTCTCTAGTTTTTGTGTAAACAGGTTATTACAATTGTATCCCCAGCTCCTTTTGGTTTTCACCGTGTACTTTTCTGAGTTCATAAATAATCATTTAACCGAGTTTGTTGAAATTGATACTTTTCTTTTCTTTTCTTTCTTTTCAATTGCCCAATATGTAGTTATTTTGACAAGAAGCATCCTTGTTGGATATAACTAATCAAGCGTGTAGTCTTTTCAACCCCCCTAAAGTACTTCTATAGTCATGATGTGATGGAATCTGTGATCTAATCTTCACATTCAAATTTAGTGATTTTTCCACTTTTATTCAAATTCATGTTAGCTTATGGCTGCATTTTATTATGTTACTGCTAACATATGCTGCATGTTTATTAAGATGCTAATTTCTATGTGCATAGATTGAGTTGTTGGAGTGGACAGATGATTTGGAGGCATTTATTCTGAAGGGTTATAGTAAATCAGTAAACTATAGAATGGGACTGCCATTACCTGAAGATGTTGTTCAATCCATGGAACAGGCTATCATTGCTGAAGCAGGTAGTTCAGTTTTGTAGTTTTTAAGTGTTTTGTATAGTCTCTATAGTCTATATATATGTCTTACAATCATATCCCGTTAATGAAACTTGTAATATTTATGTATAAATTAGCCTTTTGAGGTTAATCATATACTAAAATTGTCTTGTAATATTTTTGGCTAAAGTCTGTCTCTTGAATATGTGAACCTTAAACTCATTTCCACTTTCTTGATTGCTTCTGTACAAAGACATGCTCCTGGCAGTTTTGAAAAGGCAAGACTTCGATTTGCACATGCTAAAACTGTAGTTCCATTCTCATGCCTGCTTGGTTTATTTCTTAAAGGTTATATACCTACAGTTAGTAAACTTAAGGTAACCTAATCCATTGAAGATTACAAATTGTCCAATTAACTATAAGTCCAATTTCGTAGATTTCGTAGATTTTACCGTGTGTTAGTTCTTATAGTCACACACATCGATCTTAATATTTTCATTTATATGTTATTTCCACTTTTTTTCTAACGAACTCCCTTTAAAGTCCAACATTTGGTATAATATAATTAGATGTATAATTGTCCGATAAAATTTGCTTCAGTTTGATAGGTAAATTTATAATAGTTATCTTAAGAGTCATATTTATTATAATATTTTATTGGTTAAAAGTAAAGTTGTCAAAATGCACATAATTCGTGGGTTGGTCCAATCCACCATGACTCCGGGTTGGGCTAAGTAAGAAAAAAAATATCTTTTTGTGAGTTTAGTAATTTGACCTGGCTCATCACAGACCGACTCACGATGAACTGAGATGACCCATGAATCCACCAATGATGATGTAAAATTATTTTATATTAACAAAATACGAGCATTAAACTCTATTTTTACCTTATAATAAATTAATAGGATAAAATAATTTTTTTTCTCTCTAACTGAACAATGTTCCAATTTGTTACTTTGGTCCTTCTAAGATAACACTTAAAATGAAAAAATACATTTTAAAATTAGAAGGACCAGAATAACAAAAAAAAATATTTTAGAAAAATTAAATTTAAACATTAGTTGTTGATATTTATACGAGCATAAAACATAATTTATCCTAAATTGATATATATAACAAGGATTGACTTGTACACTAAAAATCAAACTTATCATGATTTTTTTTTTTGATAAAGTGGGAAATATTTTTTCCATATAAATTCGGCTTATATATGTTTTTTTTTTTTCATTCAAATTGTCAAAAAAAAATTAATACATAAAAAAATCTCCAAATTCGAGTCATCCAAATTTCCAAAAATCTTGAATTTAGCTTATAAAACTACCTAAATATACAATTTTTTTAATTTTATTTTCTTAACCAGTTACAATTCATTTTTATTTATACAACTATACACATTTACTAATAAACTATACACGTTTACTGTTAAAAGTGTGAATTCAGGAATGCCACGTCCAAATTCACACCATCAACTTTAAACTTCTTTTATCTAATGCCACACCCAAATTCACACCATTAACTTTAAACTTTTTCTATCTAATGCCATATGAATTTGGGATTTGATCACCTAAATTCATAACCTTTTTTTAAATAACTTATTTTATTAATAAAATAAATAATAATTTTATTAATTTTGAAACTTTTATATTAAAAAATATTTGTACTAAAATTAATTAAAGTTTTAATAAATTAAAAATAATTATTTTTATAATTAATGGATTTGTTTACTTTTATTTTTATTTTTTTTAATTGAGGATTATTTTTGTTTTAAATAAAAAATATTAAATGATTTTTTATTTTTTTAAAAAGCATTTTGTTATAATTAAATATAATAATAATTAAATTGTTTTTTGTTTAATGAACAATGAAAAAATTGGATTCTTACTATCTTGATTATTGATGTGAATTTAAGAATTTATAATGTTGTGCGAGTTGTTTAATGACAACATGTTTATATTCTATTTAGTAAATAAAATTTAAAAAACATAATAAAACATATTAATGCATATACATATGCAAAGTTAAAGTTTAATAATATTTGTACAGTTTTATTTAAGAAATATAATTAGACAATACAACAAAAATAAATACATCATTCAAGTTGACTTAAGGTAGGATGATGAGGGCACTTGTTCTTTGAATGACCAGGAGTTCTACATAATGAACAATGTTTTGCTTGTCTAAGTTCTCTTTAGTCCATCTCAGTGTGAATACGATTTGATTGTGGACAACCTTTTTTGTTTCTTCGGATTTCTAGATTGTGGCGCATTGGTGGACCCTATATTCTGGCCTGTAACTTGGTGCTTCATTTTTCCAAATGATCCGTTGTTCGCATGTGAAATATAATTAAGTGTGTAAACTTTATTGATTAACTACTTGTAATCGATGTACACGTACTTACACGCAACACTCGCATGTGAATAGGTGATGGGAAAATCACATGCTTGGTTCAAATTGGATCTTCTAGGATGGAATTCGCACACCAAGAGCAACTCAGAATGAATTTTAATTCTTAATTGTATCTCAGTCTACAGAACTCGGATTTGAGCGATTCCAAATCGAGGAGAAAGATGACGTTCTGAACTGCAATTTAGGGTCAAGAAACACTCAAAAGGGATACGTAAAACGTACAGAATGAACCTGGGAAAAATGGGGTTGAAGGCACAATTCGAGAAATGCGAAAATGAACAATAGCACAAATTGGGACAGAACGGAAATTAGAATGGGCGCCACAAACAATAATGTTTGATAAGCCTAGGGGATCGCCACAAGAATTGAGGGAATTCTTGATAAGATCAATTGGTTCAAGGAAGAACCCTAGTAGAGACAATTCTCACTTTTGACAAAACAATCAGAATCTCCATTTTCATTTAGTTCCAAATGATTTATACAAATTCATTCTCAACAAAATAAGAGAAATGTAAAATCCTAACATTACAAGCATAGCTAATATGTCTTAGTGGTTAAAGCAAGGCAATGTTTAGTTTGAGGTCAAGGGCTCAAAATTGGCTGCAAGCACTTTAATATTACTATTTTTTTAATTAAATGACTAAGTCTGTAATTGGGCCTTCATTCCAAGCAATCAACAAACAGGACTAGCAACTCTCCCTTGTGGGCCTCCAAGTGTTGGGCCTCTCCTTGCATTTGAACTGCCCTCAGAATAGTCACCATAGCTTCTTGGGCCCTTTTAGCTCTTGTTCTTGTTATGGGCCCTCCTATGCCTTGTATTGGGTCTTGGGCTTCCATCTGGTCATGGGCTTGGGCTTTGATGTCCACATCATTCCCTCCTTCTTGAAAAGCATTTGCCCTCAAATCTCTTAAATCATCACCTGCATAAAAAAGAGTGAGATCAGCCACATTAAAAGTAGCACTTACCCTATACTCTGCTGGCAAATCAATTTTGTAGGCGTTATCATTGATCCTAGCCAGTACTTGAAATGGACCATCTCCTCTTGGCATGAGCTTGGACTTCCTTTGGGAAGGAAACCGTTCTTTCTTGAAATGTACCCAAACCCAATCACCTGGTTCAAATGTTACCTTTTTCCTTCCTTTATTTGCATATTTTACATACCCTTCCATTTTCTTCTCAATTTGGGACTTGACTTTCTCATGCATCTTCTTAACATATTCTGCTTTAACCTGCCCAATTTTATCTTTAAATTGTGAAATGTCAGGTAAAGGCAACAAATCCAAAGGAGTCAAAGGATTAAAACCATAAACAATTTCAAAAGGTAACAATTGAGTAGTACTATGCACAACCTTATTATAAGCAAATTCAACATGTGGTAAACACTCTTCCCAAGTTTTAATATTTTTTTTAATAACAGCCCTAAGAAGAGTAGAAAGAGTTCTATTGACCACCTCAGTTTGCCCATCAGTTTGAGGATGGCATGTAGTTGAAAACAACAGCTTAGTACCTATTTTCCCCCACAAAGTCCTCCAAAAATGGCTAAGAAATTTAAAGTCACGGTCACTTACAATACTCCGGGGTAACCCATGCAATCTTACTACTTCCTTGAAAAATAAATTAGCAACATGGCAAGCATCATCCACCTTCTTGCAGGGTATAAAATGGGCCATCTTAGAAAACCTATCAACCACCACAAAAATTAAGTCCTTTCCTCCCTTGGACCGAGGCAAACCTAAAACAAAGTCCATAGAAATATCAATCCAAGGATGTTCAGGAATAGGTAATGGTGTATACAAACCATGTGGCTTGACTTTAGATTTAGCCTTTTTGCAAACAAGACACTTATCACACAATGAATGCACATCAGATTTCATGTGATGCCAGTAAAAATGCTCATGCAAGATATCATATGTCTTTTGCACTCCAAAGTGTCCCATTAACCCCCCTTCATGAGCCTCTTTAACAAGAACTTCCCTAATTAAACTCTTAGGCACACAAAATCTCTTATCCTTAACCAAATAACCATCATGTTTAAAATACCCATCAGATGTAGTATGAGAACATGTTTGGTAAATATGTGAAAAATCAGCATCATGTTCATATAATTCCTTAATGCACTCAAAACTAAGAAACTTAGCTTCAAGAGTAGATAGTAAAGCATACTTGCGTGACAAAGCATCAGCAACCACATTAGACTTACCTCTCTTGTGCTTGATCACATACGGAAATTGCTCAAGGAACTCCACCCACTTGGCATGTCTCTTGTTCAACTTACCTTGCCATTTTAAATACTTTAAAGATTCATGATCACTATGAATTACAAATTCTTTAGGCAGAAGATAATGTTGCCATGTTTGCAATGTTCTAACTAATGCATACAACTCCTTGTCATATGTGGGGTAGTTAAGGACAGCCCCATTTAGTTTCTCACTAAAATAAGCAATTAGGTGCCCCTCTTGCATTAAAACAGCTCCTATTCCCACCCCAGATGCATCGCATTCAAGTTCGAAGGATTTAGCAAAGTTAGGCAAAGCAAGTATGGGTGCATGTGTTAATTTCTCTTTCAGGACAAAAAATGCTTTCTCTTGTTTCTCTCCCCATTTAAATCCTACATGTTTCTTAACTAGCTCATTAAGAGGTGCAGCAATAGTACTAAAGTCCTTCACAAACCTCCTATAGAAACTAGCTAAGCCATGGAAACTTCTCACTTCACTCACATTCTTAGGAATTGGCCACTCTTGGATTGCTTTTATTTTCTCTTTATCTACATGCACTCCACTAGAATTAACCACAAATCCTAAGAACACAACATGATCTTTACAAAACGTGCACTTTTCCAGATTAGCATACAACTTTTGTTTTCGAAGAACATGCAAAACAAATTTCAAATGTTGCAAATGCTCATCCAAATTTTTGCTATACACAAGAATGTCATCAAAGTACACAACCACAGATTTTCCTAAGAACTCTCTCAAAACATGATTCATTAACCTCATGAAAGTACTAGGGGCATTTGTCAAACCAAATGGCATTACCATCCACTCATATAAGCCATACTTGGTTTTAAAAGTTGTTTTCCATTCATCACCTTCTCTAATCCTAATCTGATTATATCCACTCTTCAAATCTATCTTAGAGAAGTAACATGATCCATGCAATTCATCAAGAAGATCATCTAACCTGGGAATGGGATGCCTGTACTTAATGGTGATGTTGTTGATGGCTCTGCAATCTGAGCACATCCTCCAGCTTCCATCCTTCTTTGACACCAATATAATAGGAACAACACATGGGCTCAAGCTTTCCTCTACCCAACCTTTAGTCATCAAATCAGTGACTTGCTTTTGAATCTCCTGGGTTTCTTGAGGATTACTCCTGTATGCTGGCCTGTTAGGCAACACAGCTCCTGGAACCAAATCAATTTGGTGTTCAATGCCTCTTAATGGTGGGAGTCCTTGTGGTATCTCCTTTGGAAACACATCCTAAAATTCCTGCAAAATAGATTTAACTCCACTAGGAAGTTGAAGGTCTGAATCAAGGGCAGCAATCTCCTTATTATAAAGTATATACATAGACTTTCTTGCCATTAAAGCTCTCCTCACCTCTCAACTTTTCACAAATAATCCATTCTTTCTCACTTTCTTTTCTCCACTTTTTCTTTTTTCTCTTTTCTCTTTTTCTTTATCTTGTGGGTCTCTCTCTTTCTTTTTTCTCTCTTTTTTATTTTCTTTTCTCTCTTGCTCTCTTTTCTCTCTCATGATACTCTGATCATCACAAACCTCTTTTGGAGATAATGGAACCAAGGTAACCTTGCGGTTTTCATGATAAAAAATGTATTTGTTTTTGTGACCATCATGGTGAGCTTTCCGATCAAACTGCCATGGTCTCCCAAGAAGCATATGGCTAGCTTCCATAGGAACCACGTCACACAGAATTTTGTCCTCATACTTCCCAATAGAAAATTGAATCTCCACTTGCTTATCCACCCTCAATTCACCTTCCTCACTAAGCCATTGTAGCTTATAAGGTCTAGGATGGGGTTTAGTCTCCAAGTTCATCTTCTTTACCAACCTAGCACTAGCCACATTTGTGCAACTCCCTCCATCTATGATCAAAGAGCACACCCTCCCTTAGATAAGATACCTAGTATGGAATATGTTTTCTCTTTGGCTTTCCTCACTCTCCTTGGCTATCCCTCCTAACATCCTCCTCACAATGAACAAGTCTCCTTCAGGAATCTCCTCTTCTTCTACACTCCCTTCTTCACTTGATGGTTCAGAATGAGAACTCTCACTTGTGATTTCCCCATCATCTTTTAATATCATAACTTTCTTAGTAGGACACTCAGAAGCTATGTGTCCTCTACCCAAACACTTAAAGCACTTTATGTCTCTAGCTCGAGAATTGTTGGCCACTTCCTTGCCCCGATTTTGGGTGGGCTATGGTGCAGCCCTTGGGGTCCTATTGGATGAAGCTACCTCTTTCTTAAACCCCTCCTTCCACCTAGAGTTATCAAAATTAAATGAACTCTTCCTCACACTTTTTCTCTTTAATTGCTGCTCTACTTTCATAGCATGATGGACTATATCCTCTATCTCCACATAATTTTGCAGTTCCACTACATCCCTTATATCTCCATTCAGCCCACTAAGAAACCTTGCCATGGTTGCCTCCCTATCCTCCTCAACATTGGCTCGAATTAGGGCTATTTCAAGGTCTTTGTAGAATTCATCTACACTCTTACTCCCTTAGGTCATTCTTTGGAGCTTATTGAGAAGCTCTCTATGGTAGTGAGATGGAACATACCTCCTTCTCAACACTCTTTTCAACTCCTCCCAAGTCTCCAACATAGGCTCTCTATACCTCCTTCTCTCCCTTTGGAATTGATCCCACCAAACTAAGGCATAGTCAGTGAATTCCAAGGTAGCTATCTTGATCTTCCTCTCTTCAGTTAGGGTGTGACAAGAGAAAATTTGTTCTACCTTCAACTCCCACTCAATATAGGCTTCAGGATCACTTTTACCCCTAAATGGTGGAATGGTAACTCTTCCTCCCTCATCTCGGTTTCCTCTTGGTTCTTCCTCATTTCCTCTCCTTCTTCTCCCTTCATGCCTCTCATGTCTACCCCTATCTCCATGTTGGTCATTCTCCCTATTAAAATTTTGGTTTTCTAAACTCTCAAGCCTCTCATAAATTCCCTCCGTATGCTCCCTCAAAACTTGGTTCATCCTTTGAGTTAAGGCATCTAACAACACCCTATGATCTCTAGTAGGGGATGGAGGTCCCTCTCTCTCAGCCATGAATAGAATCTAAAGTAAGAAGACCTCACCAAAGTGTTTCACTCCAGTGTTTCACACAATTAGGCTTTTCAGCAAATGTACTCTCTAGCCTTTTTCCGCTCGTTCTTTAACTTAAGGTTCTTACAAGAATCAACAATCTATTATCAAGAATCACTTTCAAGAGTAGCAATCACAAGGCTTGACACAGAATTTTGAACACCAACACAAGGGAAGTAGCAAAGAACAATTTCACTACCAACAAACAAGAATAGATTCTATGGAAAACAAGGATTAGAGAACACACTTGACACTTAGGAATTTTATCAAACAAGTGGGGTGCAAGGAAAATTTAATGACTACAGCTGTTGTACTCTTTGTTTTTTTGTTTGTTTTTGCTCTTTTTTTTTTTGCTACTGAATTGAACAAACAACAGCAACAAGTTGTCAAAATTTTTTTTTTAACACAAACTGCTTCTAATAATGAAATTTGTAACCTTGCAATCAAACTTTTAAGTTGCAACAACCGAGTCACTAGATTAGCATTCCCCACAAGACAAGCTAATGTTTAACACTCAACAGAAATCAACACCAAGAACAAATATGCAGCAGAGTATGAACAGAACAAGAAATTGAAGATAGCAAACAACCAAATTGCAAAATCCAAATTTCAGCAAACAGAAATTAGGGGTTAAGGGTTACCAATGGTGTGACCAGAATTGATTAAGAGAATGGAGAAAAGGTAACTCAATTCCAACCCTAGAACTGAGCTCTGATGCCAAATGATGGGAAAATCACATGCTTGGTTCAAATTGGATCTTCTAGGATGGAATTCGCACACCAAGAGCAACCCAGAATGAATTTTAATTCTTGATCGTATCTCGGTCTACAAAACTCGGATTTGAGCGATTCCAAATTGAGGAGAAAGATGACGTTTTGAACTGCAATTTAGGGTCAAGAAACACTCAAAAGGGATACGTAAAATGTACAGAATGAACCTGGGAAAAATGGGGCTTAAGGCACAATTTGAGAAATGCGAAAATGAACAATAGCACAAATTGGGAAAGAACAGAAATTAGAATGGGCGCCACAAACAATAATGTTTGATAAGCCTAGGGGATCGCCACAAGAATTGAGGAAATTCTTGATAAGATCAATTGGTTCAAGGAAGAACCCTAGTAGAGACAATTCTCACTTTTGACAAAATAATCAGAATCTCCATTTTCATTTAGTTCCAAATGATTTATACAAATTCATTCTCAACAAAATAAGAGAAATGTAAAATCCCAACATTACAAGTATAGCTAATATGTCTTAGTAGTTAAAACGAGGCAATGTTTAGTTTGAGGTCAAGGGCTCAAAATTGACTGCAAGCACTTTAATATTACTATTTTTTAATTAAATGACTAAGTTTGTAATTGGGCCTTCATTCCAAGCAATCAACAAATAGGACTAGCAACTCTCTCTTGTGGGCCTCTAAGTGTTGGGCCTCTCCTTGCATTTGAACTGCCCTAAGAATAGTCACCATAGCTTCCAAAGCTTCTTAGGCCCTTTTAGCTCTTGCTCTTGTCATGGGCCCTCCTATGCCTTGTATTGGGTCTTGGGCTTCCATTTGGTCATGGGATTGGGCTTTGATGTCCACATCAATAGGGCATGTGGAGATTTTGAAATTTACCACAATCATAACATTGTTCCTTAAGGTCTACACCGTATCTTTCTGGCAAATGCCACTGTGAAGGATGGAAGGATTCTTCTACTAAGAAAAAACTATTTTGTTGGTCAAACTCCAGCACATGACACGAGTTAGCCTTAGCTTCTTCGTCAGTTATGAACTTGTCAGTAATATATGCCAAGTCTTTACCTACAGCCATCATTACTATTGCTTGTTTCCCTCGTGTGACAAAGTATTTGTTGCACCTTTCATACATAGCATTGACCAACGAAAAAATTGGAAGACTCCTTACTCTTTTTAGCACCTTGTTCATGCACTTAACCAAATTTGTAGTCATGTGTCCCCAACATCGCCTGAGGAAAATGTAGCTGTCCATTTATCTCTAGCAATTTGATCAAGCTAATCGGTTGCAACTGGATGCTCAACTTTAAGATTATTGTAGTAATAAGTAAACTTTGGCATAGTCATGGCGTAGCCTAAAAAGTGTTTAGCAAAACCCATTAAAAATGTTAGTCAATATAAAACAATATTATAAAAAAAAACATTAACTTGTTTAGTTGCTGGACATACCTATGTTAATAATGTCCTTCTTTAGTGTTGTGTTTTTTAACTATCTCATGAAATTTTGAGCTATGTGTCGAATGCAGCACACATGCACAAAGTTTTTTTCTGTCCACCTACTACCTTCTCGTTGGTATGCACTTATTATTGACTTATGCTTGTCTGAGATAAGATACAAGTTGTCTTTCGTTGCCACATGCCTCTTTAAGTTTTGTAGGAAAAAATACCATGCATGCACAGTCTCACCCTCAACAAGGGCAAAGCCTATTGGCATTACATGGTTATTCCTATCTTGTGCCACTGCCACTAACGTGTGTTTGCACTTCCCATAAAGGCAAGTACCATCGACCAAAACTAATGGCTTACAATATGAAAACCCATCAATGCAAGCCTTAAAAGTCCAAAAAATTCATTTGTACATTGCACAATCAGGAAGTAACTTTCCTTCTTTGTCTTTTGTAGGAACCTTCTATTCCTATACAATGGTGCTAGGAACATATGTTTGCAATGCTAGTAAAAATCTGGGTAGGTCGACATACCCTTACTTCCAGTTACCATATGCATGTTCAATTTCCCATTGTTTTGCGAGCCATGCCTTTTTGTAGGAGGGGGTGAATTTGTGAAGTTGTTTGATGTGAGCAATCAAATCAAGGTTGATACTAACACTGTTGATCTTCTTTAACCATCGAAAGAATGCTTCTTCCAATGACATCATACCTCAGCTTTTCATGATCTTGTGTAATTCTTGTTGACACACAAGTGTGGGGCTCCTTAAGTAATTTGATCTACCATTGTTTTTGAGTTCGTACCCCTATTGATGCTCTTAACTTGTACAACCATGCAGATTAATATTTTTGAAAACGTAAGTTATGACAACAATATTGCTAAAATGTTTTACCTCCATTTATATTTTGGGTCTTTGCAATCCAGGTTCCATATTTAAGAATTAGACCTCTTTACAAAGTAAGAAATATAATTCTTTACACAGTACAAATTTACTGTGACTTTGAGTTCAATTTTGGTGGCAAATCTCATTCCTTTGAAGATTGTTGTAGATTCTAGATTGACTTTTTATGGCCGATCTAGCAAGTGTCCATACTCCTGATCTTTCCAACATTCAATGTTTCCTATGTTACGCATGTGTGTTGACACATCATAAACAAGCTCTATTGGTGTTGGTTGATCAATAATTTGCATCTTGTCATTGTCATCATTGTTTAACATGAATTTTTCTTCATCCTCACTATAAGGACCAACATTTTCATCTAGTGCACCAATCTTTGCATAATGTGGTTGAAATTGTTCAGGAATTGAAAAATTCTCTACCATTGGGGGGGGGGTGCTCATGGGAGTATTTAGGGTTCTCACTAACACATGAAGATAAGGTTGTTCATTATCATAAATTGACGTTGATGGAAATAATTGTGTATATGAAGGGGTGGTCAACAATTGCGTGTATTACACAATGTCGTCAATCCAATCATTTTGTGGGGGTTGAGTGTTGTTGAAATCAAATTGGGCTTGATAAAATTCAGGTGGAATATAATAGGTTGAAACAAGGTTGGTGGCCCAATGATATTATTCAAGTTAAGTTTGATTGAAATCATAACTAGGTTGATATATATCGTAATTTGTCAGTTCGACAATCTAGGTGGGTGGATTAATATCGTCATATCAAACAAACAGTTGAAACCCAGATAAACGTTGATGATGATTGAAAACAATAAACATGTTTTCTATGTTAGTGTATTCAGGCATGCCTCATGAATAGTGTTTCCTTGTAAATCATGCTTATTGAATCAAGTTCTACGATTTTTATCAACTTAGCTTGAATTTGAAATGATAACAGCTTCACGCGTGAATAGTATCACGATATTCATCAGCTTAGCATGTAATTGCATTGATCATTGATTCAAGTCTGCCTCATTGAAATGACAATAGTTTCATACATGAATAGTGCTTGGAAATGTGTGTCATACTTACAACCTTTGTAGTGTTAATGCATGAATGGAATTGTGTGTTCCTTTTTAGAGTTAGACATCGTTAAATACTAAGATAGTTTGAAGCATTAGTCCATTGCCAGCTATCAACAAGTATTTGTAGATAACCTCCTAAATTTGTTGTGTTGGACTCAGTTTCATCCTGTAGTGTATTTTTCGGTATAAGGCATCAAGTGTCATGCCTCGTGTCATGCTTATCAAATATTGACTTTTACAATTGAATGCGATCCCCTCATCTAATTCCTTAAGCTCTCCATCATAGCAGATCATAGTAGAAACAACTTGTGGTGGGTGTGTCATTTTTGTTATTTGAACATTTTTGAGATGATTGTGCTCAATAAGAAGAATGTGATATGGTTGAAAAGTGTATGCAGTATGAGAAAATTTTGGTATCACACTTGTAAATAAGTGCTTCAAACTATCTCAGTATTTAACGATGTCTAACTCTAAAAAGGAACACACAATTCCATTCATGCATTAACACTACAAAGGTCGTAAGCATGACACACATTTCCAAGCACTATTCATGTATGAAACTATTGTCATTTCAATGAGGCAGACTTGAATCAATGATCAATGCAATTACATGCTAAGCTAATAAATATCGTGATACTATTCACGCGTGAAGCTGTTATCATTTCAAATTCAAGCTAAGTTGATAAAAATCGTAGAACTTGATTCAATAAGCATGATTCACAAGGAAACACTATTCATGAGGCATGTCTGAATTAATGACCAGTGCAACTACATGCTAAGCTGATGAATATCATGACACTATTCACGCGTGAAGTTGTTGTCATTTCAAATTTAGGCTAAGTTAATAAACATCATAGAAGTTGATTCAATAAGCATGATACACAAAAAAATACTATTCATGAGGCAAGCCTAAATCAATGACCAGTGCAACCACATGTTAAGTTGATGAATATCGTGACACATTAATCAAAGGCATACGAAAATTTTGGTCAAGGCATTGCCCCAGACCCTAGAAATTGGGGGTTGTATTTTAAATTAATCAACATCAACACTTTATTTCACAAGAAGACTATCTTTTAAAGGGTACAAATCTACTTAACACACACAATGAAGCAAACACACGAAGAAACACACCCACCAAAATTCCAAAAAAATAAAAACGTACATTAAACTAATGTAATGATAGAATTTGTTGTCATTGGTGTTGCATCAAATTTCAACTCCCCCTAGGTTCATACTAGTCAAGATATTGTGTTAGACCATCGAAGAACCTCTAAGACTGTGAGTTAGTATCCTCAATTGTAGCATACAACTCAACCTAGGTCATGATTGGGTGTTGTCAAAGTACATTAAACAATGACATGACATCATTGTCATCTTCAAGTTTATAAGATATATATTGAAAACATCCATCAAGAAATCCAATTGGACATCAAAAATGTATTTTACTTATTGTTTTATCCTTAACAAGTCGAAGCTTATGATGAATGGCTTGCTTCAAATCGTTAAGTGTTGATACACTTATAATATCCATTAACTTGGGATAGTATGGGGAATGAAACACAAACTACAACCCATTCTCATTTTGTATCACCTCACCATTGTAATGGACGACTGCAAATGAATGTGACAAATTCATGATTTTGAAATCTCTTATTGAAATGACTTGGATGCAAATCCTCATGTGATATGTTGTCAGAAGTGAGAACTATTTGTAGGAAGAAGTAGGGTATAAAAATCAAGCACTAGGTTATGCGTGAAAACAACGTAACATATAGGATTTCACTAAACAATTGAAACTATTAACACATGATTAGCTTAGGAAAAGTAAATGCTTATATTTGACATATACCTACCAAGGTTGCAATATTAAAACTTGGTCACAATGACACAACGATTTTTTACACGACGATCGAGAGAAACACTCTAGTCTAGAAACAAATATAAATAAGCATATTAAGAGACAATAAAAAACACGCAATTTGTTCATTATCTTACCAAAAAATATATGGAGTCTTCAATGTTGCTCTGGAAACAACACGAACCCAAATCTTCCCATATACATAACATGGTGAATTTCAAACTTTTCATTTTCATGAACTATCTTTAACTTTATATCATTTGAGAACATATTATTGTTCTTAACAATTATGTCTTAATATTTTCATCAACAAGATAATGAACACAATGTTATTGTTTCATATTGTCACTCAATGCTTGCATCGAATCCTCTAATAGAACCACTGTTAGAAGAAGTTGGCTTTGTTGAATTAGTAAAGTTTAGACATTTCAAGATCAATCACCACTTTATAATTGGGCTCGTTGAAAGATGGAGACTTGAGACATACATTTTCCATCTTTCAGTTGGAAAATACACAATAACATTGGAAGATGTGGCCCTTCAACTAGGACTACGTGTGGAGGAAAAATCAGTGATTGGACCAATTTATTTTGATTAGGAAGACATGTGTCATTTTTATCTAGGCATTGTTCCACCAAAATGCAAGGGAATAGTAAGATCAACAATCAAACTAAAATGGTTGTGTGATAATATGTCACCTTTGCCACAACAACCAACACAACACCAATTAGAAGTTCATTACATAGCATACATTCTAAGGTTGATGGGGGGGGTTGATGCCAGATAAATCAGGTAACAAAGTCCATCTAATGTAACTTTGTTAACTAATCTTAGGCGTGCTCGCAGATATAGTTGGGGTTGAGCTTGTTTAGTGACATTATATAAAGAATTGTGTCGAACAACACAAGTGGATGTTAAATGCATGGGTGGATATGCATCATTGTTATCTTGGGGATGGTATTGCATGTCATTTGTTGCACCACAATGCAATACACAACCAATGTATCTACTAGTTGTTAGGTGGAGCAGAGGTAGACTTCAATTTCAAGAACTCCTCAAAGCAATCTTATTGGATTAAGAACAAGAATTGATAACATGTGACCTGATCAAGTATAACAAATAATAATCAGTTATAAGTTAATATTATATTATTTAATGAAGTTTTGTAGTTGTCTAATTTTTTTAATATTATAGTTCATTTGAATGTCATATCTTACTTTTGTCCAATCGATGCCGCAAGAGGCATTCAACGATTTGTACATATGGACTACATGCGCTGCATTGGTTCATTACACAGTTGTTGTCTGGCAACAAATAGATTAAGTAAAACTCCAATTCGGATTATGCCAAGATGTACTGAAATTACCAAAAAACTTGAGTAAATTACACAAGGTGGACATGCGGGGTCACATAGGCAAGAACTGGGAAGAAAAACATGTTAAGTGGATCAAGTTTTGAAATGAAAGAAAAGAAAGGGTCTTGGTAGGGCAGCCTATGCATGGACATCTACATCATACCCATGAATACCTTGAATAGTACCATGCAAATTCACCACAACCAAGGAGGTTAATTTCACAAATGAACAACAATGTTCCAAACAACGTGGTCAATGAAAACCCCGAAGCACAACATCATCAACAACGCCAAGCACGAAGGAGCAACACACCTCAACAAGTGAGTTCTGTTATTTTAGACACATTTGAACGACAAGAACGAAGGAGCAACACACCTCAACCATATTCAACCTTTGACAACAATCCACAACATTCATTTGTGTCCACACCTACAGAATTCTATAGTAATCTATTTGGTACAAACCTAGGAACACTAGAGCCAACAGTTGCATATATGCAAAGTATGTACTTAGGTTCAAACTCATTGCATTCCCACAACCAGACTGGCAATTCATCACTGAATTTAAGACTTGTGAGTCTTACTCCACCGCCATTTAGTTTAAATATAACTCAGGACTTCAATCAATCTCATGAAGAACTTGTTAGCAATGGATAACATGCAACACGACAATAATAAGAATAAGAACAACCTCGCCAAAATCTGAGGCATTTGAGGAAACCTCGACTTTGTGGAACTAAATCCTATTTTGGGAATTAATTTATATATTTTGCTTTTATTTTTCCGCAAGTACTTTAGCATCAAAATGTTGTCAAAATTATTTTGTGCAAAACTTCATATCGTGGGGGCAACTTTTGACATGTAAACTGTTATATATATCAAGTATTTTGGTTCAAATAATGGTTTATTCCTATGGTTTTCATGGCGATGAAGCTGACAGTGATAACTTTTGGAATTCCAATCAGTATAACATTGCATAAAAAAAACTACCTAAAAAATATAAAAAATAACTTTTGATTGAAATCTTCATAAGGACAACTTATGGAGTGTAAATAAATATATATATTGAGTATTATGATTCAAGTAAATGATTACTTTCATAGTGTTCATGTCAATAAATTCAACAATACAACTTACAAGACTTGAATCAATTTAAAAATGCATTAAAAAAAAAAAACTATTCAAAAACATGAAAAATTATTTTCTTTTGTAGAAAAGTTCGTAACACGAGGACAACGTTTAACAAATAAATAATTATATATATATATATCAAGTATTTTCACTAAAAAAAATTATTATAATATTTTTAGTTAAATATTTTTTTAAGTGTCAATTATTTAATATTTCTTATTTAAAAAAATAATAATACACCTATTAAAAAACAAAACAAAAACAAAAATGAAAATAAATAAATAAATCAATCAATTAACTACAAAAATAATTATTTTTAATTTATTAAAACTTTAATTAATTTTAATAAAAACATTTTTTATTATAAAAGTTAAAAAAATTACTATTTATTTTAATAAAATAAATTATTAAAAAAAAAAAGTTATGAATTTGGGTCATCAAATCCAGAATTCATATGACATTAGATAGAAGAAGTTTAAAGGTGATGATGTGAATTCAAGAATGACAATCCAAATTGATATTTTTAATTGTTATCGTGTAAATAAAAATAAATTATAACTAATTAAAAAAATAAAATAAAATAATTATATATTTAAAAAGTTTTGTCGAATTTAGTTTCAATTTATTAATTCAAATGTTTTAAATCAAATAATATTATTTATATAACCGTTAAAAATCTTCAAAATAACACAAAAATATATGCTCTACAACTTCCACTCACCAAGTCTCTTCACCGTTGCCTCTCCCCCTCTTCAACCTCTCTCGCAGTGTCTTCTACCTCTTCCCTTTCTCCTCTGCCATCGCTGCTCTCCACAGTCCACATCTTCGCCCTTCCTCATTTGCGCCCTCGTTGTCTGCCCCCAAGCCATCCATGCTTGCACCTGTATCTTTGTGCCTAAAAATATATATAAGCCTAAAAATTGTGCCTAAAAACATATATAAACCTAAAAATTAAAGAGTGCTGATATTCCTACCATTGATTTAGCATACTCCAATCTACACCCACTTACATGAATTTTATATTATTAAATATTTAATACAAATTAAAATATTAATGACTCAGCAAAAATATTAATAAAAGAAAAAATGTTGGAAGGGTATAACTAATATGAAAATATGAACGTGTAGAAGAAACATTTTCCAAAACTAAACTCATTGAGGTCGGTTCAATTTGAACTCCAAGTTTGTTTACGATGTATTTGGATTAATTTCGACTATTTTTTTTTTAATTTTTTTATGTACCTTAAAACCAGATGAAATCAAATTGCAAAAAGCACTAACACTCTTGGGTCTCCTCGAGTGTTTTGCGATCTTATTCCCGAGCCAATAACAATTGCAATTGTAATTTATGACATTCAGATAAATAATTATCAAACACTTTTAACAAGTTTTCATTAAGTGAGAATTTATCCACAAACTTGACTACAAAATTTGTTAAAACAGATTGAAAATTAACAAGCTCAAAAAGAAGAAAAATTAACGTTCACACTTGTAGAATTGAAACATAAAAGGTATCATAAGAAGAAGCTCTTCAGCCAAGTAATTCTGTATAAGTTGACTTGTGGTTGACCTTAAAGTGGTGGCAGCACCTCCGTATCCATCAGCCGCTGCCGCCGCCGTCAGCGGCGAAGAAGAACTGATCATGATCGGTGGTTTCATGGCACTGTGCAATGGAGGAGGGTGTGATAATGGGGTATGGAAGTGTAGTAGTTTGAGTGGAGAAGCTTTCAATCTCAAAAAGATCAGAACTTGCATCACTTGCTGCATCATCATCGATGGCACGTGACTTGGGGGGGCTTGGAGGTTGGAACACGTGCAAGGACTCACGTGGGGTCGTGTCCTCTTCCTCATGAACCACGTTGAGAAGAACCTGATGGTGGTGATGATGAGGTTTTGTGGGGTGGTTGGTGGAGTTTGTTGCCAAGAACAAAGGGAAAGTGAAGCCTTCCTTTGAGGGCTTTCTAAGTTGGTTGTTCATGGAAGGTTGGAGTTGGAACAACTTTTGAGACTTCACTTCCTTGTTGGATGATGCTGTTGGTGCCTTGTGATTCAAGGAATCTTTGTGGATTTTCTTGTGCGCTTGTGGGGGTGGTGTTTTGGGTTTTGGGGTATTTTTGTTTTTGTTTTTGTTTGTGTTTCCTTTGACTTGCACTGACTTTTTATCATTGCAAGGGCATTTTCTTCTTAAAAGCCAAATGGGTTTTGACAAGGAGGTTTTGAGTTTCTTTGTGAGAGTATTGGAGGAGGTTTGAGGAGGTTTAACTGAGATTTTACTTGTTTGATGATGAGGGATGTGGAATAACAAACCAGCTGCTTTGTTGCTTAAAGTGGATTTGGAAGAAGAAGAAGAAGAAGATGGTGGTGTTGGAGTTGCAACAACATGGAATGAATGAGCTTTGTAGTTGTTGTTATTGTTGATCATGTTGTTGTTGTGGTTACCATTACCACCACCACCAAGTGATGATGAAGCAGAATAGGAGAATGATCTTGTGGACTTTGTGATGATGTCACCTTGTTCTTCTTGTTGTTCTTGATTGTGTTTGTGGTGTTGTTCTGTGTCCATGTTGAGAAGGGGAGAGACTCTGCTGTTGCTGTTGTTGCTGCTCACTTTTTGGATGTTGTCATTGTTGTTCTGTGCACCAAAATTGCTAAGCTCAGAGGCAATAGGATCATTAGGCCTCATGGAATGGTGTGGTTCAGATTTGTTTGGAAGATCAAGTGTGAGATGAGAAGAAGAAAAAGATTCATAGAAATTGTTGGTGGGAATTGTTGCTCTTTCCATTTCTTCCCTCTTTGTTATTTTTTAATTCAATGTGTGGATGGAAAAGATGAAACTAAAAACATTGGAAGTAGTGAGACTCTGAAATTCATTGTACTCATATATATATATATTTATATATATATATTTTTGTATGTGATTGTGTTTTTGGATTAGGTAATTACCTGTCCTGTCACCAATAACTCAATATGAAAGCAGTAAAAGTAAGAAGGGAAAGTTTCACACATAGGTTGTGTATGCACAGGAACCTAAGGTGTGAACGGATGGTTGAGAAATTTTCTAGTACGATTAAAAGTAATGGTTGGAACTTTTTTAACCATTTATTATTTATTATTATTATTATTATATAGATTTAGTGTTATTGAAATTCACTATGAGTATTACCCTATCTATTTCTAAATTGATTCTTTTGTTGGAGTAAATTCATAATAAACTTTTATAATTTTTTTTCTAGTTTTGGTTACCATATTTCATATTCATTAAAAATGTCACTAAAAATATATTATTCACACATTAAATTCAAAAGTATTAAAAATTAAGCGTGAAAAAATATATTGAAAAAAATATGTCTCACTTTATGAATTAACATTTGTAACTTAGTGTTAGTAAGACTTGTATTCTAAAATTTATTATATGTATGGTTACATTAAAATTAATAAAAATAAAGATAATGGTATGACATTGTAACAAAATTTTATATTATTAAATAATTATAATTTTTTTATAATTTTTTATTTATGATAATTTAATAATTTTTTATAAAATTATTTTAAAAGTCACATATATAAAAGATTATAATTATTTGTTAAAATATTATTTTATTTGTTATTTAGATGAAAAATTATTTTAGATATAAATTTTAAAGTATATGAAAGTTAACAATGTTACTCTACATGTACATGTCAATTGACAAATTAATAATCATTTAAACTATGATCTATACTTATATAAAATTTATCCAGTGGACACATAGACACCATTTTAACCAACTTTTTTACTTGTACTTCCTCTATCTTTGTTTTAGTTTATTTATTTATTTATGAAATTGACTGTGTAAAATATGGGTGTCATATTCTATGTTTAAAGTAATTAAAATCGACAATATGATTGGTTGTCGATAATTACTATTATTATTGGTTGTCCAAAACTAAAATAAAATAGAACTTCCCCCATATTCAATGAAACAAATTCCACACTTGTGCCGACCAAGAAACTTCCCAACTTATGCTATGCCTCAACACTTTCTCAAAGTATCTATCAATACAATGGAAAAAAAAATCTTTAAAAATAAGAATATAATGTCAATCACTTTCGCATAAAATATTATTATGCGATCCGTCAATTATAATTAATTCATTTGTTTAATAATTTTTAAAATAATTTTATAAAATTTAATTAATTTATCATAAATAAAATATCATAAATGACTAATAGTATGAACATTGCATTATTTTTTAACCTAAAAATATATGAATAATTCGAAAAGGTACCTAGGAAGTTTTATCAAAATCATTTGTATTATTCAATATTTTACAATAACTAAAGTCCAAATTAAAAATTGATCATATATAAATTTTGTTTAAAGTCTTAGAATTATAGGCACACTCTGAAATTACTAGTAATAGTATGTTAGCGCAAAGTGAAATCTAATCATTACTACCAAACACAATGTTACTATTCGAAATACCCAAACAGTCCTTGAACAACTTTTGCTTATATCCAAACTCGAGATGTGACAAGTCCTCACCTTTTTTTTTTTTCTTCTTTTTTCAATTTTCCAAAACCAGTTTTTATCTTCATGTGGCCGCCTGATAACTTTGGTGGCACTGATGTGAGGGTCTATTTTAATTCGAAATAGAAAAATCAAGAGTGCAAAGTGAATAGAGTTTAAAAGTGATCCTTTTTTTTGGAGTATAAAATAATTTGAAATTGAAATAATTTTATATTTTATTTAATTTCAACTTTTCGTTTATAATAAAATTTAATAATAATGCATTGATAATATAAAATAATTTACAATTCATAATTCATTTATATTACTTTTTAACATAATTTTATAAAAAAATTAATAAACTTATTATAAATAAAGAATTATAATTGTTCAATAAAGTAATTGATGTTTATAAAATTATTTTAAAAATTATACAAATAATTATTCTGATCGGAATTAAACAATCATGATCCCATAACCATTAATCTCAAATAAAAATTATATTTGATGGTCCATTAATTTCATTTTGCACTAGTTAGGGAAGGCTATGTCTCAACTGGATGATGAGAAATCAGATCACAAAGAAAGAAGTGTCTTTATGGGTTAAAACCCCATCAAATGTTGTGTCATGCATTGAAAGTGGGTGGGTCACCACTAACCCTTGTAGCTAACATGCATTGCTTTTCATTGCCTGCCTCTAGACATTTCATGTACGTTTCTTGTTTAGGTGGTCTGGATTTTGCTTTTTGCCCTCCGGAGAAGGATTTTGTCTACATTCTTTCTATTGGATTTTACAACACATTGACCAATTATTACTCATCATGTCATTTTCTTTGAGGAATTTTTTTAGCTCGGTTTGTAGATGTGTAAATCAGCATTTTGGTCCTTAAATGTGTAAATCAAATGTGTAAATAGATAATAATATTATTACTACTATCATTACTCTCGTCATCATCGTAGTGATCATCATTGACATCACCATACTTAACTTATCAACAAACACTTATAATTAATGTTTAAAACTAACAATCAATGCAAATAAGTTAACAGAGTTACCAAAACTGTTAAAAAATTAATAAAAATATAAAAAATGATGAAAAAAATTTGAGAGATCAAAATTGAGTAAAATAAAATTTTTAGTTACAGAAAATGTCATTAAGCCTATTAATAATACTCGATATTAATTCTCAGAATTATTGCTAGCTAGCCGTATTTTCCATATTCTGATTGTTAATTTACATAAAAGACTACCATATAAAATAAAACAAAGAAAAAATCAAATTGTTATTAAGTAGATATAAAAACTATTAGTGGCATTGACTTAAGTATAGCCTTCAAGATAGTCATGTTATTTAGTTCTTAATTTTAGAAATTTGTTATTTGCTAAAACTATTATAAAATATTTAAGATAAAAAAAAGTATTTAATATATATTAAGGTAAAGAATAAAAAGTCATAGATAGATATACTACTCATTCTATTATCTACTTCTATTCTACCTATAGTCCTCTTTATAAAAAAACAAATACATATTTTATCGATACCAATAAAAATAGTTTAATTAAGTAATTTTAATTAATATTGACGTAAATTTAATTTTTATCCAAAAAATATTGATGAAGTTAATTATTTGATTTAAGTGGTAATAGATATACTTAACTATCATGCAAAATATCGATGAAGTTATAAGCATTACTTAACTTTCATGAAAAATGAGTGATATGTATCTTATTAATAAATTTCATGATAATGTTAGAACCAAGACATTGGATGATGTTTGATCCTTAATCTTTTGATTGATTTTAATGATAACAAATGTGGTAATATTTGATCAACTAATGATTTGAAATTGAATAATTTCAGGGAACCAAATTCATCATAGACAATGGTATAATATCTTATATCTCACTCTAGTATGTTAACTGTCTGAAAGCATTTTCATAATAAACCAAGCATTCAAAGTGTTTTTAATCAGACCATGTTGTGATGGAACAGACCATGAAATGGTCTCATGAAAGACTAAGTGAAGTTTTGAATCAAACCATACAGTAGTCTTGGAACAAAATATGCGAAGTCTCAGACCAAACTATGAAGTAGTCTTGAAACAAACTATGCAAAGCCTTGGACTAGACGATACAAGTCTCGAACCAGACTATGCAATATTGCTAAACTAGACCATGCATAAGTCTTGGACCAAACCATGCACAGTCAGACCATATTATGTCTTAGTTGAACTAGATCATGGGTAGTTCTATGCTCTGCAGACAATGCGCTTAATTATTATAACTTGACTTTATAAACGTGCTGTCTAAAAATAGAAAGAGAGGTAGATACTGAACACTTTTCATATATACCTCGTAATTTTGTTTGCATGTCTCGTGAAATGTGAAATCTAGTAGGTACAACTAAAAATGCTAATTAGCTTCGAAAAGCACACCTACAACTAAAGTAAAGTTGTGACAAGACAGGAACCTGCTTCTATCTGATTAAGCTAAGGCTAAAGAAACTTCCACACTCAATTGTGAGACAACGGATCCATTCTTATCCAATGTTCAAATCCTTGAAGCTCTACTATAAATAGATGCTTCCATGCAATGAGAAGACTAATGAAAACATCTAGCAAAAAACAAGTAAATGAACACAAGTCGAAAAACAAAGAAAGAACACTTCGAGAAAAGCTTGAAACCCTAGTGAGAAAAGAGACCCAAGAGAAAAGGAATTTCATCTTTTACAAAGCTCATAGAGATTCAAACACATATTCATATCCTCACGTTGAGAGTTACTTGAATCTTATTCATATTTGAATAGAAAGCCAAGAGTGGCTTAGTGATTAAAGAATACTTGGGAAGTATAATCTCAGGGGGATTCATACTTGTAACTAGTAGTGGTTTAGAATACTTGTAGCCAGTAGTGACATAGAAAATACTTGTAACCAGAAGTGACAGTGTAGAATACTTGTTTGTAATCAGTTGATTATAATGGAACCCTTTAACAGTTTTTAAAGGAGAACTAGACGTAGCTTAGGTTGAGTGAACCAGTATAAAAACAAACACTCTACATTCGTTATCTTGTGCTTACAATTATTCATCTTGCACTTTGTGCATCTTGAAAATGTTTTAAAAGCATTGTCTTGAAAAGATATATTAGCTTGCTTTAAAACCTTCATATATCTATAAAGGCAACCTTTGAACTTATATATGTTGCAAAAAGTTTTATTAACCCACTATTTAACCCCCCCTTCTAATGTGTAATTGTATATTTCAATTGGTATCAGAGCACGGTCTCTAATAAATATCTTCACAGATAAAGAGCTAAAGATCCTACACAAGCATGGAGAAGGGAAGTCAATCCATCCACAAGCCACCAGTATTCAAAGGAGAAAACTTTGGCTATTGGAAACAAAGAATGGAATCATTCTTTGATATGTTGGACGTGGTAGAAAATGGAAACTACATTCTAGTTGATGAAGAACTAAATGAGATTCCTAGAAATCTCTGGACTAACGAATAGAAGCAAAGATTCCTTCTCAACTCTAGAGCAAGGAACTCTATCTGTGGCTGCATATCAGAAACTGAGCACAAGAAAGTCAGCTAGTTCAAGTCAGCCAAAGAAATGTGGAACACTTTCATAGTGACTTATGAAGATTCCACCAAGTAAAGAGAAACAAAGTAAGTGTTGATCAATGCATCTTCATGCACATTCTTCTACTGTTATTCTTAGGCATTTCCTTAGTTTATTTCATTAGTTTCACTATTTTAGTGTGTTTTCATATTTAAGTTTGTTTCTAGCTTTATTTTATTTTCATATTTTATTTTCAGCATTAGCAGCTTTCAATGGAAAATTCATAACTGGAGCTACTGGAATCGGATTGAGGCGTTCTAATATTCGTTGGAAAGCTAAGAGAAAGAGCTACAACTTTCATGTTGGAGTCAGAAGCTGATTCGGATTGTAGAAGGCTTGAATAATTCGTTGAAGTTGCAGACCTTAGGAAATAATTTGTTTTGGGTCAATTTTATGGGCTTGGTTTGTATTTTTCGACCCAGTTCAGATTGTTAGTGAAACCCTTATTCTATTAACTTGGTGAGCAACATTCAGTTGCTTTCAACAACTACAACGACCTACTGCACAACCTTGATCAACAAGGTGTTATGGAACTTCAAGTGTTACAACCATCTGTTCCATGACATCCAATCAGAGGCACCTGGTGAACATGGCTATGTTAATGAAGAAGGTTCATTCATCCACTAGAGGCAATTAACTTCTACCAGTTTGTTGAAGCTAAACTTGGGGTTTGCCATAAAGAAGGGGCAACCTGTTAGATTTACCCCTCCTCTTGAGTCTAATGATGAGGACCAAACTCAACAACCAAAGAAGAAGGCTTCCAAGTCCCTCACTATCTTTGATGAGGATGCTATTGTCAAATCATTGGCAAGCAAGATGAAGAAACTTGTTGTTGTGGACCAGCAGACAGTCCAGACAACATGTCAGGCAACATAGTCTAAAGTAGAGCCACCTACCAAGATACAAAGGAAGACTAGACAACGGGCTCCTACCAGACCACTAGCTTCAAAGCCTAAGGCACTGGCTCAGCAAAAAGGCAAAGGAGTTGTTAGACCATCTGCTGAACCCATTGTGCAAATGGAAGAGATTGTCAAGATTGGCAAAGCAGCTATTACATTTGTAGAAAATGAGGAAAAAAGTGAGTTTGAAGGACTGGCCTTCAAAAGACCATCCAGACAACAAGCTGCTGCAAACAGTGACAGAGCCACATGCAATCTTAAGGGAGCCTCCCCCCCCGATTTTTTTTTAATATGTATGATATTTTAAAATTATAAAATTTTATTTTATTTGAAAATATTTTTAAAGTAATTTGAAAGTTTTAATTATAAAAATAATAATATTTAAGGATATTTTATTTTATATTTTTAATAAAATAGTTAATTATCTTTTTCATAATGAATATATATTATTGTAAATATAATGAAATCATTTCATTTTTTTAAGTTTTTTTTGTGCAATTCATTTTCTTAAGTTAATATTTTATTATTTTATAGTTTTTATTATATCTTTTTCCCTTTAGACAAAATATTTAGGTACCATTTTTTTTATAGTTTTTTCTTTTACAATTTATCATTATTATTATTTTAAAGAATATTAATGATTACATTTTCAATCAAATAATATTATTAGTTTTATATTAATTTGATTATAATTGATTTGATAAAAATTAAATTTATTATTAACCATTATCAATGAACAACACTAACAAAGATTTGTTTATATTGTTATTACTTGTGAGGTTTTTTATTTTTAAATTTTATTATCCGGTCTACATTAATGTGTAAAATTTAGAAAATTAAAATACATAATAGAAAGCAAATCTTATTAGTATGTGTGATAATATTGAGTTTTTAAAAAAGAAATTATAGATGTTTAATTTTGTTTGCTTTATAAATATATTTTAAATTATATGTTTTAAGTTATTCTAAAAAAAACACATAATTATAAAGATTTTGTCCAAATTAATACTTATATTTATTATATATAATTTATATGCTAACCATTAAAAAAAAAAAAAAAATTTGCCCCCCCCCCTAAGATTAATTTCTGCCTCCATCCCTGACTGTAGAGGTTGAAGCTCCAAGCCTACAGCCTATTAGACCACCCAACACTACAGCCAAGAAGCTTGCTATGGAAAGGAAAGTGCTGCTCGAGGATAACATGTCTAGATTGGCATTCACTCCTTCATTCACAAATCCAAGTATTCCAACAACAACCTTCACTCTCCCCACTCACCCTAGATCCACCAAAGGTCTAAGGAAGAATATTCCAAATATTACCCTTTCTCAAGCCCAGACAGAAACTACAACAGATGCACTGTTTGTTGCACCCCTATCGTCTGTGTCACCTACACAGACCATAGTAGACCAAACAGAGGCTGCATAGTCTAATGCTCATGCATAGACTAAGCAAGAGCCACTGTTTGAACCCACTGTTTAAACAATAAAGAAACACCATCAGATACCATTATTCTACCCTACCAATCTCCATCCCCTGTCACTATGCCAGTGATGACAGATTCAGTGGTTACTTATCCATACACTGAATCTAGTGAGGCATCAGCTGATCCTATAGTTGCGAGGCAAAACATCCCTTTCACCCACCTAGAGTCTGCTCCATCTTGGGAGAACAGACCTTACATCTTAGTTGGACCCAACGAGCATCTAAGCTTCAAGGAAGCAACACCTCCACCTCCTCTTCCTCGACAAGGCTCATGGCATCAAACTCAGATACAGTGCTTCTCTCTTGTATATGTTGGAGAGAACTTTAAGTCCATGGCCTACAAGGAAGAATCACGAGTAAGGTGTCCAACTAGAACTTCACATCTTAGATTCGAGCTCATCCACTTGCCAACTTGGCACTACTACTTTTCCCATCAACATGAGTTTACTGCAGAACATCAAGCTATGTCTCGTGATGACTTTCAATGAGATCATGCTGAATGGAGCAAGACAGACATGGTATATCCATGAGTCGAGTGTCCTCCACTACAATTTGATCAAGGGATCATTCCCTTTCAGAAGCCTCTGCAGAATACAAGCCTTCTACAATTTATAGAAGATGATGTTGAACTTGCAAGGAGATTGCAAGAAGAAGAGTATGCTTTTGTCACCACCCTGGTGAGAAGGTTGGTACAAGATATAGCACATAGGCTTCGATGTGCTGAAGAGGGTCTGAATCAATACACAATAGTTCCAGACATCCTAGGGCCACTAACAATAGAAGAAAGGCAGATGCTAGTTGCCATAGTTAGTGATCAAGATCATCATGATCTGATCAAACTCTTGAGACTAAGGGTCTTCATTCGACCTATTCGGTTGATTACACGAGGGGTACCTCTAATCCATCCAACCTTCAATGCTGATCTTGAAGACTATCACACTTGCTATTTGCTCAAGTTTCAAAGCACGGCACCAAGACAGTTCTATCATCCAAACCTTCATATCAAGGGAGAAAACTGATATACGTGTCGCCCCATACCATATAGTACCTCGGTTGCCACTCCAAAATCCTAACAAGTTGAAGGGAAAGTAGATTGTCCTAACAGACAGTCTTCCGAAGGTTGTACCTGAGCTCGAGCCTCTACAGCAACTAGAGCAGGGAGTTCATGAGGAACGCTTTGAGTTAGATGTTGGCATCTACTAGAGGAATCTAATGCACAACATGCTCCCCACAACTAGCTCCTATAATCTCTTTGTTGCTGAAAAAGAATAGATTGAGATAGTTGGTAAAGGACGTTCAACGCTTGCAAGCCTCACACACCAAGCACAAGAGCTCAAGCAAAACAACTTTTTGCTTACTACAAGGCTAAACTGAAGGTTGCCAAGGCATTGATAAATGCAGTTGAGGCTACTTGTCAAGAGGCAAGAAGCAAGGAGACTTGACGCTCTAGCCCTCGAATAGGAGGTTGAAGCAAACAGACTCGGGGCGCTAGCCCTTAAGCAAGAGGCTGAGGCAGCTAAGGCTGTTGCACTTGTCGTAAAGCAAGTTGTAGACTTGGGTGAAAAGTTTGCAAAATCAGAACCAGCCCCAGCATGTCAACACTTAGTGTTTGCCTAGTCTGGGTCTAGTGCACCAATTGCTACTGCACCACTCAATGTAGCAAGTCAAGCCTTGACACATGCTAATCTGATGGTCGATCAACAAGCCATGGAAGCAAGGCTAGAGGCCAAGTTAGAAGCAAAGATGGATTAGCAGCGAAAGAGTCTCATCAAGGAAGTGACCTTTGCAGTCACTCAATCTCTCAATGATTTGGTGAGGAGAATGTATCCACCATTTGCTGCTCCACCTCCACTAGCACCACCATTGCCACAAGAAGATCCTCTAGCATCTACATCAAATGCTCCATCAGAAGTTGGAGACTCCTCTAAACAGTCTACCCAAAATCCACCACCATGACTATGATGGCAAATTTTCTTCCTATTCTCTCTCTTTTTTTTTCTTGACAAAGGGGGAGAATATGTATAGAATTTTGATACTCAACAATGCTTAGTTAATAAATGCAATGATAGGTTCACTGATTTTTTTCATATGTTTTTTGTTATGCGCTCTGATTATTTATTGCATGAACTATCATTTGCATATGCATGATCAACTCAGGGAGGGTTCTTCATGTCAATAACTGCTCATATACTATGACATGAAATAATCTTATACTTTGATCGTTACATATCTATGATTTATTGATTGTTAATCAAAATTATAGCATATGTTGTCATCATAAAAAAGGGGAAGATTGTTAGAACCAAGACATTGGATGACGTCTCACCCTTAATCTTTTGATTGAATTTGATGATAACAAATGTGATAATATTTGATCAACTAATGGTTTGAAATTGAGTAATTTTAGGGAAGAAAATTCATCACAGATAATGGTATAATCTCTTCTATCTCACTCTAGTATATTAACTGTCTAAAAGCATTTTCATAATAAACCAAGCATCCAAAGTGTTTTTAATTAGACCACATTGTGTTGGAACAGACCATGAAATGGTCTCAAGAAAGACTAAGTGAAGTCTTGGACCAGACCATGCAGTAGTCTTGGAACAGACTATGTGAAGTTTTGGACTAGACCATGCAGTAGTCTCGGAATAGACTATGCAAAGCCTTGGACCAAATGATACAAGTCTCAAACCAGACTATGCAATAGTGCTGAACCAGGCCATGCATAAGCCTCAGACCAGATTGTGCGATAGTTGGACCAGACCATGCATAGTCAAACCAGACTATGTCTTAGTTGGACCAAATCATGGGCAATTCTATGCTCTGCAGACAATGCACTTAATTATTATAACTTGACTTTATAAACACATTGTCTAAAAATAGAAAAAAGAGGTAGATATTTACTGAATGCTTTCCATATATACCTTGTATATTTGTTTGAATATCTCGTGAAATGTGAAGTCTAGTAGGTATAACTAAAAAGGCTAATCAGCTTTGAGAAGCACACCTACAACTAAAGTAGAGTTGTGACAAAATAGGAACCTACTTCTATCTGATCAAACTCAAGCTAAAGCAACTTCAACACTCAACTGTGAGGCAACAAATCCATTCTTCTCCAACGTTCAAATCCATGAAGCTTTACTATAAATAGATGTTTTCATGCAACGAGAAGACTAACGAAAACATCTAGTGAAAAACAAGCAAACGAACACAAGTTGAAAAGTAAAGAAAGAACACTTTGAGAAAAGCTTAAAACCCCAGTGAGAAAAGAGAGCTAAGAGAAAAGGAACTTCATCTTCTACAAAGCTTATAGAGATTCAAACACATACATATTCATATCCTCTCGTTGAGAATTACTTGAATCTTATTCATATTTGAATAGAAAGCCAAGAGTGGCTTAGTGATTAAAGAATACTTGAGAAGTATAATCTTCGGTGGAGATTCATGTAACCAGTAGTGATTTAGAATACTTGTACCCAGTAGTGACATGAAAAATACTTGTAGATAGAAGTGGTAGTATAGAATACTTGTTTATAATCAGTTGATTATAGTGAAACCCTTTAACAGTTGTTAAAGGAGAACCGAACATAGCTAAGGTTGAGTAAACCAATATAAAAACAAGCATTCTACATTCGTTATTTTGTACTTACAATTATTCATCTTGCACTTACAATTATTCATCTTGCACTCTATGTATCTTGAAAAGTTTTAAAAGTATTGTCTTGGAAAGATATATTGGCTTGTTTTAAAACCTTCATATATCTATAAAGACAACCTTTGAACTTGTATCTGTTGCGAAAATTTTTATTAACCTACTATTCAACCCCCTTCTAATGTGTTCTTGTGTATTTCAAATAAATCAAATGCATAAAAGAAAACTAGCAAGTAATACATTTAAAAGTGATCATATATTTTTTATAGTTAGAACAAAAAATATACTTCCTAAAAAAAATAAAAAAATATACTGCTATTGGTTTCTTATATAAAGAACCAAAATCATAAATTAAAACACACAACTTGTCCCTTACATTTTTAATATTTTATTTTGTCAGGTTGTGTCTATTAATTTGATACACTATTCCTCTCTAACTAGCCAAAAACCTATCTCAATGATTTCAAATTACCTTAATTTAAATCAGCAAAAAAAATTACCTTAATTTCTTTTGTTCTTATTTGTATATTTGGTGTTAATTATATTTATCCTCATTTATTTAATAGGAATCACATGTATCCTATTCAAGGAGAGTAAGATATGAATGACAAAGTTATCTTTTTTTGCATTTAATACAACAGCATGACAAGAATTTAAAACTTGAAATTATTGATTAAGCTAGAAAAAACTAATGTCAATCGATATATGTGCTTGATGGTATCATTTATCCCTTTCAATTTCCCATATTTTATCTATCTGTAAATTGAATTTAAATATGTTTTAAGATAATATGTTAATAGTTAAAAATAATTTTATATCTCAATTTAAATTATTTATTGAGTACAAAATATAATTTATATATTGAAAATATTTATGTATTATAACTTTTAATTATATAAAAGGAAGCATTTATCCTATCCAATACACAATCTAAAATATTACTATCTTTCAAATATTTAAAAATGTCATGGGAATTGGATTACAATTAATCCTCATTTCCAAATTTGTTAAAAATTCCCAAATAACAATATTTTTTTTTACATACTCTCCTATCAAGAGATGGGAAAATGAGCTGCCGGTCCGGTATGAACTTTTTTTTTTTTCATGGCTCATCCAGTCCCGATGGGTCCTTCAGGTCGATCCATATAAGTCCATTTTATTTTGTTTAGTCTATATTTATATAAACTTAAAAGAAACAAAAATAAAATATTAGGTTAAACTAGGGCTGGTAGAATTTTGATCCATGTTTTTTAATCCAACTTGACACAACGGATCCATCGAGTCAGCCTATATTGACCGAGTTCTATTTAGACTAATATTAGTTCATAATTTTGCCATCTCTACTTATATCTGCACAAATGAAACAGAATTGAAAAGGGTTGCTGTGCCTCATTTGCACTAGTCATGATTTGTGTTTTCGTTTTATAATTGAATATGTCTATTTGTGTCTTCTTTCTTCTTGGTTATCCAGTTATATAGCGATAATGCTTTCTTATCCAAGATAGTATGCTCATTGTGTGCACATAATGTCTCATAAACTTGACAATTTCCTTATTTTCAAGCCCATGTTTTTTGTGGTGCCATTTATTGCCTAAATGTTTTATGTGTATCAAATGGTGATATTTATTCAGAAAATAAGGATATTGTATTGATAATGTAACAAAATTTTATACTATCAGGTAATTATAATCTTCAATTTATATGATTTTTAAAATAATTTTATAAAAATTAATTAATTTATTATAAATAAAAGATTGTAATTGTATGATAATGTAAATCTTTGTCATGTACTGCCATTATTCTCTTACATTTATGACATACTTGCTATGACAGTTCATATGGAAATTTCCTTCGCGAAATGCATCATCTTGTAATATTGTATCTTTAATTTGCTGATTTCTCTTTGGCAGTATTTAATTATATCCCCCGTGCGGTTTGTTTTAATATACGTGACATATTCGGCATGTATGGTTGGTTAGGTAAGGTAGTGAATAATTTTCTTCTTTTTTTTTGTTGGTTAGGTAAGGAAGTGATTATACACATGCTTGTAAGAATTTGGTAGTGATGTTACAATTGCTATATAGTGCATGGTTGCTGAAAGTGTGCATTATAAGTCAATTGAGTATTTTCAAACCACAAACCAGGAAAAGAATACACAAGTATTTTCATGATCATGAATTACCCTTTCCTATTCTTATGTATGATTGTTTTCTTAATAAAAAAAAATTAATGATAATGTGAGTGTGATATTGTCAGTTGATTACACTTGATTACACTTTACTGTTTGTATGTTTATATGGTTGACTTACAATATAAAATACATCATCATTAAATTCTAATAAAAAATAAAATAAAAATATATATAATTGTTTTTAAGAAACAAGATTAATCAAGTTCTCGATGAACTTTTCAAAAATACTTATAAGAAAAGAAAATAGAAAGATAAAAAAAAAAAAATTTCATAAAGTATTTATTTTTGATAGAAAAAATTATCATCTAACTTACATGAGAAACTCAATTTATTTTAACATGTTTTTTTCTATAAATACTTATAAAAAATTAAGTTCATCCAAATAAGGCCTTGGTACCAGGAGTCAGGACCTGAATTTCTTTAATGGATCGGAACAGATAAAAAATTTAATTGAGGGTTTGAAATTTTGTTTTGATAAATATATACGTCAACTTTTTTTTACACAAATACGTCAATTTAAACCCCGTTTTATTAAGATTTGAAATGAAAAATTGATATTTTGTTTTAATAATTTTTTTCATTATTTATACTGACATGTCATTAATAATCTAACAAATGATGAATAGAGAAAAAAAAATAGATAGATATAGTTAAATGAAAACAGAATTTAATCAACAAGCATTCTATTCAAGAATGATACAGAATTTTCTTGGTTGCTACGAGCTACCACCATCCAAGGGTGTCAGAACTTTGATGTGTACTTCAAAATTAAGCTCATTAAAAGAAAAGGAAAAGCAAGTAAAAAATACTTAGTATCATTGCATTTTTTACGTCCAATTCTTTTTCATTTTTGATGAATTTTACTTCGAACAAATTAATTTATCATATTTTACTCTCAATTTTTCAAACTTTCATAGATTTTATCTTCTAAAATTTTACTTTTTACATGGTGACAAATTTTATTCTCAACTTATATATTTTTTTGATAAATTTTGTCCTCAACTTTTATATTTTTTTGTTAAATTTTATGACTAACTTATCTTTTTTAACAAATTTTACCTCTTTGTTACATTTTAAAAAATTGAAGATAAAATATGTCAAATTAATTTGTTAAAAATAAAATTTCTAAAAAAAAAAAGTTGAGGATAAACGGAATCAGAAGCAAATCATAATTAACTACATTGGCTATCTTGTATTGATTTAGGTGAATGTAAACTGACACAATTGTAAGGTTGCTACCTTGCAACCTGAATCGATTTTTTTTTTTCCTTCTCAATACTCTATGCAAATCAAGTATAAAAAGCCAAAACCAATGGATATCATACCATCATAAAATGGACTAAACCATAATCAATGAAACAATTTAATCTCCGCAAATTCTCATGTAATTAAGAGTAAGAGTAATGAAAATTGAAGGGAAATTCAGAGAGGGAGCATTAAGCTAAATTCAAAATTCCAGCATCGGATTACAACCAACCACTTCGTTTTCCTTTCGTCTTAAAGGGCAATTTGATCAGAAACAGTTTTCATTCAGCAGAGTCCATTTCTGCTTCTTCCTTACTAGTCCGGGTCAGCATGCTTGCTATAAAAACATTTAATTATAATTAATCAAGGAAGACAATATTAAATATTAACGATTAAAATATATTTTAAGTCTATAATAATTAATATGACATGGCATCAAATTAACAGATATCCTAACGATTAAGAGATTCTTAGAGACGGCATGGACATACAACAATTTTTTTTTCAAATTTGGCAAATTGTTTCTTTCTTTCTATAACATGAAGACAATTTTTTTTTTTTTATAGAAAAATGCTATTTGTTAATGTTTAAATTTTGTTAATGGAAGGGAATCTAAGCCAGGACCTCTCCCTCCCCCATTCTCCCTTCAACCCACCAAGCAGACAATTATGCCTTAGCTAATCTGGAACATTAATCGCATTGATAGTGTAAAATAATTTTACAGGGTTAATACACTTTCAATCAATTATAATTTTTTATTTATATGATTTTTAAAATAATTTTATAAAAGTCTTATTATAAATAAAAGATTGTGATTAATTACATCGTCAATGCATCATTGTTAAACTCTTATTAATGTCACTACACTACCTCAGAAAAAATGAAAAAAAAAAAAACATAAGAATGATTGAAATGACTTAGAAAATTTGTTGCATGACATGCAGAAAAACATAACAAAACATGAGCATATGCACCCAATTACTCACACTAATAGAGAGAGAGAGAGACATACCTGAAATCCCAAGTTTCTTTCTCATCTAAGCAACACATTGATGTTTGTACTTACTCTCCTGGCCTTGGGAGGTCCAATATTGGAAATATAAGGATTGCATCAAAATCTAAAATTTATATTAAGGTATACATATTTATGAAATGACTCAAGGAATCTCAGATATTATGAGCTTGTTTGTTTACTGTTTTCACAAACAATTTTTTCTATTTTCCAAAATTTGCTTGTCTCTTGTGTAGATTTGGAAGTGTTTGTTCCTTGGAACACATTTAAAATAAGAGAATACGAAAATATCTTCCAGTTGTTTCTGTATTACCTCTGAATTCATATATAATTAAAAAAAGTAACTTTATTTGTTGGACTTAAATATAATTAAATCCAACTAATTTTGTCATATTTATGTTGTTATTCCTAAAGTACTTTTCATTTAATTACAACTTTATTTTCAATGATTATTTTTTTATACATGATACCAAATTTCAATGATGAGCATTTTAGAAATAATCATATTTTTCTCTTGAAATTTGTAAAATTAAAGGATGTCAACTAACATTCATAATCCGTGTGAAAGTATTTATGTTTGCTTATATATAAATCAAGAGAGAGGGAGTAATTGTTTTAGAATCAATT
Organism: Amphicarpaea edgeworthii; assembly: GCA_014843725.1. Taxonomy (NCBI): domain Eukaryota; kingdom Viridiplantae; phylum Streptophyta; class Magnoliopsida; order Fabales; family Fabaceae; genus Amphicarpaea; species Amphicarpaea edgeworthii. Next base: position 12,255,424 of record CM026321.1, read on the forward strand.
TTCAAAACTTAATATAGATTTTGGATCGTGAGAAATTGATTGGTGGGCAGTGTAGAATTGTTTTAGAAAATGGCTTTTAAAACAAACAAACAAAAGTTGATAAAGGAATCAAACAGTATGTACTATCTATAGAAGTAAATCTCAACTTTAGTCCTTGAGATAGTAAGTGCTAATCACTTTACTTCTTGACTTTACAAAACCCTTATTTTGACTTTGTAAAACGTTGTTCACTTTAGTCATTAATGCAATGAGTGAAAAAGATTTAAAAATGAACAACATTTTGTAAGTTTTAAGGTTATTCTTGTGATCCTATGTAAAACTTAGGTTACATAGGACTCTAGTACTCCACTTTACTCTAGCTTAGAACAATTTGTTAAACGTTTTTCCATTAAAAAAAGGATACAAAAGAATCAAGAAGGGCACATCCACTTGGTTCTATAAGCCACGGTAGATTTGGGCCAATTCTTGACCAATCCATGCTTCTCGCAAGAATGCTACAGAAAAAAAAAAACAAAACACAAGTACATTGTTAGAATTATAATATAAAATCAGTTCATTTGCCTTTGTATAATAGTAGCTTAAGTTTTTGGGCTAGTTGGTTGATGGACATAAGTTTGCGTGTTTGCATTAATATTTGCGATAACTTTGGATGGAAATTATGTTTTAAACTTAAATTTGGTGGTAAAAATAAGTTTACTTTGAAACATGATTTATATTTAGAGACTTTGATTAAAAGTACGTTAATAAAATGAATTTTGTTTGAAAATTTAATCAAAAGTACTTTTATTTTATTATTTTAAGGTACATATTTAAATCAAAAGTAATTTTAGTTCAAAAACATTAAATTGTTGTTTTTCATTCAACTACATTTACTTTAAGAGTAAGTTGTGAAAGTAATTTTTGAAATACTCAAACATGACAAATTAAGTTTAAAACTGGAAATATACTCTAATGCACATTATTCACATCTCAAAATCAAGAAATTTTGACGGACAATTCTAAAAATAATAATAAAAAAAAACAAAGTGAAAATAATGTTGTAGTTTTGTAATTAAAAAGTGAAAATGAAAAATGAAAGCAAAATTGCAAGTAAATGTTCCCTAAAGTGTGAATATAAAGAGTTGCTTGGTTGAATAAAAAAAGAAAGAAAGAAGGGATTCTAGTGCAAAGGAGCATCACGCATGCTAAAAATCATCATATAGAAACTATTCATGTGTATTCACCTATGTTGAGTTTAAAGGAGGAGACACTGAAATAGAGAAAAGGATCTACAACGAATTTAGTGAATGGAATATCAACCGCATAATCTTAACGAAAATGGATATGATTACACTTTCAAAATCACTCTTTCGAATATAAAATATGGGGTTCATTCAATTTGACGTGAGACTAAAAATCATCAAATTTTATGATTTTTAATAAATTTTAACAAATGAGAATGAGAATGAGCATCCACTTGGTGTAACTATTTTGAATTGCTTGCACTAAACCTTATATGTATACATCACTCATTTTTATCTTACCCAATACAAGCACCATTAATCCCTAAATCACTCCAATATTATAACTTTTTAAAAGTTACTTCTAATAAATTTTACAAAACAACTTTTTAAAAGTTACTTTAAAAAAAAAAAAAAGTAATGGTGTTTGAAGAAGCATTATGTTTCACAAACATTTATTATCTCACAATGACAAGTGTTTCTATGATATCCATGCTTTGACAAACAACAATTGTGAATTCTTCACTTAATCAACTTCGTGATGCATAACTATTCCCAAGGATTACAATAAATGATGCAATTTCTTAGACTATAGTACCCATGAGCACTAAAATGCATGTAAACATGAGATGTATAAACATACTTAGTATTTTCTAATTACATTAAGAGTCTATTTGGATACAACGTTATAAATACTTTTGATGATTGTTTTACTAAAAAAATGTTCTATATTTTCGGTAGAAAAGCTCTAAAAAAAAATACTTTTAACTTATATCTAAACACATTAAATACCATTATTTTCAACAACCTAAATACCTTAAACTTTTAGAATAGTTGGCTCAAGAAATACATGCATTTTCGTTGAATATTTGTAAGTTCACACTATATTTTCAGATGAAGTCATTATGGTTATGAGACTTTAAAGAAGATATATAATATAAAATGTACACATACCTTGAAACATATGCGACATTCCCAGTTACAGCAAAGAGAAACATCAAAGGATTGATGCCCTACACACCACAAAAATGATTTAATATTCTTCCCAGTGACCTAATTAATAGTACTGCATACAACTGGACAAAAGGAAGAAATGTCCATGCCATACTTCCATCTCAAAGATTTTACTTGCTAGCTAAATAATAAATAGTGCAGAGTATTTTTTTTTTTTTTCTTGAAGGATTGATATTTTTGAAGTATTGATATTTTTATTTATAATTTATAATGTTTCATTTGACTGGTCTTTATCTTAAAAAATTTTTTTCTTTTTGTCTTTTGGTCCCTTTCTCGGTGAATTCCAAGCTTCATTATCTGACTCTGAAAGATGTCATGTGTTTCATAATTATCTAACACATGTTTTATTTTAAATTTATTTTAAAAAAATAAAAATATATAAATATATATGTCACTAATATGACACATATCTCAACTTGATAAGTTATTGAAATACAAACTTGACTTACTAATGAAACTCATTGACAGAGGAAGTCAAATGAAACATTAGGAACTATAAACGAAAATGGTTAATACTTACAAAAATATATTTTACCCTAATAAATAAGTAATCATAATTAGGAAGGTTGGAGTCCTAACCTTACAGTTACCCCTTCTGATCTGCAAAATTGATGAAAATTAAATCATTATAAACTAGCTAGAAGGAGATCGAGCAAGACAAATCAATCAAGCTCAAAGATTATGTTCCACTAGACGATGAAGCTTATTATGTGATTTTAAAACATCCAATTAGACTACATACAAGTGTGATGCTTAAATTATTTATTTTGTCATTGTTAAATACTAGTTTATGCAAGTGATGTGAAGAATAAGTGGTACCAACTACTAATCAATTACTAGTTCACGGGAAAAAGGTTATCACATAAGAGAATTTCAATCAGAAGAAAATTTCCAATCTAAACTACTGCAAAATATAACTCACATTTAAACAAATTTGAGGAAGTCTTCCACCCATATATATAACTGCCATTGCCCAACCAAGTAGAGTCCCAATGCTACTCTGTAACAAAAAAAATGTCCCAATGCTACTGTGTGCTGCCACACTATCCTGCAATTGCCGTGAGATTTCATGACAGAAATTAAGGTGGCATTATTTGGTTTGATGAGATATTTTTATTTTTATTTTCAGATTTTCAAATATTATAAAATTTATTTATAAAAGTGAAAAAGTCAAAAATGAAGTCATGGAAAGATGAATATGTTTATTTCTTTAAACACTTTAAAAATCAATGTAACCATCCATGTTGATTAGTTTTAAATCTTTAGTGATGCACCAAATTATTGCTTTTCTGACTCATGATTGACTAATGTGAAGAATAACATTCCATTGCCTAATCTAACGAAACTGTTTAACATCAAACAAAAATAAATTCAGAAGGTTCTAACTGGCTCAGACACAGGTATGTTGGACAATTCACAATTTCAATAGAAAGTCAAGTTTAGGGTATCTTTGATTCTGTAGCACTTACAACTTGACCAAAAATAAAGATTTGCAGCCAATCATATTATTCATATTATGAAATTATAAAATTAATTCAAAGAACAACTAACGGATTGGACTCACATCTCTGTTAACTTTTTTAATGTTTCTGTCAAATGAGTAAAAATATAATTTAAAGTATTAAAATGATAATTTAAAAATATTATGGATCAAAATATAACAAATAAAAAATTTAATGAACTAAAAGTGACATTGTTAAATAACAACAGGTGTGACAAAGTTGTGATTTGCAATTTGTATTACCTGAAATAGCTTTCGTCCAACATAAATCACAAATTCTTGATTTGGTTTTGAGCCCATGGGATGAATTCTTGTGCCTGGTGGGTGAAGTAGGTTGAAGACACCAAGAAAAGTTAATGTTGAAATCTGAACAATACTAGATGTGATTAGATTTCAATGCTGGAATTGTCATATAGTTAAATATAATAAGACTGCAAGGAGAAAAGTTTAATTACCAAACACAAAGTAGTCTTAGTCTTTAAAACTGGTGCAGAATGTGTATGGATTGTTGTTGAACCAAGCAAGTGCTCTTCTATAGGGTTTACAGTATGAGATTGAGAACTAGATGCCAGTCTTTGACCTAAGATAGAATCTATAGGAGTATAACTTTTTGATAGGTATCTTGCTGACCTAATGAATTCGAAAAATAGAGTTATAGTTAAGAACCTTTTCTATGAATTGAGACATACATCCACTGTAACTTTTTTATGAGCATACATGCTGAGCAATACCAAGAGAAGTAAGATAAATCTCATTGCCTTTAAACTACCTTGCGGTATGTTTTTAGTCCTTCAAATTACAGGTTTTTCTATTTTAGTTATTTAAATTAAAAATTATTTTTTTAGTCTTTCAAATATGATAAATGTTATTTTTAATCATTTTGTTCAAAATTATCAAACTAAGATATATAAATTTTATAATTTATGACAATTTTTCATTGTCAAAATCAAGTTATGACAGTCAAAATCTCACTGCAAACAAAGTATGATTTAGGACTAGTTTGTTTAATAATTACTTATCTAATAATCATTTATTCATTGTCATTTAAACTACCTCACAATTTCAATAGAAAGTCAAGTTTAGGGAATACAAGATAAATCTCATTGCCTTTAAACTACCTCACAATAAATCATACATGCTGAGCAATACAAAGAGAAGGAAGATAAATCTTAGTGATATTTAAAAAAGGAAGACTAATTAGCAAAAGGCACATGCTAAAGAGAATCTGAATAGTTAAATCAAGAGAAGCATTAAAGTGTTTGCAAATGATTATTGGATGGAACCAGATATATATTCACAATACAATTTATCTGTTGAATATTGTTATTTTCACCAACTATGTTTTCACACATTCCTCATGATCAATTTTTTTTAGACTTGTTAATTCTTTTCAGCACTTTTTAGTCATTAAATAAGCTTCAACAAATGCTTTTTCCACAGACCTTCTCATTTTAAAATTATAACTGAGATGTGATGAAGTACTGATCCAACATTTTTCAGTTGACAAAGAAGGCAGAGAACAACAGAGGAGCATTCACTGAGAAAGATTTATTACTGATAGTATAATGGTCTTCCAACAGAATTCTCATGAGTATCCACTGGAAGAGGAATGGGATAACTCAAACCAACTCCATCAAACTCATTGCTCTGATCAACATCGTTGGCTTTTCCCGTTTCACTCTTGCATTCTTCAGCATTTGTTGGTATGTTCATCTGGGTATGCTTGGAATGTTAGAACACAAATGTATATAACATATATATTAGGCAATTAAAGTGTATTAATATCTTGTTTGGACACATGCACTACTCTAGAAGTATTTATAGGAAGAAGAAAATATGAAAAAAAAAAAATGAAATTAGCTCCTTTAGAAGTTAAAATTTTCTTCTACAGTAGTCAATTAGTAGAAGCTCTTTTATATACCCTCTTCTAAAAGATGTGATACTTCTACAAATTAACTATTGAAGAAGACAGTTTTAATTTTTAGAAAAACTAATTTTATTTTTTCTTCATATTTTCTTCTCTTAGAAGTCTAGAAGTCCTTCTAGAGTAGTGTGTGCAAAAATATCCTAAAAGTACTACTTGACTAGAGTCACATAAAACTTAAAATAAAAATTGGAGAGAAAATGCCTACTATGATTGCATAGTTCCAATAGATAAAAGACAGAAATGTTTCCCAAACCATATGCAGTCAGATCAACATTTTTATATGAATCACATCCCAAGAAACAATAGCAAAGTGCAACCAAAAAAAATCTACACAACTTTGGTGATCCAATTTTCCTGAGTTCTGTCATTTTGTAGGCTGACAGATTCTTTTATATTGAACTTGAGATATAATTTTGATTGCCAATCAAATAGGAAGTTATTTTCATCTCACATAGATAACATTATTTCTGCCATTTACTGCATACTCACAATATTCAGATCTTAATAATGAAATATGTATCAACAACAAGCATAGACAGTATATAAAAAGTTTCCCAAATATATTTTTGTTCCCTAAAGTATTAAACACTTTCGTTTATAATCCTTAATGTTTCATTTGACTGGTCTTGATCCTAAAGTATTTTTCCGTTGCCTCTTGATCCCTCCATCAATGAGCTCCAATAATGGGATAGGTTTGTACTTCTAGGTGACATGGACTAAGGGACACATAGCATTTATCAGAGTTAGGTTACTCACTAATAGAGCTTATTGACAGAGGGACCAAAAGGAAAACGAAAAAATACTTTAGGGAATGAGACCAGTCAAATAAAATATTAGGGACTATAAACAAGAATGCTCAATATTTCAAGGACCAAAAACATATTTTGCCCTAAAGAGAGAAGTATAGGAGTTTGCACCTTGATCTGTCTATTCTGTTTCAGTCGAGGATATATGTGTTCATAGTAAATGGTTTGTGAACAAAGTGAAACACTTATAATGATATACAGCTGCACATTAACAACACACAAGGTAAAAGGTCATTGAACTAGCAGAGGAATGAAAAGTAAGGTAAAATGATTTTCTAGGTATAAGTCTTCAGCCAGAGTCCTTACAGCTGCTGTATATAGTTGAGTAGTAATCTGCATGAACAAGAAATGAAATTGTCCACTTAGAAAACCCTTATTAATTTAGGTACCATAAATTTTATATTGGACTAATTTAAGCTTCTATATATGAGGGTTGATATGTAATAGGTTAGACATGACTGATATCTGTACACAGATTAGGGTTGATATGTCTAACACAATTTTGTTGTGGCTTGAGTGACTAAGTGACATTATCTCAGCGCATCAACACGGTTAAGATGGTGTTACATCTATTTAATGAGACACGCGACATCTATCTAGTGATATCATTTCAATGTACATTCATTTAATGAGACACGTGACATCTATATGATGATTAAGAGGAATCTTAGGAAGAATGGTTTGGAGGATTTATATCTATTCAAGAGCAAATTTATAGATTGCTCCTAGAAATAAGCTACTTGAAAGTGAAACCTTTGAGGCAACATAAATACTCACAGTATTAGGTTCTAGCCAGCATCCTACGAGGTTGAGTACATCTCTGCAAAATAAAACAAATTTTTATCAACATATTGGCACCTTTATGCAGGGACAACAAAATCAGAAAAAAAAAAAAACATAGAAGCCGTGGAATGAGGAGGATTCGAACTCGAAACATCAAAGTCTGAAATGGAATACAGATGAGTCACATAGGATACAATAATCAAGTGTTGGCTAAAATTTTAAAAGTAAGGTCCTTTTTTATGGTTTCTTCTACAATTTTCAGTGCTATTCCCAAACCTCTTTTAATCAAACAATCTTCCAATTGGGTTACTTGCGGGGAACATTACTTATATTAAAAAGGGTAAATAGAAAATTTTGTTTGACTCCTAATCAATTTTGTTAGAAACTAATAACAAATTATCTAAGTATTTAGGAACCTAAAACAAAATATTAAGGATAAAAAATAAATACTATAGAAAAAAAAAGACATAATAATTTACCCGATCATCCATGTCATCAAAAATGTAATAGAGAGACCCTCAGTAGATTTTCGTCTATAGTTTGTGATTATTTGAGGTATGTCAGCAATAAGCCAAACAATGACACTGATTAAACCTAATGTGGTGGAAGCTTTGTCTCTCATACTAGTGCTTATAAGCATTTTGGGCCATTGCAAGCAATCTTGATTTCCAAGAAAACACAATGAGGTGGAGTTTGAAAAATCACCCATTGCACCAAAGACCTTTTATCAAATCAAGAACTGAAAAGTGAAAACAAGTAAATAAATTAGTAGCAAAAGACCAAATAATAAACTAGTATAACCTGATGCCAATAGAACCTAAAAGAAATAGTAAAATAATAAAGGAAAGTTAATCTTGTAAACTTTTCTTTGGTTAAATTTTCCGTGTTTGGAGATTCTTTGGAAAACTTACAAATGGATGTTTGCCAACGGATCTCTCTCATCCTTTTATAAAGGATCGTTGGATGTGTTTCGGAATGTGTGTTGTTGCAAACGCAAAAAAAAACCAAACATAATTATGTCATAGGAAGAGAGACTAATGGTTTTTCTAAAAACATGTTTTTCATATATACACATCTTATCCACAACACAGTGCACCTAGAGATCAAAATTCTGATACATACTCACCCAATAAGATTATTAATCAACTATACCACATACTTGTTTAAATATATTATTTTAGAATGACTTTTAGAAGAAAAAAATATGAAGAAAAAATATAATTAATTTTTTTAAAAATTAAAATTGTATTTTTCAAATTAGTTTCATTTAAAAGATGTGGGAATTTTACAAATTAAAGACAATCAAAAAAGACAATGCTAACTTTTAGAAAAGTTAATTTCATTATTTTCTTCAAATTTTTCTAATAAAAGTATTTAGTATAATATTTTATTAAAAAAAAACACTTTAGAAGAAAAAAAAAATACATGATATAATTCAGCATATTGATCGAAAAATGGTGACCTAAAACTAAAAATCTTGAGCAGAATGCAATATTCGATCTGGCTGTTGTACCAGAACTTTGGTAACAATTGTGACAAGAAATAAAAAATAATATAAAAACACCATTGTCATTTGTGGATGAAGAAGGTTTACTATGTGGAGTGTTTTGCGGCGGAAATCACATACAACTTTTGGTCGTGGAAAAATGACAAGAAAGAAGGATTCATAAAAAAAAAAAAAAAAGTATAGGTAGCGAAAGACATGCAAAACAAGATAAGCATCACTCTCTCTCTCTCTCTCTCTCTCTCTCTCGTGATGCTTCAAAAAGAAAAAAAAAATGAGAGAGAAGAAAAAATTACTCACAACGCAGCACACTACAAACGTTGACTGTCCCCGAACTCTCAAGTTTCTCAACGTAAGCTAATGCGAAATGTTGAGTGTTTTTTTTTTTTTTTATATATATTTTTATTTTAGGGATAGATCTTAAATTGATATCTTATTATACAAGTTTGTTATGAATCTCAATTTATAAAATTTTATTTGAAATTGAAATTAATTATTTAATAATATAATATTTAATTATAAAACAATTAATATTAAAAATTAGAACAATAGAATAAAAGTAATATAAATATTTATTTATAATTAAAGATTAAAATGATCATTAATATATAACCTAGATAAAAAAATATAAACAATTGACATTAAAAAAAAAAACTTATAATAAGATTTTAACGTGGAGTTCACTTAAAAAATTAAGAAATCTTCGGATTAAAATATCTTTCAAAACCTTCCATTTAAAAGATATTTTTAAAATTCTTTCTCTCTCTAACCAACTACTAACTACCAATTTTTTTTTTTAAAGTATTACACTATTTAATATCTTTTAAATGAATAATTTTATCTCAAAATCTTTTGTTGGATTAAAAATTAATTTCATGTAGATCATATTTAATAAATTTTATATCAATCAAATATAATTTAATATTTCATTCATATATATCAAAATTAATGTAATAAATACTTTCTAAAATATATTAAAATATGAATCACTTGATCACTTTTGTATTAATGTTTATTTTTTTAATATATATGATTTACATAGAATGAAATTTTAATTTAACGAATTTTTTTTAAATAAAATTATACATTTACAAATTATTAAACAGTGTAACTTATTATATAATCAATATGATTTGATTAGTCAACACTTTATATATTATATGATTTAAGATAATATATCATGTCAAAGTGGTGCAGTGGTATATTGTTTATTTGCTTCATAAACAAGCTTGGGTTTGACATTATGGATTGTTTTTTTTTTTTTAAGTTACTACATGAAACAACCACTCAACCATTAATTTAGCATCAATAGTTAATTTATGAATTTTATATATCTTTCCTAATGTGTTTAAATGTATTAATTGAAATCTACTTTAAAAAAAAAACAGAATGATTAATTAACCATATGTGGTATATATATAAATATTGTAAGTAAGATTGTATGTCAGTTACATTTTTTTTATGACTATCAATCATATTTTAGAATATAATATTCTTTTGATATAACGTAACCTTGTTGCCCTGCACAATATTAATTTTGTATGCCTACTATATATTAGAAATCTCAACACAAAATAAGTTATAATTTATTTTATAAGTTTATTTCTAATCTCATACCAAATACATCCCTTTCTAATAAAAATAAATAAATTAATATATAGATTCGATTATTCGAAACCAAATTTTGAACAAAAAAATTAACACATTACAAACATGAAGGGACGAAAAAATAGACAAAAAAATTTATGAAATTAAAATTGAACTTTTTAATATTTACTTGAAAAAAAAATATATTAATTATTATTATTTAACAAATTGAATAAAATATTTTAATTATTTAAAATTGAAAACTTAAAATTTTAAATATTTATTTTATTTAAATTTTTTATTTTTAAAATTTAAATATGATAAATTGAAAGGAAAAGAAAACTAACCGCCTTATTCATTAGCTGTTATAAGTTGATAGAATCTATGCTATATAAATTTAAGTTTAAGAAACTTTTAAATACACGTGCCAATCATTTTAACATTTTTTTTTTCTCAAGAAGAGACTTTGACATCTCTCTCCTCTCTCTTTCTTTTTATTTTGTGTTATGGTCTAAAAATTTTGGATGATAAAAAAATTAGCAAGAGTATTAGAGCATGTGAGAGTGGAATTTCTGCTTGACTCTATGGTCAAACCTTGTTTATATAGAATGTGATTTTATCTTTATTTCTTTATTTAGAGATAAAAGATATTATCATTATCATATGTAAACTAACAAATTAATCTCAAGGATAAATATAATATCTTTATCTTTTTACAATTATCCTATAAGATTATTCTCTTAATTATCTTCATGATATTATTTCTCGGGTAGAGGGCAGTTAGGATCTCGTTTAGCAATAAGTAGATCAGCGACCGTCCGATCGGCAAAATGATAAGACGATACACAACCCCTCAGCCTTAAGTGTGTAGCGCGCGAAAAGGCTAAGATTAGTCTTGTTCAAGTGGTCGATCTTTGCTTCTTTGTCTTTAGCGTTTGTTTGAATAAACGATCATTCGATCGGCAAAATGAGCAAACGGTACACAGCCTCTCAGCCTTAAGCGTGTAGCACGAAGAGGCTAAGTTTATTCCTTTGAGGCAATTAACTTTTGGTAGATTGATAATCGTCCGGTGAAAATGACCGGACGGTACATAGCTCCTTTAGTCTTGAGTGAGAAGCGCGAAGAGGCTAAGTCTTGTTCTATTGAGGTGATCGGTCTTTCTTCCTTTGTCTACAATGTATAGTTGATTGACGGTCGTTTAGTCAACAAGACAATTGAATGGTACACTTTGTTTTTTTTTTTTTTTTTTTCATTTTCCATTCATCTCTCTCACTCCAACGCTCTTCTCTCTCTTTCTTTTTTTTCTTTCTATTATGCTTTTTCTTTTTCTTTTTCTAATTTGTTATTTTGTTTTTATTTTATATTTTATTATATATCTATTCTTTATAAGAAAATAAACTTTTCTTTATTATTTATTATACTCAATTTTTTTCTTTCTTTTCTTTCAGTTTTTTTCTTTTAATGTTTTTTTTATTTTACATTTTGCTTTTCATTTTTTAATTTTACGTTATTTTCTTTCATTTTAAAATTAATAGAGATAATTTTATCCTAAAATCTTTTCTTTGAATAAACTTTATCTTGAAATGTGGATGCTATTGGATGAAAAAAGAAGAAGAAGCAAACTCATGCATTCAACACACCTATTGACCCAAAAAAAAAAAAAAAAGCAAAAACAATTTAGAAGTCTGCAACATCTTTACTTCTTTCACATGGAAAGAAGATTTCGTGAACCTTCATCCAAGGTAAGATTTAAATTTTCAGATTCAATTTGAATTTGGGGATTTTTAAAGGTTAATTTTGGGTGTAAAAGCTCTAGATAAATGATGCATGTTTAGTTCAATTTCAACATTCATAAAAGCTTGCTAGTATCACCACTTCTATATTCTTTTCAATATATTTATATCATGGTGAACCACTTCTACTCTATTGTAGAATTGACTCTTGAGAATGATAACTAGAAAATCATGGTTAGAGTCATACACCTATGGGTGGTCAAGGACTTAGCTAAGTCCAAGATACCTTTCTCAATGGAATTGGTGTTGGTGGATTTGAAGGTTTGTTTCTTTGATTTAAATTGGGAATACATTGAATAATTATTAAATGTTCATTAATTATTTCTTTATTTTGTCTACAAGGAGTTCAAATCTGTGCTACTATAAAAAAAAAACACTTATTTACAAATTTCTGAAACATTAACGTGAAGGTGTAGTATACTCTATTCAATTTTTTAATGTTGTTGCTAATACTAGTACCTTTAAAACATCAACTCATCATTCCAAGGTGAAATTCAATTTAAATTCTAAATTCTAAGAGTTGGATAAAACTTTGGTACCGAAAACTATAACTTTGTGAACGGATGATGAGTACTTAGTTGGTAAGATTGATGTTTATAAAGTCACTTTTTGTGAAGGAAAATCATACTACTATCTACTGATTTTTTTTTTTGTTCATTTTTTTGAAACACATGCAAAGATGTTATGGGAGTTTTAATGATCCATTTTCGTTACTTATATATTATACTATTTTTTTTAAAAAAAAACACACACTTATGTAAATATATACAAATCTTCACATAACATACATCATCATAACATAAAAGTTTTAGTAGTGACTTTACAAAATAAAGATATATATAAGTTCATGCAATACCAAAATGGTCCCCTGTTAGAGAGCATCCACAACAACATTAGTAATTACACACATGTCTTAAGTTAGTCCCCCTACTAAATACATATATATAAGAGCACAACAAAAGTGGGATCTTGTCCCACATGTATCATCCCAATCCACTTCACTTGTGAGATGCTTGAGAACCTGCAACTACATCACTATCTGCTCTTGTGCCAACCACACGATCATCTCAGTCAGACACACAAATACAAACACAAAGCACAAGGGTAAGCTTATTTATATAAAATAAACATAATTATATGAAGATATAAAATGAGGATAAGTTTAGTTTAAAAGAGAATTGAAGAAATTAACGATCATAAACCATGTAACCTCATTCAACAAAACAATATCAACTCACACTTTAGTTTCAATTCACATTTCAATCTCAATTTGTAATTATATCATGTATGCTATGTTGACTTGACTTCATGGAGATTTATACAACTTTTGGGCAATCTCCATAGGCCCCATCCCCCGCCATGGTCTCACACTCTAACCATTTAGGGAGTTCCTTGAGCTACCCTATGGAGGATTTGTGATTTTATTGAATATAGACAAGTGTTTGTATCGGTTTACCTATGTAAGGTTTGTAGGACCATACATCTATATGGATTCGCTCACTTATTTATTCTATAGGCCCATTTCCGTTAGCCACCACAAAAACCCCCAGCACTAGGTTTAGAGCCCACCTAGCACTCTCAACTTACGTGCCTACCCATATGCATTGCCATTTAGGCATGATGTATGAATGTGTATGCATAACCAACTACATAGTACACTTTAGGTATGCAAACATTTATAAAGTTTGCTACCACAAGTTCACCATGTTATAAATTCGCCATTCATATAACTTCACACATAAAGAACCCATCTAGTTGTTCTATAAGCATGGTGATACATTCAACACCATGAATTCTCATAATAATTACACCAATGATCCTCATGAATGATGAATTTCATAACATTAATAGAAAATTGTACTTCTCCTTTATAATACATAAAATAATTATACATATATGTACTTGGGATTGATTATAAAACCATTGAGAAAACATTTAGGGTAAAATAAAACATTTTGAATTATTTTAGCTTAAGCTAGAAAATTTAGCTTATGCCAAAAATATACCTTAAGCTAGAAACTTTAGCTTCAGCTAAATTTGTGCAGATCTCATTATTATCAAAATTTAGCTAAGCTAGAAAATTTAGCTTAAGGTAAAAATTTTAGCTTAGCTAAAACAATAGATCCTGCATCACAAGTTCTTCACGAAACTGAGTTTTAAACCTATTAATGACCACCCAAACATCCAATTTCATAATAAACATGTCAATAACCAATTCTTAAGTTTCTAAACCCTAAACCTTAACAAAAGAACCCAAAATTTAAAACCAAACAACTCAAAATCATCTTAAAACAAGGAAAAAGGGTAAGCTTCCCTTACCCTAGGAAGTGACCCAAAATCTTGAAGAAGAAGCTATGGAGGGAACTTGATGATCCAAGAATGACCTTTACTCAATCTCTGTTATGAAACCAACTAGAGGGAACCTAGATCAACACCAAAATAAGCTTTCATCTAAACCTTGAAATTTTAAACAATACCCATTTGAGAACTTCTTGATGAGAGATGAGAAAGGAACTAAGAGACCAAGAAGAAGAAAGGTATGAGCTTACCAACACTACAACAATTTAGGAAGCTTCAAAGAAGGATGATCAAGTTGCCAATAATGAGAAATTTTCAATTTTTCACCATGAGAGAATGGAACAAATAAGAAATAAGGAAAGTGAAGGAGATAAGAGAAAGGAAAGAAGCTTCCCACATAAGTTTGAGAAAGATTCAAGCTTTGCTCTTTGCACCCTTTAAACCTCTAACTACATACCCCTCATGTTCTACAATTAATCTCAAATACAAGGCTCTAAGAAATTAGCCCAAAATAGTATAAGCCCACCAAAACATATACACAAAAAACATAGAACTAACTAAACATCTAACAAAACACCTAACCACACATAAACAAATCACTTCATTTTATTTATTAGATCAATAAATAACAATTTAAGTTTACCTTTTGTTATATTTTAAATCAATCACTTGCTCACGGAATTAGAAAACTATGACGTTACAAGAGTCCTTACAGGGGTTGAAATTTGGAGAGATTTGTCTAAGAATGAGACCAATACCAAGATGAATGTTATTTGTCTAGATGTTGGGTAAAATTTATTATTTGATTAAAAATCTTTGAGTTTGGAGTAAATACACTAACTCAAACAAATTTGCTCTTAGGAAAAAAATAGAATGTACTCTCTTTGGGAATTTAGTAGATGATCTTAACACTTTCCTTGTTTGTGGAGATGTGGATAATACTATTATAATTATCCATTTAACTAAAGTGAAATGCTTTCAAGGTATACTTTGTGATTTTCTTTAATTTTAAAAAAACGTTTTATATTCATTCATTGATTTATTCACTACTAGAAAAAAATGATTTAGTGACAAAAAATTAAGAATATTTGTTGCTAATAAAGATAGTGACAAAAAATCTGTCACAAAACCTCAAGTTGCTAACCGTTAGCGACCAAAAATAATTCCATCGCTGTACAACGATCGAAAAATTTAGTGGTTAAGTTCTATATTTCAATATTCGGTCACTAATTTTGGTTGCTATATATTATTTATTGTTTTCAGTCACTAATTTAAGTCATTATCAGCCACCCATTGAATTCGGTTGCTAAATCAATATTTTCTTAGTGATTTATGTTTTTTCCTGTTTATTTTTTAGCTGAAAGGGTTGTTGAATGTAATGTTAGTAGAATAAGGTTTCAAATTATTGGTTTGGTTGTTCTGTATTACAAAGTTTTGCTGATATCATGGTTTTCTGTTAAAAAATATAAATCTTATATAATTGTGGAATATTGAAGTTTGAGATATTGAAGCTATAAAAATTAGGAGGGTGAGATTGCTTTCCACTCTATTGCACTCTTATTATTACGTGCAAATATGCTAATTTGGTTGGTATTGGTTGTTATAGTCCTTGGTGAGAAAAAAAAATTGGTAAAAGGGACCAAAAAGTTTGAAAGAATTGTTGTTGCAAAACAAATTCATACAAAATTAGAAAAAGGTTTAGATTCATTCGTTGATTTAATTATGATTTTTCCTGTTTGGTTTTCTATTACAAAATTTGGTTGATATCAACGTTTTCTATTAAAAAATCTAGATCTTATAAAATTGTGTAATATTGAAGCATTAAAATTTAGGATAGTGAGTTTCCTTTCCACTCTATTACACTCATTATTATGTGCAGATATGATAATTTGGTTGGTAATTGTTGTTAGGGTCATTATTAAGAAGAAAAACAATAAAATGGACCAAAAAGTTGAAAGAGTTGCTGTTGCAAACTAAATTTGTACAACTATTAGAAAAAGTTTTGGATTCATTCATTGATTTAGTTATGTTTTTTCTTGTTTAATGTTAGTAAAATAAGGTTTCAAATCATTGGTTTGGTTATATATTAAAAAGTTTTGTTGATTTTTATGTTAAAAATCTAGATGCTATAAAATTGTGTAATATTAAAGTTTGAGATATTAGAACTTTCAAATTTAGGAGGGTGAGTTTTCTTTCCACTCTATTGCACTCATATTATTATGTAATTTGATTGGTATTTGTTGTTAGAGTCCTTGATGAGATGACAAACAAGAAAAGTGACCAAATTGTTTGAAAGGGAAACCAAATTTGTACAATTATTAGAATTTTTTTTTTTTGGATTCATTGATTGATTTAGTTATGTTTTTTCTTTTTCTTATTTTAGCTTAAAGGGTTGTTAAATATAATGTCGGTAGAATAAGGTTTCAAATTATTGGTATGGTTCTATACTACAAAGTTTTGATGATGTTAAAAAATCTAGATCTTATAAAATTGTAATATTGAAGTTTGAGATATTGAAGCTTTAAAATTTAGGGTGTGAGTTTCCTTTCCAATGTGTTGTACTCTTATTATTATGTGCATATATGCTAATTTGGTTGGTATTTGTTGTGAGGGTCATTATTGAGAAAAAAAAAACAATAAAATTGACCAAAAAGTTTGAAAGGGTTGGTGTTGCAAATCAAATTCGTACAACTTTTAGAAAAAGTTTTGGATTCATTCATTGATTTTTTAAACAATAAAATGGACCAATAAGTTTTTTCCTGTTTATTTTTTAGTTGGAAGGGTGGTTGAATGTAATGTCAGTAGAATAAGGTTTTAATTTTCTTTTCTATGACATGCTCTTGGAGTAGGGCAGCTAACTAATGGAGCAATAGGGGAACAGTAGGGATGATCCTTTTTATGCTGGTGGGGAGGGTAGCATTTAGGGGTGTTCATAGTTCAAAATTTGAAGTGATTTGTGACGACTGTGCTGTAGCATCTCACATAAATGTTTTGTTTCATTTTACAACTGGAAGGGTTGTTGAATGTAATGTGAGTGAAATAAGGTATCAAATCATTGGTTTGGTTTTGTATTACAAAGTTTTGATGATATCAATGTTTTCTATTGAAAAATCTAGATCCTATAAAATTGTGTAATATTGAAGTTTGAGATATTGAAGCTTTAAAATTTTGGGGGATGAGTTTCCTTTCGACTCTGTTACACTCTTATTATTATGTGCAATATGTTAATTTGGTTAGTATTTGTTGTTAGGTTCATTATTGAGAAGAAAAACAATAAATGAGACAAAAAAGTTTGGAAAGGTTGATAAAATTCATTAATCTTACACAAATAGCGAAACATAAAAGACATTAATTAATTTTAATAATATTTTTACCCAAAAACAGATTTATGCAAAAAAAAGTTTTATTAAAATTAAAAAAGTTCAATGGCTAGTAACTTTTTAACTTCGTAATTCCATTTTTCTTTTTTAAATATACAATTAACCTCTTCCCATATTATTCATTAAATTGACCCCATTCTTATGTTATTTACTATACTGACAATCTTCCCATATTATTCACTAAATATTTTTTATTTATTTAATAAAAATAATAATTAAAATATTAAAATAATAAAAAAATAAAATTTAATAACAAAATCAATAATTACTAATGTAAATATTAACAAATAATATAACTAAAATTTTAACTTAATTTTGGTTTTTCTAATTTTATAAATTGTCAATTTTGGTTCATCTAATATGTTATGAACTAATAATTGTAAACCCCCCTGTGGTAGTGTGTTCGATTCCTATGGATAAAAAAAATAGGTTATGAGCTAATAATTGTGATTAGTTGACTTTTTAAGTTAATCATAAATTAACTAAAATTCATTAATAATTATAATTAATATAGTTATTTATAATTAATGATTTTTAATTAACTTACTAATTTGACTAATCAGAATGATTAATTAAAAATTATTGCAATAAAAGTGATTTTTTTTGGATTTTTTAACACCGTTTTAATGCAATTTTAAGTGAAACGAAGTGTTTAAAATTGTGCAATTGACTTCATCTACATAAATACTATTAAAATTGAAACGAAAAATCACACCCTTAAAGAATAAAATTTTGTAACAAAAGTGATTTCTTAATGTTTTTTCAGCATTGTTTTGATAAATTTTAGTTTGAATGAAGTTTTTAAAGTTGTATAGTTGACTTTGAAATACACAAGAACACACTAGAGGGGGGGGGGGGGGTGAATAGTGGGTTTAAAATTTTTTCGTAAATACTATTAGTTTACAAGTTGCTTTCTTGGATATATGTTAGTTTAAATCAACAAATATATTTTTGCAAGGTAAAACTTAGAAAGTCTTTCCAAAAGAGCACAGTGAGCAAGATAAATATATGTAATCACAAGACAGCAGATGAGAGCTTGTTTTTATACTGGTTCACTCAACTTGAGCTACGTCCAATTCTCTTTTAACAACTGTTAAAGGGTTCCACTATAATTAACTAATTACAAAACAAGTATTCTTCACTACCACTTTTGGCTACAAGTATTCTCTATGCCACTCCTGGCAACAAGTATTCTAAACCACTTCTGGTTACAAGTATGAATCTCCCCTTAAGATTATACTTCCTAAGTATTCTTTTATCACTAAGTCACTTCTGGTTTTCTATACAAATATGCATAAGATTTAGATAACTCTCAAAGAGAGGATATAAACAAATATTGAATCTACGTGAGCTTGTAGAGGATGGATATTCTTTTTCTCTCAACTCTTGCTCAAGACCTTGTCTCAGAGTGTTTTCTCTTGCTGTCTAGATTGATTTTTGTTATTCTGTTCTCGTTCATTTATTAGTCTTCTCGTTTCATGGAGGCATCCTTATAAAATGAGCTTCATGAATTTGAACGTTAGAGAAGACTTCTTTCCGTTGTCTCACACAGTAGAGTGTTGAAGTAGCTTTGACTGTGCTTGATATGACAGGAGCAGGTTTTTGTCTCTGTTACAATTGTCTTTTAGCTAAAAGTGTTCATCCCAATGCTGATTGGTTCTTTTGGTTGTACCTACACACTTCACATAATACGAGACATACAAGCAATACGAGGAATCAAATAAAGTAATGTCAAAGAGAGTCTCCCTTTCTTTCTATTGCAATAGTGCCTTTATTTGAGTAAAAATTTAATTATATAGCACATATGACATATTATGTTTTGTTCTTGCACAGACAAAGTTTGGCTTAACAAACATAGTCTGGTCTTGATTAAGTATGGTCTGTTTGTGCACAGACAGCGTCTAGCTTAACAAACACATTCTTAATTAAAAGACATGGTTTGTTCTAGCCTTAGACATCGTCTGGCTTAGCTTCAGACATCGTCTAGCTTAGCATCAAACATTGTCTAGCCTTGCATTAGACATCGTCTGCTCAACTTCAGACATTGTCTGGCTTGACATCAGACATCGTCTGGCTTGGCCTCAGACATTGTCTGGCTTGACATTAGACACGTTTGGCTTGACATCAAACATCGTCTGGCTTGGTCTCAGACATCGTCTGGCCTTGCGAATTTGCATGATCCGTTAAGAGCTTATTTTAGTTTGTTTATAAGCAATTATAGTGCGAGACTTAATC
This sequence comes from Amphicarpaea edgeworthii, assembly GCA_014843725.1. Classification (NCBI taxonomy): domain Eukaryota; kingdom Viridiplantae; phylum Streptophyta; class Magnoliopsida; order Fabales; family Fabaceae; genus Amphicarpaea; species Amphicarpaea edgeworthii. The sequence goes on from CM026321.1 coordinate 12,275,473, forward strand.
ATCATTAGTTATCAAACAGTTCAGATGAAAGTAAGAGTCAGAGAGATTATACCATTGTCTGTTCTTACTTTATTTCCTGAAATCACTTAATCTGAAATCATTAGTTGATCAAATATTATCATATTTGTTATCATTAAAACCTATCACGGTATTAGGGGTTAGACATCATCAAATGTCTTGGTTCTAACAATCTCCCCCTTTTTTATGATGACAACACATGTTATAATTTTGATTTAACAGACAATGAATCATAGACATTTATGTATTCGAGTGTGAATTATTTCATTATAATTAGGTATGTGTAGTTATTAACATGATGAACTCCCCCTAAGTCTATCATGCATATGCATATGACAAATTAAGGCATGAAATAATTAAAGCGGATAATTTTAGACAGTAAAAGAATCTCAAGCATTGTCTGGTAATATTTTATACATCCAAAAATCTCTCCCCCTTTGTCATAAACAAAAAGGTGGAGGATGGAGTAGAAAATGCCATCATAGTCATGGTTTGGAAGGTGGGTTGACTATTGCAGCAGCCTGAGGAAGGTGGAGGAGGAGGTGTGTCTTCTTTGAATCTGGACAGAGGAGTGTTGTCGTCCAGACTGAATGGTCTATTATCTGGTGGAGTTTGTGGGGATGTTATTGATACAATAGTCTGAGTTGTGGGATTAGATTGTGTCTCAAACTGAATAGTGGGTTCAGTTTGTTGGGTGATCGTCTGTCCAGTGGGGGCAGACGTAGGTTGATCTTTTGTCTGAACAGTGGGTTCAAACAATGGCTCTTGCATAGTCTGTGCTTGGGCATCAGATTGTGTAGCAACTGTTTGGCTTACTATAGTCTATGTAGGTGACACAGACGATAGGGGTTCAATAGACAATGTGTCTTTTGTGGCTTGCATTTTAAGCTTAAATGACTCAGAACCAAACGAATGCTTAAGTTACAAAACGGTTTTTAAAAAGTCACATGGTCTGGCTCATATTTTAAGCGCAAAACACGTGGCATACACATGCCTCACTTAAGTATCACACCAGACGATGTGTCCTTAGTTCTACTAGTGAATAGCAGACAATGATAAAACATTAATTCACCTAGATCATCCAAATCTTTTCTCTCAAAAAGATCGAGTCTGTCTTCATAAGGGGTTTTGTAAAAATATAAGTTAATAACACTTCCAAACTTAATTGTTGATCCTTTTAACCTTAATTCACCTAATCCGAAAAGTTCAAAATAAATTTGTTATCAACCCAAATAACAAAGTTCACTTAACTTAATATAGTTGAGAAAGTTCAAATAACATTGTACATTGATACAAAATAAACTAAAAACAAATAGCAAAGTGAGGGAGGTAGGTTGAGTGAGTGATGTTAGATTATTTAATCTAATAATGACTCATGTAATTATGGAATGACTTTAATGAAAAGAAGTCTAATGTGATGATTGTTAGACTTGAAATTATGTTAAAGTCATTGGGAGTTATTTTTAAGTTATTAAAATAAGTCTCTCTCTTCTCACTTCATTAAGGTTTAATTTTAGCATTAAAGAAAATTATGGAAGTTGGAAATTGGAAGTACAGAAGTTACTTGTTGTCTCAACAATATAAAAGGACGACTTCCCTCTCTTCTTTATAGTCTTTTACATTCCTTCTAAACTTCTTCTAACATTCTGATAAGTCTCTCGCATAAGGAATTTGTGGAGAATCAAGGAAAAGCCAAAATTGATCAAGAGATTTTTATATCATCAAAGAAATCAAGTAAAGGAAGTCAAAGAAGAGAGAAACTCTTGTAGATATTTCTACAAACATTATGGATTCGGGTAAGTCTTCTGGGCTCTCTTAAAGAATTAACAGAGTATGATTGAAGTGAGAAACAATAATATCCAAGATCCTATGGTGAAATTTATTATATCATGAATCTTAAGAATTACACGTGAGAGTAAAATTATGCTAACAATTGGTATTAGAGCCTGGTTACGGATATCACATTTCTCCATTAAAACAATACTTTGATTTATTTCCGTTGCAAAGAAACTTTTCATGGAACCCTGATACATATTGACATTACTTGGCCTTTTCATTGTATTGCCTTATAAGTTTGGATTGGTTTTGTAATATGTGTATGTAAAAAGTGAAAACATAAAGGTTCTCGTAATATGTATTTTGGAATTACATATTAAAGAAGGATTTGTTAATCACCAAAGTGATCAAGGGTTAGTTTGTTTAAAATTATAATAAGTGATTATCAAATAATTGATTATTTCATAAGTAGATAGGATTTGCTTCTTTAAATAAGCAAAAAATAGTTTATTTTAAGCAAAAACAGTTTAGACAAACATACTAAAAATATAAATAATTACTTATTTTATTAAAATAAGTGATTATTTCACCAAATAAGTTTAAACAAACCAACCCCAAATCTATTAAGTTTTGTATTTCCAACATATATAACTGATTGGTATAATGATGCTATAAAAAAATTTATGTTTGGGTTTAATGAAATTTTTAATTATAAGGCACATATGGATTACCCAAAGGTGAACCATTACTTATAATTAATGATATTAAGGATTTGTTTTCATGCTTGTTGAGCATGTGTATATCCAAAGATATGATGTATGTCAAGAATAGCATGGTTCATTGTCCATTAAAGTATATTTTTTTGGCATCATTATTGATATGGAAATGTGTTTATTTATCACCCAAAGGTGAACTTAGATGCATGATTAAAGTCTATATAGTCTGAATCCATTAAATATACTCAAAGCATTAATGTGTGAGTTTGTTTGAATGTGTCAGCCATGGCTAATATGTTTGGTTTAGGAAACATAATGATCAAGTTCAATGGGCTAAACTATGTTGATTGGTCTGAAATGATCTAGTTTCAATTGGGTGTAACAGATTTGTACTTAGGATTAATAATGGATGGAAGCCCCCCAATCATTATAGAGACCAATATTGATGCTGACAAGTCTCTATATGAGGCTTGGGAGTGGTCTAACAAATTGTGTTTGAACTTGATGAAAATGTCTATGGCTACAAATGTGAAGCCATCTATGCCCCAAACAGACAATGCAAGGGAGTTCATGAAGTTGGTGAAGGAGTACTCACAATCATACATTACTGACAAGTCAATTGTGGGGAACCTATCAAGTGACCTAACAAATAAAAGGTTTGATTGGTCTCAACCAATTCATGATCATGTGATTAAAATGGCAAATTTGGCAGCAAAGTTGAATTCAATGGGAATGGAAGTGAGTGAGACCTTCTTAGTATAGTTCATTTTGAACTCTCTTCCTACTGAATTTGGCCAATTTCAAGTGAGAACTATAATACTCTTAAGGAAAAATGGAATTTTCAAGAAATAAAGGTCATGTTAATTCAAGAGGAAGGGAGATTAAAGAAAATGAAGGACAACTCAATCCATCTCATGACTCAAGATGGAGCCAGTAGTAGTAAAATCAATTCGGGTAAGAAGGATAAGGGAAATTCTCAATTAAAGGTTAAGGAAGGGGGAGTCCACAAAGAAATGAAGTGCTACTTTTGCAAACAGAGTAGTCACTTCAAGAAGGACTGTTTGAAATGAAAGAAATGGTTTGAAAAGAAAGGTATATTTTATATATATGTAAATTTTGAATCAAATCTCGTTGAGGTTCCTAATAATACCTGATGGCTTGATTCTGGAGCAATTACTCATGTGTCACATATTATGCAAGGATTCCTTTCAATCCAAACCATAAGAGCAACTAAAAAGTTTCTCTACATGAGAAATAGAATGAAGGCAAGGATAGAGGGCATAGGGACATATAGATTAATCTTGGACATTAGGTGTCATATAGATTTGGAAGGATGTCTCTATGTACCTGGATGTGCCAGGAATTTAGTTTATGTTGCAAAGTTGGATCAATTAGATTTTACTTTCAAGATTGGAAACAATGTATTTTTTTTAATTAAAGATATGTACTATTATGGATCTGGTACTTTAAAGGATGGTTTATATTGTTTCAATCTTTATGTAAAGTTTATTGAATCCTTGTTTAATGTGGAGTGTCTTGTTGGTAGTAAGCGAAATGTTCATGATGATAGTTTTGCTTTTTTGTGGCATCAAAGGTTAGGTCACATATCCAAGGAAAGGATAACGAGGCTAATGAAAAATGATATTTTGCCTCAATTGGATTTTGGTGACTAGGATATATTTTTGAATTGTATTAAAGGAAAACAAACCAAACAAATATCAAAGAATTATGTTACAAGAAGTAATGATCTTCTAGGATTGATATACATTGATATTTGTGGACCCTTTGATGTTCCATCTTGGGGTGTTGAAAGGTATTTTATCACCTTTATTGATGACTTTTCACGTTATTGTTATTTGTATCTTTTGCATGAAAAATCTCAATCAGTGGATGTCTTAAAAGTATTCATTGATGAGGTAGAAAAGCAATTGGACAGAAAAGTGAAAGTTGTAAGGTTTGATAGAGGTGGTAAATTTTATGGAAAATATAATGAGAACGGACAATGTCCTGGTCCATTTGCAAAGTTCCTTGAAAATAGAGGCATATGTGCATAGTATACTATGCTTGACACACCACAACAGAATGGAGTGGCTGAAAGGTGGAATCGTACTCTAATGGATATGGTTAGGTCTATGTTGAATAATAGTACTATACCTTTATCTTTGTGGATGCATGCATTAAAGACTACTTTATATATGCTTAACAGGGTTCCTAGTAAGGTAGTTCCTAAGACACCTTATGAACTGGCGGATTGGAAGGAAACCTAGTTTGAGGCATCTCCATGTTTGGGGTTGTCTGACAGAAGTAAAAGTGTATAATCCACATGAAAAGAAGCTTGATGCAAGAACCATTAGTGGTTTTTCATTGGGTATCTTGAAAAGTTCAAAGGTTATAAATTCTATTGTCCTAACCATAGTACGAGAATAGTTGAGTCTGATAGTGCTATGTTCATTGAAAATGATCAATTTGGTAGGAGTGAGAAATCAAGAAAGGTGGATGTTGTAGAGACTCATGGTGAATCTTCTTCATGCTAAGTCCCTCATCAAAATGTTGTTCCTTTGGTTGTATTACAGTCAAACAACACCCAGAGACAACATGTTAATATTCAAAACCCACAAGATGATGAACTAGCAGACAATGTCCAAGTCACAAATGAACAAGTGATAGAAGAGTCTCAAGAGATAGCACCAAGAAGATCTAAAAGGCAACATAGACCGGCTATTTTAAACGACTATGTTGTGTATTCACTTGAACATGAATTTGACTTGAGCGTTGATAAAGATCCAGTCTTTTTAAGACAGGCCATGGAAAGTGACAATTCTGAAAAGTGGCTCAATGCGATGAAAGAAGAGTTGAAATCAATGGATGACAATAAGGTTTGGGATCTAGTTGAGTTGCCTGAAAGTTCAAAAAGAGTTAGTTGTCAATGGGTCGTTAAGACCAAATGCGACTCGAAGAGGAACATCGAAAGGTACAAAGCTAGATTTGTTGCCAAAGGTTTCACTCAAAAAGATGGCATTGACTTCAAAAAGACCTTCTCTCCAGTTTCTAAGAAGGACTCTTTGAGGATTGTGTTGGCTTTGGTGACTCATTATGATTTAGAGCTTCACCAAATAGATGTAAAGACTGCCTTTTTGAATGGTGACTTAGAGGAAGAAGTTTATATGGACCAATTTAAATGGTTTGTTTCTACAAAAAAGGAAAATCTAGTGTGTAAATTAAAGAAGTGAATATATGGACTAAAATATGCTTCTAGACATTGGTATCTTAAATTAAATGATACCATAACGTCATATGGTTTTGTAGAGAACACCATTGATCAGTGTATCTACATGAAGGTTAGTGGGAGCAGATTGGTAGTTTTAGTTCTGTATGTTGATGATATTTTGCTTACTGTTAATGATGTTGCTATGTTACATAATGTAAAGAAGTATCTCTCTAATAACTTTGAAATGAAAGATATAGATAAGGCATCCTATGTGATAGGAATAGAAATATTCCTTGATAGTTCACAAGGATTGTTAGGATTGTCATAGAAAGGATATATCAATAAAGTATTAGAGAGATTCAGAATGGAAAAGTGCTCTGCAAGGATTGTTCCAATTTAGAAAAGGGAACAACTATTAGTTTAGTGCATTGTCCTAGAAATGATTTGGAATGGAAGGAAATGGAGCCTATTCCCTATGCGTAGGGGATACACGCATTATGGTTGCGGAACTTTACTTCAGGGTTTGGTATTATTGACAACATAGCCAAACCGTTGAGGATTCATTGTGATAACTCCGCAGTTGTCTTCTTCTTAAAGAATGAAGTATAGAAACATAAAGTGTTAGTTGAGCATATTGGTGCAAGCTTAATGATAGGGGATTCGTTAACTAAAGGACTACCACCCAAAACATTCATTGGCCATGTTGAAAGGACAGATATTATGGATAAGTCATTGTTAACAATGTAATGCTTGTACTGTATGACACTTGTGAATTCAATTACAATTGTGTTTTTGTTATATCATTCACATTATATGGTATACATTATAGTTTTAGTGAGATGGCAAAATGTGTCTTAGAAAGGATATTAAAGTTACATATTACAGTATAAATTAAAGTTGAGTTGAATTGAATGATTTGTGATACATGGAAGGAGCCAAGTTGTTTGAATAACTTGCAACCACCATGATTCAATTATTCTAATTCAAATAAAGATGGTGTCTTGTGGTTTCAACGTATGGTGTGCACTTACAATTCAATGTTGAATCTTCAAGTCATCGCATGAGCCAAGTGGGAGAATGTTAGATTATTTAATCTAATAATGACTCATGTAATTATGGAATGACTTTAATGAAAAGAAGTCTAATGTGATGATTGTTAACTTGAAACTATGTTAAAGTTATTGGGAGTTATTTTTAAGTTATTAAAATAAGTCATTCTCTTCAGACTTCATTAAGGGTTGATTTTGGCATTAAAGAAAATTATGGAAGTTGTAAGTTGGAAATTATGGAAGTTATGGAAGTTAGAGATGTTACTTGTTGTCTCAACAATATAAAAAGACAACTTCCCTCTCTTCTTCATAGTCTTTTACATTCCTTCTAAACTTCTTCTAACATTTTGATAAGTCTCTCACATAAGGAAATTGTGGAGAATAAAGGAAAAGTCAAAATTGATGAAGAAATTTCTATATCATCAAAGAAATCAAGTAAAGGAAGTCAGAGAAGAGAGAAATTGTTGTAAATATTTCTATAAACATTATGGGGTAAGTCTTCTAGACTCTCTTAAAGAATTAACAAAGTATGATTGAAGTGAGAAATAATAATATCCAAGATCCTATGGTGAAATTTCTTATATGGTGAATCTTAAGAAATTACACATGAGAGTAAAATTATGTTAACAAGTGAGAGATTGAGACTCTGAGAGATTGGTTGGGTCTGTAGGTTACTTGCTCAACCTGCTCAAACTGGATTAGGTTGGGTTGGGTCTGTAGGTTACTTGTACCCGTGAACACCCCTAATTTTCGTGACATGTAAAAAAGACATTGTTCCGCAATTTGATATATTATTAATGTAATTAATATTTTAGATCAATTTATGAATATTTTATATACAATTGATTACATAATTATTTTTGCTAGATCATTTTTTTTCTAGTTGACCCCCTCTGTCCTCTATATCTATGTTCGTCATAAGTGACATCTTATCAGTTATGGCATGTCCTGCTATGCCCGCCCAAGATGTATTTTCTATCAATTCTCTCACTCAGAAGTCGCTGTCTTTCACAAGGCCTAACATCGACTAAGACTACAATGTGGATTGAGTTATTGGAAGCAATAGAAGGTTTTTACTATGATTTCCTCATGTGTAATTAGTGTACCTTGTCTAATATACCTTTTGACAAATGTTCCAAGCACATACAATTCCATACAACCATTGAGAATGACACTGTCAAGGGTAATGCAATCTTGATCCCTATGTAAAAAAATTCTTTACATTGTTGTGCTAAACTTGAAATTCATACCTTGCATAAGTGTTTAATTTTATCATGTACTTTTTTAGTAAAATTTATTTTAAATATTAAGTATTTAACAAAAAAAAAGTACTACTAATACCGAATAATTATTTTCCCTTATGTATTAGTAGTACTTTTTTTTTTTGTTAAATACTTAATATTTATTTTGACGATGAATTGATGATACGAGTGATATATATAATTTCTAATGCTAAGAATAATTGGACCCTAATAAAAGTGAGTTATAAACTTAATGGATGGGAGAATGATGGAAAAGTTTGATAAAATTGTTATATTGTTTTAATGTTTTCAAATGGTTCCTCTTTTAATAATGGTGGTGATTAAAGTCAAACCATATATCACAAAAAGAAAGAATATTTTGGTACCGTTTCAAAAATTAATTCATTTGGATAAAAAAAATTCATTTTGATGGACATAGAACATGAGAATAAACTTTTTGAATTTTAATATTTAAATTAACATTAAAAATAATATGTGACTAAAATTAAAACTTAATCTTTTAATCTTAGTCACATTTGTTTTTTAATTGTGAACAAACAATCATAATTATTAGATCACAATTAAAAAAAAATATGTGATAAAAATTAATATAATAAATTTTAATCTCGGTCACATATTATTTTTAAAGTTAATCTAATAGTTAAAAGAGTTTAATTTCATGTTTACTATTTTTATTTTATTTGAAATATTATATATATATATATATATAACAAACATAAAAATGGAGGGAAAAATAATTTTTAAAAAATTGTAAAAGAAAAAAATAATAACAAATGTAAATCATCCAAAAGCAAAGGAATACAAACAAAATAATTATAAAAAGCTCTAAATTTCAAGTTTGGAAAATAATTTTAAACCAGGTTTCAAAACTTCTTTTGTAAAAAGAAACATTAAAACCTTTTTATTTTAGATTAATACAACTAAAAATAATTTTAAAATTATCCATGTATCATGATCGTGGTCATGTATCTGTGGTGCATATTAGTGTGCATTAACCACCATTTTAGTTAAACGGGAAATATTTTTAAAATGAAAAGAATTTAAACCAAACTTTAAAAAAATCATTCTTTTTATTTTAAAACTCATTTTTTGTTTTGGATATTAATATTAATTTTAAAAATGAAACGGATAAAGTTTTTAAAAAAATTACAAATCATTTTAAAAAATAATTTTACAAAACTTACCCATTTTTGTATATTTTTTTAAAAAAATCATTTTGATTTAAGATAAATTTTTTAATTTTATAACTTCATGTTCACTCTTATCTCCATAATGAAACTTTTTAACAAAATCATCATGTTCACGCACCAAAAGAATAAAATAAAGCAGAAGAAAGGAAAAAAGAAGAAAGAGAAGAAAATAAAGAATACAAATACAGAAAATAGAAAAAATCTAAAGTCTTTATACTTTATTCCAATTAAATTAAGTGTGAACTTATCATGTATTTTGGTTTATCATGATCCTGTTCATGTCTGTTGAACAACACAAATAAGAAAGAAAAACGAATTACACATTTTTTAAATAAATATATTTGTTCACGCCTTATACATTTACCAAAAGAACAGAATAACGTAGAAAAAGAAATAAAGAGAAGAAGAAAATTATGTAAAAAGAAAAAAGACCTTCATACTTGATTCCAAATCAGTGTGAATTTATCATGTATTTTGGATGATCAACATCTTGTTCATGCCTGTTGAACAACAACATAAATAAGAACAAAATGTTTGGAACCAGAAGCAATGAAGGTATAGATCAAGAAACATATACCATAAAATAAAAAAATTTAAATAAGTTTTGGAGGCTTATAAAATACTTTTTACTTTTTTTATAAAATGTATACTATAAAAAACATACTTTTTTTTTACTATGCTTATAAAAAACTTAAATAGGAATTTAAAATATAATAAAAATTTTATAGGACCTAATTTAAGTCTAAAAAATAAGATTTTAAAAAAATGTATAAATCATAAGAGTTTCTCACCATTATCATCCGTCATCAATTTTGGAACCCAACGAGTGATTTTGGAAAATGAAACCCTGTGAACGACTCAAAATAAATGAACAGTTAGCCACTTACATAATATTCTCATTAGCAGTGGTGGAACTTACAAAAATCTTTGGAGAGGCTAAAATAATTAAGATTATAATGCATAAATTATAGATTTTTTTAAAAGAAAATCACAAAATCATGGAAGAAATTAGCATCAAAACATAAGGAAAATTCATATGCAAGCATATATATGTTATTTTATATAAACTTTCCTACATATTAAAGATATAAAATTAGTACTGAAGGATGCATAAAATAAATATTTTATAAAAAAATAAAATTAAATAATGAAATATTTAATGTATAGAAAGCAATATCATGTTTTAAATTAGTCATAAATATTGATGTTATCAAAAGCCAAAAACTTAAATTAAAAGTCAAGTATTAACATAAAATTGCTTATAATAAAAAAAAATGATTATAGATTACTTTTAATAAAAGTGTTGCTCAACGTTCATTCAATGATTAAAAATTATTAATAGTTGAAAAATATTTTAGGATTTAAATATATTTTTATTCCTTTAAATAAATAAGATGTTTATTATTATTAATGTTTGAAAGAAAATATTTGACTTTTAAGTCCTTCAAATGTGATAGAATGTTATTTTTAGTTATTTTTGTTCAAAATTTTAAATAAGGTATATAAATTTTATAATTTGTGATGGTATTTTATTATTATAATATGACTTTGACAATAAAAAAATTGGCACAAATTAAAAATTTATATATTTTATTTGTAAATTTATATAACAAAAAGAATAAAAATAACATTTATCTTATTTAAAGGATTAAAAAAAACTTTTATTTTGAATAATCAAAATAAAAACACTCTATATTTAAAAAAATAAAAATATATTTAAACACTTACGAAATACAAATGAAAAACGGGTATATGCATGTAAATGGTGAAAAGTGGGGACACCAAAGAAGATCCGCCAATGCTTATTAGTTTATATTTTTGTTTGTATAATTTTTTTTATATTATAAAAAGATATTTGAATATTATGTAAGGAGAAAAATATATTGTAGGTAACTGTAGATACCAAAAGTGGTTATCAAAATTCATACCTCCATTGTCTACCAAAATATAAATATGTTTTGAAATAAAAATATAGTGAATAAATTAGTTTGTTATAGAATATAGAAACAAAGAAAAGATACAAGTAAAGAACTTATGAAAAGAAAAAACATATGTGTATTAAAGAGAAAAAGGAAAAAAAAAAAATCTTCAAATGACAAGCAAGAAAAGTAAAAATAGAAAAAAAAAGAAAAAAAAAACAAGGAAAAACATAAAATGAGAAAGAAAAAGAATTAAAATAAAATACTAAAAAGGAAGAAAGAGAAAAAAGAACGAAAAATTGAAGTTTTATTTATTATGTATATGTAATTACCATGTATATGGATCATTATAAAATATAAAAATTTCTTCTGATGTGTATGCTTTTAAATAAAATAGATAATTGGAAATTAAAAAATTTAAGAATATCATATAAAATAATTATGATACTATCATATGAGAATTATTTATATGTCACTACAAAAAAGAAAATCATTTTTAGCAATGGTTTGGCTTGGATTTAGCCGCGGTTAAAAAATCTATGCAGAAATTTCCATCGATTCCTAAATCGACGCAAAATTTGTCATCCTTAATGAAATTGTCATTGATTTTACACAATTATCGGAATAACCACCATAAATCAGGTATAGCGACCGTTATAACCACCACTAAATATTATTGCTTTGTTTTTGTTACTTTACGGTTTTGAAATTGTTGCTAAATATTTGTGATTTTTTTAAAAATATATAAGTTTTTAATTATTAAAAATATACTTACACTTGATCAAGTGTTAAAAATATATTTTTTTAATTATTAAAAATCATATTATTATCATATCGCGAGCAAACAATAGCACAAAACCAATTAATGAATAATCAATATCATGGAGACCCTTTTTGCTGAATCTTCATGATCAGAGACACCATGTGGCGACAAATTAAACCAATTTGCAAAATAGATCAAGTTCTTCATGTTCTCCTTTGTAGGTTTATGCACAAAAGCTATACAAACATTCTAGTTCTACCTGACTTGTTATCTTTATCAGTATTGTCCCAAAAAGCAATTTCTCTATTTTTCTCTCATTTTTCCTTACCTTTATGTGTCGGTATGACACATTACTTCCACATGGAACTATGCCCGGTTAATCGAAAAGAAACTAAGTCATTTTGTCTATGTAATAAGAAGCATTTGTGACATTTTATTTGTTTATTATTTATGTATATCATTCATATGGACCCATTTTTAACGTGTATGTTTTAATAATTAGCAATAAAGAAATTTAGTAGAGAGAAAACTAAACCAACCAACCAACAATCCCAAAACACCACACTAGCTAGCCATATGTCACCCATGATTTCAAATCATCCTATTAATGAATTAGATATTTTCAAATCACTGTTATAATAATATATGAATTTTAAAATTTGATTTGGATATTTTAAAAAATGATTTGGATATTTTAAAAATTAAATTTAAACCATAAAATTCAGATGTTTTAAAAATGATTTATGATTTAAAATTAGTTCTTAGGATCGGATTATGATTTAAAACAAATAGAGAGAAAAATAGATATGGATTTAAAACAAATTTTAAAAGGGATTATGGAAAAAAAATTGAATAAGAATACAATTTTATGAATTTAACACCATTGAATAATCATAAGTCATCAAAATTTAATAATTAGAAATGATCAAGCTACAAACAGAAATGGTAGTTATTATCTTTATATTATCTTGTTAGTTATTATTTATCTTTATATGATGTAATCAATTAATGTGGGTTTCCTCAATATAAATAGAGATGAGGTGTGATTTTTTAAAATAACGTCATTCTAATAATAACAACCAGTTTACATAACAGCCATGAGTTTATTTAAACTCTAGAGTTTCACAACCTTGATTTCAAATATTAAGAAATCACATACAGACCCAGAAAGCATATTTGAACAACACCTCACCCCTAAAAAAAAAAAATACTGATACATTCTGCAACCACGAAACTCAAATGATTTCCTACTGAAAACAATAATAGCACTCAAACCCATCACATGTGAGAGAAGACATGTCTTGGACATTTTATCAAACATTTTTCGAGCAATTTTACTTGATCAGTGGTATCTTTCACAACAGAATATACAGACACTGCCACATTAATTTTACCTAATCAACAATAAACTAAAGAAGCTATTAGCAGTACGCTTTCTCTCTAAGGATAAGGGCTGTCATATCTTGGGAGAGGAGTGTATGAAATCTTCTTACCTAGTGCAGTGGGACGTTTTTTCTCTAAGGATAGCGCATTGTGTGATTCAACTTAAGGCTTATTCTAAACTCTAATTTATTTCATTTATTCACTTATTCTTTATTATAATTCATTGTAAAAAGACACTTTATGTGTTATTATTTTTATGTGAAATAATACCACTACTATTTGGATTTCCCTAATAATTATTTTCCAACAGTCGCCATCCCCGAGAGAGAACGAACGTCGTGCGTCGTGAGAGAGAACTTCGAATGAATGCACTGCAAGAGTGAGAACAAAAACAAAAGTAGCAGCTAAGAGTCGCGCAAGCGTGAGAGAGAGTGGACTATAATTGGATTTGGATTCAAAATTATGGTTCTGAATGGATTTCCAAATCAAAAGAGTGGACTATAATTGGATTCCAATAAAACCCATATCTATTAAAATGGATTTGGATAAATACATATCTAGTTTAGCCCAACCAGATTATTTGAGCAACCATACCAAATATAAACAAAACACAATCTCAAAATAATATTTAAAACTTCTCATTAATCATTAAAATAAAAAAAACTACTTAATAGCCCCTAATCAAAATCAAAATCAAAATAATAAAACAAAAACTACTCAATATTTGTTTCTAACTTCTCAATATCACATTTAATAAATGTGCAAAAGACTTCTTATGTTCTGCATCATCATCGCCGCAAATATATCAGACTGCTCACAAGCTAAAAAATATGATCAATGACCAATAAGCATGCAAATATATCAAGTTGTAAGCTCAAATTTGCATTTGTCAATTTCAAAAAGTTATGTACTCTCATACGTATTCAAATCTCTGAAGATAATATCACCAACTAACATCATTTAAACAAATTCAATTCTCTAAATATAATATCACCAAATAATATCATCTATACAAATCTAAATGTCTGAAAAATAATATCACAAAGTCTTCTAATAATCTTCTAAGATTATGGTTGCTGATCACCAGAATTTTGTTGTTGTTGTTGACCACAAGAATACAAATACTTATAATACAAACCATGTGATATAATAATAAAAAAAACTTAAAATAACATCAATAAGTCTATCATTGGACATTCGTTTATCTCTCTTCCACTTTCTAAAAAAGAAATGTATGAACATGCTACTAAAAAAAATATTTGTATGAACAAATAGTTCAGTTAAATGCATTGACTTACTTTTCACTTGAACCATCCAATATTATTTTTGTTTTTTTTCTATTAGTACATGAAAGATCATGTAGAGAAGATTTTATATGAGATGAACTTGTTGCAACATACTTTATGTAAAAAACAATATACTAAGAGTTTAGAAACATCAAAAGTTGAGTTGAGAAACATCATAATTCAGAATATTATTATACCCGCACAAGTTAGAAACATCAGACTTCAAAATACAAGTTTAGAAATATTATTCTGAAAACTAAAATTGAAGTACAAGTTATAGCAATTAACACTTAACAATTAAAGTAAACTAAAGAGAAGTTTAAAACTATCATACTTTTCTAACACTGATGAGTGAGAGGTACTTTTTTTGCCAGAGTTCATACCAAATTTTGAGCCTATCTAGAAAGGAACAAATACATAAATGAACTTATAGTTAGAAAATTTGAAAAAATATGATAATATGATATTCAGCTTGAGAATTCACATATACCAGTAGTACGTGATCCAATGCTCTTTGAAAATTTTCCAATGGAAGATCAACAAGCCGAGGGAATATTGGTAAAACTTGCTACCATATAAACATAATAAACATTACTGTTTTGTTTCTTTACAAAACCCCATTACTAGTTACTAGTGTGAGTCTCTCTCTCTCTCCATTGGGTTGTGTGTGTGTTTGTGTTTTGGGGGCTAGTGTCTCTTTGGTTTGGAATATTATTAGTATATGCAAGAGGGAGTGTGAGTGATTATTGGTTGTAGGGTGAGTGAGGTAGTAGCTCTTAGGAATTTGAGTTGTTTAAGTGTTTTTCCATCTTTTGAGACCCATGCTTGTGTGTTGAGCTGTTGATTAAACTTTTATCAGTAGGTTCAAACACATATATTAAGGATAAGCAAAATAGTTAATGGGTAAGATTAGAAAAATAAACGGCTGTAGGTAAACATGAAAACAACCATAGAAGATTAGCGAAAAAAAACTCAAGCATAACAAAATGTTTTATAAAAGCGTCATTTCCCTTAATTTTGATAGTGAGTGAATCTCTTTTCTAGTTCATCATATAGGACAAGAAAATAAATTGGTAAAAATCAACCCCATACTACAAAAACCATAGATATGATCATAAAACAATCAAATTGAATAATCTATAAAACAAAAGTAGGAACAAAAGTGAATATGCAATTACTTACTTATTTATAAAGGATTAAACTTTTGAATCTGATTACTTGTTTAATGATAGTTTGATTGATGTACTTGGACTGACAACAACCTAAGTAACGACCCAACTTCGTTACTTATATAACATACTATTTTTTTTTTTTTTTGCATATGAAAATACCTATATATATATATATATATATATATATATATGTTAGATTAGTGTGTTAGCTTAATATGTTTTTCTTATACTTGTAATGAAAGGTTCTAGTCTATTCTAAAATCTTTGTCTTTTTGCTATAACCTTTTTGTTACCTTAAGATATATATATATATATATATATATATATATATATATATATATATATATATATATATATGAAATAGCTTTAACTGAGGGATATTTTGAGAACTTAGCTTTTCACTAAACATTGTGCCTTAAATCTCAACTTGGCATTAGAGTGGGAAATGGTCTCGTTCTTTCGTCGCTGTTGATCGGCGTTGACCATCAAAAAATTTTACGGCGAACTCAGGGTTCGGTGTGCCTTGCCGAGCGCGACCATCCTAGTAGGTTTCAATAGCAAAATGTCTCTCACGTGTCGGGAGAATCGATGCTCTTGTTTTGCATGTACACTCCACGTGTTGCCTTCCAGTTGCTGAAATTCCATTGCGACTCCTTCGCTGCCTTCCTTGGCCTACTCTAAACCCATATCTATCCTTGTTTGGGTTCATCTATCACTTTTTAAAAGTGGGACTACTGTAGCTTAGGGCTCCTTGTTTGGTTTCTTCTTCTGTTTGGTATTTGTGTTGTAGTTAGGAAAATGGAGTCTTCTTCAGCTCCTTCCTCTGCAATCCCTATATTTCCCTTTTTTGGAACCCTCACTATCACAATTGAGAAACTCAATTGGAAAAATTATCGGTCTTGGGTTGATTCAGTAGAGTTATGGTTCTTTGGCCAAGGGCACCATGATCATTTGGAGAAGGATGTGAGTGAAGTTTCAATTGAAATCAAAACTCAGTGGCAGAAACTGGACTTCCAACTATGCTCTGTTCTATGACAATCTGTAGACCTTGACTTGCTAGAATCACTTAGGTCATTCAAAACTTGTTCCTTTTGGAAGAATGCCCAGGATATTTTTGCTAATGACATTCAACGGCTGTTTGATTCAACCCAAAAGGTGGTTTCTCTCTAACAAACCAATCATGACATGGTCTCACACATGGCTAAAGCTAAAGCTATAGTTGAAGAGTTAAAAAGATTTCTTGTATATGATTCAATCAAGGGCATGAAGAAGAGACTTGATAAACTGTTTATGGTTCTAATCTTGCAGAGCTTGCATCTAGATTATGATCATGTGCATGATCAAATTCTGTCCGGGGATCAACTTCCCTCAATGAATAGCTTAGTCACTAGAGTTCTTCGTGTTCCTACCTTGGTGAAGAGTGAGAATTCAATCGTTGTTGTTAAGAATTCAGCCATGGTAGCATTTTGTGGTAAGGGGAGTCGTGGTAGTAGAGGAAGAGGACGTGGTCGTAGAGGTGGTCGTTCTAAGTACATGTGCTCATACTGTGGAAAAGAGGGCCACACTCAAGATAGATGTTTCTCTCTGGTTGGCTTTCCTGACAAGGCAGCAAATGTCTTCACCTTTGAAAAAATTGATTTTAAGTTTTCTGATGAAGAATATCAAGAGTATTTAAGGCTGAAATCCAACAGCCAAGCTCAATCTTCCTTAGTACCACCAAGTGTTTCAACAGTTTGCATTTCTCAATCTATGGGAGGTCAAGGTCCATGGATAGTTGACTTAGGTGCTTTTGATCACATTTCTGGTAATAATTCCTTCTTCTCTTCTCTCTCTTCACCTAAATGTTAAAACCAAGACATTTGATGATGTCTGAACCCTAATACTTTAATAAGTTTTGATGATAACAAATGTAACAATATTTGATCAACTAATGATTTAAGACTAAGTGATTTCAGGGAATCAAAGTGAGAACAGACAATGGTAAAATCACTCAAACTCTATCTTACGCTTTAACTGTCTGATAACTTGTAATGGTTAAATCAAGCACTAAAATTCCTTCTAATCAAACTGAAAATAAGCTCTGAAAGGACCATGCATAGTTCATAAGCTTAGAAGGTATTGTTCTGGAAAGACTCATCCAAAGTCTAAGACCAGACCATACAAATAGTCTCGGACAGACTATGTGAAGTCTTGGGACAGACAACATGAGTCTTGGACCAGACTATATATATGCATTGGATCAGACCATGTATGGAACTCGTTAGACAATGCATAGTTAGACCAAACGATGTCTGATGCTAAGCCAAACGATGTTTGAAGCTGAGTTAGACGATGTCTGAGGCTAAGACAGACCATGTTCTTCATTCAAATCTTAGTTAGTTAGACTAGACTATGTTTGTTAAGCTAGACATTGTTTGTGCAGGAACAGAATGAAGTCTATCATATGTGCTGAGGAATACGTGCTTTATAATTAATTCTTTACACAAATAAAGACACTGTTGTAACAGAAAGCAAGGTAGATGCTTTTTAATATTACCTTCTTATATTTCTCGTATTGCTTGCATGTCTCGAACAATGAAAAGTGTGTAGGTACGGCTAAAAGACAAATAAGCATTGAGATGCACGCCTAATGCTAAAAGCCAAGTATGATAGAGACAAAAACTTGTTCCTGTCACATCAAGCACAGTCAAAGCCACTTCAACACTCTACTGTGAGACAACGGAAAGAAGTCTTCTTCAACGTTCAAATTCATGAAGCTCACTATATAAGGATGCTTCCATGCAACCAAAAGAAAAATGAGAATATACAACGAAACTATTTCAAATAAAAAACAACAAGCAAAAGCACTCTAAGTAAAAGCCCTGAACATGAGCTAAGAGAAAAAGAGAATATCCACCTTTTACAAGCTCATAAAGATTCAACACTTGTTCATATCCTCTCTTGAGAGTTATTTAAATTTTATACATAATTGTATAGAAAGCCAGAAGTGACTTAGTGATAAAAGAATATTTGGGAAGTATAATCTCAGGGGAGATTCATACTAATAACCAGAAGTGATTTAGAATACTTGTAACCAAAAGTGGTTTAGAATACTTGTAGCCAACAGTGGCATAAAGAATACTTGTAACCAGAAGTGGCAGTGAAGATACTTGTTTTGTAATCAGTTGATTATAGTGGAATCTTTTAACATTTGTTAAAGGAGAACTGGACGTAGCTTAGGTTGAGTGAACCAGTATAAAAACAAGCTCTCATTTGTTATCTTGTGATTACTATATTCATCTTACCTGCTGTGCTCTTTTGAAAAGGTTTCTCAAACTTTGCTTTACAAGGATATATTTGCTGGTTTGAACTTACATATATTCAAGAAAGCAATTTGTGAACTAATAGTGTTTAAAAGAAAGTTTTCTAACCCACTATTCAACCCCCCCTCTAGTGTGTTCTTGTGTATTTCACTAAATTTCCTCGCCTTGTTACACTAGCCAATGGGTCGAAAGTTGCATCCTAAGGAGTCAGTCAAGTCTCTCTTTCTCCTTCCTTAAATTTAAATTATGTTTTGTATATCCCTAATTGTCCTTACAACCTAATTTCACTAAACCAATTGACCCATTCCTTAAATTGCTTTGTAACATTTGATACTGATTCCTTTGTTACACAAGATTGTGGTACAAGTCACCTAATTGGTGTAGGACATGAATTACGAGGTCTTTACTACTTGGAAACCAACCCTTTTTTGTCATGTTTTGCAGCTTCATCTCCAAAGCTTTTGCATAATTGTCTAGGTCATCCAAGTTTAGAAAAATTGAAGAAAATGGTTCCAAGTCTTAGCAAATTACAAATGTTAGATTGTGAATCTTGTCAATTAGGCAGATATGTTAGATCATATTTTCCCAAGCAAACTAAAAAAAGATGTAACTCAATTTTTTCTACCATTCATTCAGATATTTGGGGACCAAGCTGTGTAACATCTTTTGGTTTCAGATATTTTGTTACCTTCATTGATAAATATTTTCGATGTACTTGAGTTTATTTAATGAAAGATAGATATGAACTTTTGTCTATTTTCATGTCCTTCTTTAATGAGATTAAAAATCAATTTGGTAAAATATTAAAATTTTTAAAAGTGACAATGCCAAGGAATATTTTTCTTCAGAATTTTCTTCTTTTTTTTCCTCAAAAGGAATAGCTGAAAGAAAAAATAGACACCTTGTTGAGATTGCATGAACTTTGTTGCTTAGTGCAAATGTTCCTATTCATCATTGGGGTGATGCAGTTCTCACTGCCTATTTTTTAATAAATAGGATGCCTTTTTCATCTCTTGAAAATAAAATTCCTCATTCAATTATTTTTCCTAATGACCCCTTGTATCATGTTCCTCCCAAGGTCTTTGGTTGTACTTGTTTTGTTCATGATGTCTCTTTAGGTCTTGATAAACTTTCAGCAAGAGCTATCAAATGTGTGTTTCTTGGATATTCACGTCTTCAAAAGGGATATAGATGTTATTCTCCAACCACCAAAAAATACTACATGTCTGCAGATGTTACCTTCTTTGAAGAAACCATGTTCTTCTCCACACAAGATTCCAACTCTATACAACAAGTATTACCTATTCCTTCCTTTAGCCCAGTGGTCTCTTCTACTCATGCAACATCTAATCCAGGAGAAAT
This sequence comes from Amphicarpaea edgeworthii, assembly GCA_014843725.1. NCBI lineage: Eukaryota > Viridiplantae > Streptophyta > Magnoliopsida > Fabales > Fabaceae > Amphicarpaea > Amphicarpaea edgeworthii. The sequence continues at coordinate 12,295,879 of CM026321.1, forward strand.
TCAACCCCCCTTTCTAGTCAATAGTCAAGTTGAATTATCTCCATCTTCTATTTCTACTTATCAAAGTCGGGCACAAAGAGCTAGTTCCATAGTGCATGAAGATCCTCTTGATTCATGTCCTTCTTCCTCAGTTGCCCTTACAACGAATCCTGTTCCATCATCACCTTCTCATGATTCAAACTTAGGTTGGCCTATTGCTCTTAGAAAAGGTATTCGTTCTACTTGAAACCCTCATCCTATTTACAATTTTTGAGTTACCACCGTTTGTCTCCTTTATACTTCTCTTTTGTTTCCTCCTTATCTTCCATTTCCATTCCTAAGACTGTTTGGGAAGCACTTGCTCACCCTGGATGGCGACAAGCCATGATTGTTGAAATGTAGGCTTTTGAATATAGTGGTACATGGCAGTTAGTCCCTCTTCCTCCCGGGAAGAAGGCTGTTGGTTGTCGATGGGTATATGCTATCAAGGTTGGTCCTAATGGTGAAATTGATTGTCTTAAGGCTCGATTGGTAGCTAAAGGCTACACTCAGATTTATGGTCTTGATTATGGGGATACCTTTTCTCCTATGGCCAAAATCACAACTGTTCATCTCCTTCTTGCCATGGCTGCCATTCGTCATTGGCCCCTTTATCAATTAGACATTAAAAATGTTTTTCTTCATGGTGAGTAGGAAGAGGAGATTTACATGGAGTAATCTCCTGGGTTTGTTGCTCAGGGGGAATCTGGTTTGGTTTGCAAACTCCATAGATCTCTTTATGGGCTTAAACAATCTCCAAGAGCTTGGTTTGGAAAGTTTAGTCATGTTGTGCAGAGTTTTGGGATGAAACGGAGTAAAGTTGATCACTCTGTTTTTTATTGTCACACTTCTCCTGGAAAATGTGTTTACTTAGTCATTTATGTTGATGATATAGTAATTACAGGGAATGATGACACTAGAATCTCCTAGTTGAAACAACATTTGTTCAATCACTTTCAAACCAAGGATCTTGGCCTTTTAAAGTATTTCCTTGGTATAGAGGTAGCTCAATCCAAAGAAGACATTGTTATCTCACAAAGAAAGTATGCTTTAGATATTTTGGAAGAGATAGGCATGATTAATTGTAGACCCATTGATAGTCCCATGGATCCAAATCAAAAGTTAATGGCAGAACAAGGTGAGCCATATTCAGATCCAAAAAAGTATAGAAGACAAGTTGGGAAACTTATTTATCTTACAATTACCAGACCTGACATTTCATTTGCAGTGGGAGTTGTTAGTCAGTTTATGCAAGCTCCTTATGTTGATCACTGGAATGCTATTATTTGCATTCTCAAGTATATCAAGAAAACTCCCGGACAAGGATTGTTGTATGAAGACAAAGGAGACACTAAAATCTTTGGATATTGTGATGCTGATTGGGCAGGATCTCTTATAGATAGGTGCTCTACTACAGGATATTATGTATTTATTGGAGGAAATGTTATCCCTTGGAAGAGCAAAAAGCATAGTAATGTTGGTAGATCTAGTGTAAAAGCAGAATATAGGACTATGGCTTCACTCACATGTGAATTAGTGTGGATCAAACAACTCATTAAAGAGCTAGAGTTCTGTGAAGTTCAACCAATGAAGTTGTATTGTGACAATCAAGTAGCTCTTCATATTGCTTTGAATCCTGTGTTTTATGAGATAACTAAACATATAGAGATTGACTGTCATTTTGTGAGAGAGAAGTTGTTGGCAAAGGAGATTTGTATAGAGTTTGTCAACTGAAATGATAAACTTGCATATGTTTTGACTAAATCCTTAAGGGGGCCTCAGATTCCATTTATATGTTCCAAGCTTGGAGCATATGATTTATATGCTCTAGCTTGAGGGGGAATGTTAGATTAGTGTGTTAGCTTAATATGTTTTTCCTATACTTGTAATGAAAGGTTCTAGTTTATTCTAGAACCTTTTTCTTTTTGTTGTAACCTTTTTGTTACCTTAAGATATATATATATATATATATATATATATATATATATATATATATATATATATATATATTGAAATAACTTTAGCTAAGGGATATTTTGAGAACTCAGCTTTTCACTAAACGTTGTGCCCTAAAATCTCGACTATATATATACATATATATTCTTTACACACACTCGGGTAAATGTGTACAAGCATTCACATAATATACGTCATCATAACATAATGCTTTAAGAGACTTTACAAAATATAGGTACAAGAGTTCATACAATACAAAAATGGTCCTCTACAACAGGTACTTTACTACAAACTCAAGTAATTACACACACACCCTAAGTTGATCCTTGTACTATATATATACACGTAAAAAAATGTGGGATCTTGTCCCACATGTAACATCCAAATCCACTTCATTGATGAGGTATCTAAGAAGCTACAACTGCATCACTATCTGCTCCCATGCCAACCACACGATCATCACAGTCAGACAACACAAAGCGCAAGGGTAACCTTATTTGTATAAAAATAAACATAACTATATGAAGATATAAACTAAGTATAGATTTAGTTTAAAAGAGAGTTGAATAAAGTAATGATCATAAGCCATATAACCTCATTAAACAAAATGATCTCACTCACACTTCAATTGCAATTTGTAATTATGTCATGTATGTCATGCTGACTTGACTACATGGAGATTTCTACAACTTTTGGGCGGTCTCCATAGGCCCTATCCACTACCATGGCCTCACTCTCTGGCCATTCGGGGAGTCCCTTAAGCTACCTTGTGGAGGATTTGTGGTTTTATCGAATATAGACAAGTGTTGGTATTGGCTTACCTCTATAAGGTTTGCAAGACCCAACATCTTTAGGGATTCGCCCACTTGTCTATTCTATAGGTTCATTCTTGCTAGCCACCACGAAAACCCCCAACATTAGGTTGAGAGCCCACCTGGCACTCTCAACTTACATGCTTACCCATATGCAATGCCACATTATGTATGAATGCACATACCACCAACTATATAATACACTTTGAGCATACCATCATTCATGATTTTTATTACAACAAACTCACCATTTCAATAAAACATAAACTTATCATCAAGAAATCACTTACGTCTTAGTAACAATTATTCAACTAATTGTTCATGATTAGCATACCATTTCCTAAGTCATGGTTTACTACCCCTTTGAATTTCTATCATGCGTTTAAGACTATTGTTTGTTATAACTATGATATCTATAAATATACTAGCTCAATCAAGTTGGTTCTTATCTCATTTTAAAGCTAAGAATATTATCTAAAATTCTTATGTTAATCTTGAGACATGATTTGAAAGTATACTACACCTAAATTATGAGCAAAGTGAAACTTTTACCAATTTGTGACAGCTTGACCTTCACTTACTATTTTGGTCATATCTAGAGTTTTACTTAATATTTTTGAGTGAATTCAAGGTCATTAGTAAGTAAACATCCATATTTACAACTTTCATGAAGACTACATTTTCCAATTCTGACTCTAAAATTATGTTAATCACTAAAATAGATTCAAAACAAAAAAATACTATGGGGGGGCATGGTTTTGAACCAATTATTCATTCCGTTTCAACAACATAGATTCATATTAGTAAAATTGGGACTAAAACGGCAGCAGAAATCTGAACTTTATATCAGTAGAAATTTAGCATCCATAGTAGTAGAATTCGAGGCCAAACAACAACAAAAATTAACATCCATGGCAGTGGAATTCAAGACCAACCAGCAACAAAAACAAGCTCTCATGACAGCATATCAAAAATTCAGGAACAACAACAACAGAGTTAAGATTAAATGCAGCAGAAAGAGAATCCAATAGTAGTGAAATTTGGAGATTGCATAACAGTCAAACATAGCTTCAATTCAAGAGTATTAAGTACCAAAACTTTCTATATGAGGCATATAACCATTTAATACCATAAGAAAGGTCAATTCACACCTAATTCATCATTTAAGTCTTGATTTTTAACAAAGAAATAGGGCTGGACAGTTTCATATTTTTTCTGCATAATTGGCTATAGACCACATGTTTTGAAGTTGCAAATCACAAGAATTGTGCATCAAAATATCCCATACCCTTCACATAATTTTGAGGCATCATAAGGGGGGCTAAACCAACTCCAAACCAATCAATTAAATCAAGTTCAAGGGTGGAAAATGGGTGCAGACCAGCAACCCGTTTTTCTGCCATAACTCCTACATTATGCAATAAAAAGGTTTCAAATCATGACATTTATAGCATAAAAACTTCACATATTGATTATATAATCACAAGGAAACTTTAGGAAGTGTATACCAACATTAAAACATTATTAAGACTTGGTTTTTGATTGAAATTCATAACAGAACAACAAATACATTTTTATTGCAACAAAATAAAGAAAAGATCATCAAGTGAGTACACCCACATCAAGCATAAATGATCAGGTAGCAAATTAAAATCCAATTACTCAACCAATATCCACTCACAATCGCATACACCCTATAGAAAACTAGAAGAGAAAAGAATTAGAGCTTCCCTTACCCTATGTGTTGACCTAACACCTTGAAGAAATGCTATGGAGGAGGCTTGGTGACTCAAAAAGAAGCTTTTCCCCAAATTCCTTTGCAGCCCCAACTAGATGGGTGACACACATAGAACCCAATGTAAGCTTCAATCGAATTTTGATCTACCCATCAAAGATTTTATAAGGAATCCATCACGTGGCTCCATGGAGAGAAGAAAGTTTAATAAAGAGAGAATATGAGAAGAAGACCAACTTACCACTCCTACAAACAATCAAGAAGCTCTAATGGATGGAAGGAAAGGTCTTCAATGGTGTGGCACTAAAGCCCCAAACTCTAGGTCAAAGAAGCTTGGTGGGAACGAAGAAATGAAGAATGTGAGGCATATGAGGAAGCTTGGTACGTTTGAAGCTTTGGAGTGGATAATAAACATTTCTATTTGACACCCCCTTTTTTATAACTACAACTCCCCCCTTTTGTTTACTAAACATACTACAAAGCCTCACACATTCACAATTAATAATTTAAACCCACTAAACCACAAGAAATACTAAAAGCACAATATATATATATATATATATATATATATATATATATAACAAATAACATAATTTTAAATTTAATTCCCATTACATAATAAATCACACACTTAAACACAAAATAAACAAATAGTGTTACTAGATCCATGTAGAAGAGAAGTTTAAGTAAATAGAAAACAAAACTAATGTTTCTACATTGGAAAAACATGGTTCTTAAGAGGAGTAAAAAATTGAATTCAATTCACTCACTGATTTAATTAGAAGGACAGTCAATTGCTGTATAGCCCTTTAGGAATTAAATGACTAAAATTGCTTGTCTATCCCTTCAAATGCCAAGAAATTAGAGTGCTCCATAGTAAGAAATACAACATAATTAACTAAAACTGAAAGTAAGAACATGGGATACAAAAGTAGCTATGGTTATTAGTAAATATTTGCACTCAACCAAACAATGCACAACAACCTTATCTTAAAAGTGCAATGCATGATGAGATAACAATTATAAAGCACAAAATGAAAAGTCAAGTAGTATTACATAAGAAGTTCAAAGAGTGTAACTCTTATAAGAAGTCATGACTGAACTGAAGAGCTGATGGTGTTTAAGATGAAATTGGTTAATGGTTGAAAATTGCACACTTGGAAATTGTGAAATTCTCAGTTTGGTATGCATAGTTGTTCTTGCAGTGAGGCAATGTTTCTCTTTCTTTTGAATCATAGCTTTGTTTGCTCCACAATAAGGATTTTTCTCATTCATATCCCCCAAAAAGAAAACAAAAATCTACATGATTTTATTACCACTATTCCAACTCAATTAATGGTTCAAAATTCAATAGCCATGTTGTGAAGGAAAGGAAGACAGTAGAGAACACATCTCAAAATGCTGACTATGCCTAACGAATATGCGTAACACCGAAAACACCGAGTATGGAGAACATGTACGATTATGTCGATCAAATAAATCTGACAATTATGTCATATTGATCAAGGTAAGAAACTTCAAATCACATATATTTAGAAGAGAAATATCCCATAAATAAAGTAGTACGAAATCTACAAAATAACTTAAACATAGAAAATAAAACTAAGCGTTCTTATCCACGGAATTCTCCTCGACATCCTCCTCCTCTTCAGCCTCCTCATCCTCAACATCAACAATGGCGCCATCTTTCACCTCTTTGAAGCACCCCATCATAGACAAGTCCGCATTAGGAAATAAAACTCGGATCTGAGCCATGGCTGCATCAAAACCTTGTGAAAACTGCTCAGCCTGAGCCACTTGAGAGATTCCCAAATTGACATTTAGTTGATCTATTTGGTCAGTAGCAGACCTAACCTGAATCCTAAGAGTGCCAACCTCACCAACGACTCGGTCACATTCTTCCTCCAACTTTTGACACTTAACCTCGACTTCTTTCTCCCTCTCTGCTAGCAACAACATATCCTTTTCCAAGTCACTCTTTAGGCGAGCAACTTCGCTCTTCTCCTTGGCATAGATGCTAATACTCCCCTTCAACTCGGCGACCTTGATCCTCAAATCACTGGCCTCCTCCCGAGCGGAAGATTGCTCATCAAAAAGCTCCTTTGCACGACCTTCAATCGATAAGGCCAAAACTGTGGCCTTGTTCAAGATGGCTTGAAGATCCGTGCAAGAATTAAGGATTGTCAACCTGGCCAAATGATCAATGCTTGCATCCAAAAGTGTATGCTCCCAGATATGAGAAGAATGCGAGAACGCTGGATCCCAGAAGACCGTACTAGTTACTCTGCTCCCCCTAGGGGTTAGATTATCATCGACCTCAGCATTCGGCACTCGATCAACCAAATTCATTGAATGGGCAAGAACCTGTTGTAAAGGACGAGGCTCAGAAATCTCCAAGTCAATGTGCTCCACATTGTCGATTTGAAGCCGAGCACGTTTCCTCATGAGAGGAGGTACATGATTTTCCTGACCTTCATCCACGCCAACCGTTTTCATTTCCTTCAACTTCATAAGACACTGCATATCCTTCTTCGTAATGTCCATAACTTCCACTACAATCAATGGAAGAAGAGTCAAGGCACAAAAAAAAGACAAAATTGAAGACAACAATGAGCAAGGAAAATACCTATCATAAATCTCAAATCTACAAGAAGATATTATAAATCTATTAGAGAAGAAGTGTAAAAAATAGTCATGAAGTCATCAAGCATCTTGACCTCAACACGTTCAGTTTCAAGAAGATCTCCCAATTTAAGATTGCCATACACCTACGGAAAGCTATCCTAGAAAAGGGGGAAGCCATCCAAGAGATATTCGTTATGATCGTGACCTTGAACTTTAAAGAACCTCCCCTTGAAAGACTTCCATGAAGTGGTATACAACGACAAGAGACCTCAAGCACTCATACTATTAGGGGAAACCCAACCGGTATTACCCTTCATCTTATGCTAAAAAAAAATAGAAGAACTTCTTGACAGTCGGTGATATGCCGAAATTACCACATAAAATTTGGAAACCCCTCACATAGGCTCAACTATTCGGGTGTAACTGAGTCAGAACCATATTCAGGGTCAAAAGGATTCCCTTCTCAAACTAGGTTAATGGAAACCTAACCCCTAATTTCCAGAAAACAGTATCATAGAAAAAAGGGAAAGGATGCTCTCCCTCTTGCCTACTGACAAACAGGTTCACTAGCCAAACAAAGTTCAAGGTTGACATTCCCCTCAACCCCATCCCTAGTATAAACCTAAGAGGACTGCAATTTCGTGATAGACACCCAGTGAGTATAGGAGGAAGACGCCTGAAGAACTTCCACCTTCACCCAATCGTAAAGCACACGATAATCTACCACTGAAATCGGAGCCATCATAAAAATGTCACCGTAACAAACCCTAAAGGAAAGAAAAAACACCACTTATTTCCCCTTCCCACTCAAGCAAGAAACAAACAAAACAAAGCAAGGAGGAGGAGAGGAGGCGTACCTTCAACCAACCATAGAGAAATGAACGAGCAAAAATAATGACGAACTCCACTACACTACAACAAGCGTAGCGACAACAAAGAAGAAGAAATGCCTCTAACTTCAAAGCGAATCGAAGCGCAAATGAGGTAAAATGAAACTACCCTCAATTTAAAATCAATTAACACCCTTGATGATGCCAGCCACGTCCCTTCAAATCCCATCAAAGGGAGAAAAACAAATAATGCCCCGGCACGCAGAACCTTTAAAGCTTCTCAAAGAAGTTTCAAGTAAACTTCACAAGATACCACGAAACCATCAAGATTTTACCAAATCATGAAATCAATCCTTTCCCCCTACAAACCAAGTTGTGTACCGTCCAACCATTTTCAAGCAAAGGCAATTGACCAAAAAGACAAATATTGATCCAAATCTCTAAGATCCATTATATATTCCAAAGATCACGAAGAAGATGTGATCATAGTTTTAAATCAAGATTTAGGGAAAGATTTATCTCAATTTGACTGTGAAGATAAGAATTTGATATTTTTGTATTATGATTTGATCTGTTTCAGATTTGTTTTACTCCTATATAAACAAAGCCTGGCCTAAGAGCCAAGGCAGATTAGACTTTTTCATGTTCTGGCTAGGTTTTCTCACATCATAGAATTTTAGGCTAGAACAACATTAGTGTCCACATGTTCCATCAATATTGCCTATAAACATTTATGAACACCCAAACAATTCCAATTTCAGTCATTTTTTGAATGAGAAATATAATTCTTAAAAATACTTCCCATTTTCATAAAATTCTAAATATTTTACCATAGACTCCAGAGTATTCATAGAGTCCAAAAAAAATCTCTTCATCCAAAAATAACATCACGCAAATATCAACATCTTAAATTTATAGTTGCAACCCCCACAAGCTAAAATGGGCACTTTCATACAAAACAACTATTTTTCATCACCCATTGCATGAAATTAGTCCAAGGAACATCAAATAGCATAACAATTCGAAAAAGAACATAGCTTAAGGTTAGAGATGGAAAACTCCTCCTTACCTTGATTTTTCAACATGGAAATGAAAAGATGGAGCTTGGGTTGAAGCTTGAGCCTCCAACAAAGGAGTGAAAGGATTGGAAATGGATGGGTCTCACTAAATCACTCACAATCTTACATAGAAGTAGGGAGAATTCTAGAGAGAAGGAGGAGAAATTCAAAGAGATGAAGAAATGAGAGCAAAATGTGTCTCACATGTGCCCAAAAGCAAATAAAAACTCATTTCTCCCTCTCCTTGGCACACTAGGGCCAGCTAAACACTCAAAGAGCTACTAGGTCAGATTTTTAAATTTTGATTGGACCAAAAAGAGGCCCATTTAGGTGTATGATTAAGTTTTGTTTTCGGATCGAGCTTATTTTGTGATTTTGGTTTGCGCGGGTCTTTAATGATCCCAAAACTAAAACTCAACTTAAAACCTCACATAAATAAATGTTTAATCCTTAAAATGATTTTAAAAGATAATTCCCATATGAAAAACAATAAAAGTTACACAACTAACAATTTTCATGAAAATTGCGAAAACAGTCCAACAAAATCGAAATTCAGTTTTTATATGTGAAAACACAAATAAAGTATATAATCAACATTAGAATTCTAATTAACATTTTCAAGAAATATTAAAACATCAATTACGCACACAAACAAATAACAAATTACTAAACACACCTCCCTTTACAAGTAACACTCGAATGTAATTTTGCAAATGTTACAAAATGGGTAAAGTTTTAGAGAATTGTTTACATTATAAAATCGGAGATGCATCTAATTGGTTGAATTGACATGAAATAGAGACAAGATGCAAGTTGCGTTAATTTTCTCCAAATGTAATATTTTGAGGTGTCAATTTAACTAGTGTGGTGCTCTCTGGTTGGAGGAGAAAAATGATTTTCATCCACAAACGACAATAGGATTTAATCTGACTTGTATCTCATTAATTTTTTTTTTTTATATTTTTATTTAGTGCTACAATAAGAAAATAAAAAATATGTTCCATAATATAAAGATATATTGCATATTAAATGAAATTAATAAATGTCATTACCAAAGTCAACATGTATTTTTTTAAGATCCAAAGAGTTAGATTAGGAAACAATTAAATGAGAAAGAAAAATTTATTCCCCTTCCAACTCTAACCATTGTCACAAGAGTCATGTCCATCACCCCAATTTGTTAGAATTTGCGCAACTCAGATACCAATAGTTACGATTTACCGGTTGTATATCGAAAGGCACAAGAAGGAACCAAATTCAAAGTAAAGCATTAGATTAACAATCTTTATTCAATTAAGAATAAACTATTCAATTACAGAAAGTATATTGTATAAATCTAAATGATAAAGAGTGTAGAGAAAAGAAAGATAACACAAGATTTATACTGGTTCGACTATACCACTGGTCTACATCCAGTTCATCCTCAACCAAGGATTTCCACTATGAAATTCTGAGTTACAAGCACCATGCACACACAGACATTTCACAACAACATCTTTTAACTTGAACCCTACAAGCAAGAAAACAAAAACCCTTTACTCATCTTGAAACCCACAAGATAGAAAAGATAACACCTCATAGAATCCCACTATGAGCAACTGAAAACACCATTCAGTTAATACCAAATAAAGAAGGTAAAAGAATAATGAACAAAAGCACTTGAAAAATGTGTAGATTTAGCAGTAAGAGAACAAAGAAAGAATACACCTTAATGTGTGGATTTAGCTATAAAGAACATTCTTCTTCATAAAGGATTTTACCAATGAAGCTCAGAAGAGGAAGAAGAAGATAAAACTTAAACACAAGAGAAATATGATAGAAAGAGTAACTGCATTGTGTTTTTGAAAAGTTTCTGTTTTGTGACTTTTTGTTGCTGAAAAGATGTAGAAACTTATTTTGTAGAAACTTAACTTGTAAAAGCTTATATGAAACCAACCACAAAGGGTTCTCTTATATAGAGTATAGAAAGGATCAAAGATATGATGGGAGTTAAAAGATATGAACGAGTATAAAAAAGATATGAGAAAGATTTGATATGAGAATCTGGTAATCAATTACAATTGGGACAGAGCCAATTTTAAGAAAAATCATTTGCTAGTAATCAATTGCCAAACTGTGTAATCGATTAACCTGATGATTATTGAATAACCTGATACAAGTATATTCCATTGTAATCAATTGCTAAATCATGCAATCGATTATCCTGAAGGCATAAAGTAATCTGATTCAGATGTACTCTCTCCTAATCGATTGCATGATATGGTAATCAATATGAATGCTCAGAATGCATACTCATGAATATAAAATCATCTTAAGATACTTAGATAAAAGTTTTGAAAAGGTTTAAAACATTTTGCAAGTATCACACAAAAGCAAATATCAAGCAAAGTCTAATTTACAACAATCAATACAATGCTGCATCCATTACATGTTTGACATGCAAAACTAAAAACAAAACAAGAAGAATAAGTCTTCCATTCTTCATGTCAACACAATCCTCACCCTTCTAGAGCTTTTTCCCCTACTTCATGCTTGTAGTCATTGAAGTCGAAAGGCTCCTCCATATCTTCCTCCCATTTCTCTTTGTTTCTTTAGTTACCTTTGTATTTTTCCTTGAATCCCCTTAACATTTAAGTTCTAACCTCATCTCCTTCTTTGGTCTTAAAATCCATGACATCAAACTTGCCTCATGTGCCATGGTCTCTAGGTAAAATGTTTTGCATTTTATACACACCAAAGGACCCAACAAGCAGAATAACAAAGGATTTTTTTTTGAGTTATAAGACAACTTTTTTGTCTTGTGTATTGTTTAGTAACAATGGCTTGTTTATGGGGGAAATATAAAATTTACTATAATAGCATTTTGAATATTAACAAAATTTATATTAATTACTATTACAATTAAGGAGGGATCAAATTACAGTGGTATAACTTAAACACACGATAGTTTCTAAAAGTTTTAAAAGCTTTCACATGGGTAGATATGCATAGACAAGCGGTTTATATCAGTTACATTGAGACATGAGCATGAGGACTGAGGAGAGAGAAAAAATGGGTATTTAAGTATTTTGAATATGTTGTACTTGGAACAAAAAGTTTTCGCATGAATTGTTGAGTAATAAGAGAAGAAGTTTTTGTTTTGTTCTCTAGTTGAGTTGTCTTCCCAATTAGTGTAAATTGAAAAAAACTAAACAATTCATAATAATCACTGATGTTGAGAAAAGGTTGTTCAATTACTTGTACAAAAATAATCTCAAGAGTAGGGATGGGCAAAAAAATCAGTTCAGGATGAACTAGTTCGGTTTGAATCAAAACCAAACTATTTTTTACCCAAACCGATTTTTAAAACCAGTTCGGTTTTGAACTGGTTAAAAAAAATATATTTTTTCGAACTGGTTTAACCAGTTAAGAAAATTGGTTTAGTTTCTAAACCGAATTGGTTTTGCATACCCCTACTCAAGAGTAAACATAAATAATGTGAAAAAGATTAATAGATAAGAAAGCCTAGAGTTATGATTATAACATGCAATCAATTTTTTCAATTGTTTTGCTTAATTGAAATTCAAATTATTCTTCAATTATTGATTTCTCTATCAACCAACTTTCTCTTAATTCAAATCCTATTTAGGTTTCAAATTAAGAGAAGTATGAGCTTAAAGAGTGTTAGAACCAAAATATTGGATAATGTCTGACCTGTAATTTTTTTTTTTATGGTTTTGATGCTAACAAATGTTACAAATTATTGATTAATGGATCTGATTTTAATATTACAAGGACATATCGTCCAATAGTGAAATACAGGTATTAGAATACATGTTGGGAGTCGGGGGGGGGGGGGGGGGTGTGAATTGATTTGTGATGTTTTTCAAATCTTTTTTCAGAATTCAAAATCAATTTACTCATTCCTTCAATTTAACTAAAAGAACTTTAAAAATAGTTTAGATGTTGTATGAAAATGTAATCAAGAATGCATTCTTTACCAAATTCAAATATTAAAATTGTTGGACAATGAATTAATGATCAATGTTGAATGATAAAGAGAATAGAGAATAAAAAAGAATTGACACAAGATATATACTAGTTTGATCATCCAATCTACATTTAGTTTCCCAACAACCCAGTTCAGAGTATCTACTATGAATTTTAGGTAACACATACCATGCATACACAAAAAATTCAATACACACATATCTTGTACAAACCTTATGAACAAGAATCAAAAACCATCTTATGAATATCCATTACAAGAAAACTCACTCTATAATTACCAATTCTAGAAATACTCAAAGTAAAAGAGAGTTATGTAATAGGAACAAATTCACCTAAACCGTGAAGATGTGAAAGTTCAAAATCAAAACTCAAAGGTGGTGGAACCAAGCTTTTGATAGCCTTGTCTTCAATCAAAGAGTGATGAAAATGGTGAATCTTTAATCAACCTTGGTTTCCATCTATTTTGTATATTAGAGATACCCAAAAGCTTCAATTTTCTTGAACAAGAGCAAAAAACTAATTTTGAAACTTGGTTGTTCAAAACAAAGGAGTTCTTTTTTAAAAAGAATTCAATACAATAGATATAATTGATTATTTCGTAGATGTAGTCAGTTATAGTCTTTATAATTTATTATGGGTTTACATATGCTTTTAATGTAATCAGTTACAATCAACTATAATCGATTATGGGTCTGCTTGGACACACTACTCTAGAAGGACTTCTAGGAGAATAAAAAAATGAAATTAACTTATCTAGAAGTTAAAATTGTCTTCTCCAATAACAATTAATAGAAGCCCTCCCATATACCTTGTTCTAAAATATGTGGGACATATACAAATTAGCTATTGGATAAGACAATTTTAACTTCTAGAAAAGTTAATTTCATTTTTTTTCTTCATATTTTCTCCTCCTAAGAGTCCTTCTAGAGTAATGTGTTCAAACAAACCCTATCTTAAAGTTGAATCAAAAGTTTTGTTTCTCACAATACTAGTGTAATTACAAAACAAATATTCTTTTCATTGCAACTTTTGGCTTATAAGTATTCTCTAAGTCACTATTGGCTTTACAAATAATCTCCCACTAAGATTAGTATACCAAGTCTTTTTCTTTTTTTTTTTTATCACTAAGCCATTCCTATCTTTCCAAATGAAGTTTGATGAATACGCAAATTCAAATAACTCTAAAAGATTTAAACTGAATTAAGAATCACAAGATAACTTTGCATAACAAAGGATAACTCTTTTAAGATTTATGATATCAAGTGTCCAATCACAGAAGCTTGAACACATAATTCTTTCACTTTTAAGATTTTCCCTTGTTTCACCAATTAATTTCTAAGGAGAGGTTGTTCTTTTATAGCCTTCAGAAATCCATAAGTTGAGGAGTGCAACGCGGAAACTTGTAAATGAGAGAGAAATGGGACAAGAAGTACTATCCATGTGCACTGATTTCATCTCTTGTACTATTGCAACTTCAGCAGGGGGATATGTTTTTTGAGATGTTTTAAAGCACATGCACGTAAATTCAAGTATTAGTATTCAAATATTAGGAAGGAACAAATAATATTTTGAAGCTTCTAAAGAAAGTAATCCTCATAACATGAATATGTAAAATGTGACAGGGTTTTGACATGAATAATATAGTGTATAAAACTCTAAGTGTAAGTTAATCTCTAACCATAATGGACATTACAAAAGAACACAACACATGAGTAATGGCTTTCTCAAAGCATTGGAAGCTTGTTTAATAATATAATGTTGGACGATACATTTGATCATTAATAAAAACAATTATCAATTGATTGGACGCTATAGATAGGAAGTTCAATATAGCTCAAGGATAGGATTTCGTTACTATAAGTTTTATTGGACAATATGATCCTGTAACACTGAAATCAAATCCATTAGTCCTTTCAAATTTATAACACTTCTTATCATTAAAACCATAAAAAAATAGGGGTCAGCATCATCCAATGTCTCGGTTCTAACAATCTCTCATTTTTTTATGATGACAATGAAGATTGACGCCTCGCCTCTTCTTTTAGATTTTTGGTATCCTCATACCTTAAGTCTTTTCCGTTCTCTTAGTCTAGTATTTTCTTTTTATGCCATAACATGTATGGATGATGGCATTGTTTTGTGTGTTATAGACTAAGCCATATTATTTTTGCTTGATGTTTTGATTTGCCCTGTTTTCTATTATATCTAGCATTACTAAATGATTTACTTCTTAGGAACTAATTCTGAGTGATTGCAATCGATTATAAGTTGTAGGAATCGATTACCAGATGGCCTAATCAGTTTTGAAACCATCTCTAGTATCGGATCAATCGATTACCAACCATTGCAATCGATTACAATGCTAATTTTAGAGTTCAGATATTGTTCTGTTTCAATTGCAATCAATTACCATCGAACTGCAATCAATTGCAAGACAATCTCTGAGATTCAAAAATTGCTTTGTTTCATTTGCAATCGATTACCATCCTTTGGCAATCGATTACTAGATGATCTCTGATATTCAGAATTGGCTCAGTCTTGTTTGCAATCGATTACAAGTCTACTACAATCGATTACAATAGTTGATAGCTAGTGTAAATCATATTTTGATACATGAGATAATCGATTACACCTTATTGCAATCGATTATATCTAGTATAACAGTCATTTTTAAAGATCTCCAAGACTCATTCTTTATCTAACTAACTCCGAATCTTTTTGACCCATGCTAAATTTTTGAACCCATATCATTCTGTGTAGAACAACCAACTTTCACAATATCTTTTCATTCCTTCAAAATTGTCAAAATCCAAATCTTTGGTTTGATTTTTAGATTTGATATTGCTTTGAACATTCTCTTCTTTCTTCTGCACATTCTCTAATCTTTTGAGTTTTCAGAAAATCTCAATATTGTTTTTACTACTATACCCATTTGAGATTAAACCTCTGAGCCTATACAGTTATATCCCTCTCTTGTTCTTTCATGAACTAAGGTGATTCAACATTTGTTCTTGACTGCTAAATTTACTCATATTGGAGTTTCTTGAACTAATCTCATATCAGCTATATCAACACATCAAGGTGTTTTCATTCTTTAATCTTTTTCATTGATCTTGTTTGATTAGCATTGTGGGAATTTCGTTCCTAAATGTTGTGTTGAAATTAGATGGTATTTCTAATTTTGTTTGTAGTATTGTGTTTAGAAATTGAATGGTGAATGGTGTTTACACATTCAATCTTCTAGGTTCTTGTTTCAAGTTGTGAAATTAGGATTTGCTGTGAATTGTGTGTGCATGGTGTATGTAATCAAATTCATAGGGGAACCTTTTGGTGAAAGGGAGAATTGGATATAGATCGGTGGTTGATCGAACCAGTATAAATCAATAGGCTCAATCTCTCTGTCCCTTGATCTATTTCAATTTAGTATTTGATCTTTATCAAGATAATTTGTTCTAAATCATTTCTATCATAAGCTGAGGTTGTTTTTCTGGTTTATTCAATCAATACAACATTCTCTAAAAATGCCTTTATTAAAACCTCAAGAGCGGTGGTGAAAAATCTTTTTGAGGAAAAGAATCTATCACTTTACGTTAAATCAATTCACACCCCCCCTCTTGATTGATTACCCGGCTGATCTTAGCAATTGATATCAGAGCTGGTTCTTGTTTTTTAATCAAGGATTCGTAATATGGCCAAAAATCGATTACCATTTGCTGAAGGCAGCTCAATCAATCGGCCTCCTCTTTTCTACGGAGATAACTATCCGTTTTGGAAAGTCCATATGAAAATTTTCATGGAGTCGATTGATCGAGGTGTCTGGCAGGCGATAATCAACGGACCTATGCTTCCAACTATTATTATTGATGAAAAACCATTACAAAACCAGCTGATGAATGGACTAAATTAGAAACAAAAAAAGCTAACTATGATCCAAGAGCCATGAAAATATTACACTCAACTCTGAATTCTGATGAGTTATTCAAGATTTCAACTTGCTCTATCGCTAAGGAAATCTGGGATACGATAGAAGTAACCCATGAAGGCACTTCGGAAGTGAGACAATCAAGGAAGAACACACTCATACAAGAATATGAGACATTTTGGATGCAGCCTGGTGAATCCATATCCAGCTTTCAAATGAGATTCACTCATATAGTAAACCATCTTAAAGGCCTTGGAAAAATGTTCGAAGATGAGGAGATGAATGTCAAAATCCTAAAGAACATGAATAGAACATGACAACCAAAGGTCACAGCAATTTCAGAAATGCGAGATATGGCTACCATGACGAGTGCTAAATTGTTCAGAAAGCTAAGAGAACACGAAATGGATATGATTCGTATGAATGAAGAAGAGAACAAAGAAAAGAAGACAAAAAGCATCGCCTTGAAAGTTAAGAGATCATCTTCAGATCAAGATGATAATGATGATAATAGTGATAATGATGAAGAGGAAGAAAGCAATACAAATTCAGAAAATCTAGCCTCAACAGTGAAGAAATTAAGAAAATTCCTCAAGAAGAAGAGTAAGGTTAAGAGCTCCAAAGACAAAGATCAACCTTCAAAGAATGTCTTTAGAAAAGGAGAATCCACCACAGCTACCAACACATGCTTCAAATGCGACAAACCAGGACATTAGAGAAGTGACTGTCCTAACCTTAAAAAGAAGCATGGTAATCACAAGAAGAAATTCAGAAGAAACACTAAGAAGAAAAGAGCATACATAGCTTGGCAAGATAATACATCTTCAACCTCTTGTGAAAGCTCTAAAAGTGAAGAAGCCAATATCTGTTTGATGGCTAATGCAAAATCAGAAAATGAAAGCAATGTAAGTATTTCTAATCATGAATCTTCTTTAGATTGGGAAACTGAAACAGATTCTAATATTGAAGATTATTCTAAACTGCATAATGCTTTCAATGAGTTAGTTGAAGAGTCCAAATGTCTAGCTAAAGCTAATAGTCTTCTCAAAGGCAAAATTAAATGGCATGTAGACAAAATGACTCAAATGGAAAAGGACCTTTCAGAAGTTAAATTTGAAAAGGAAAAACTTGAGTTTGAACATTCCTTTTGCAAAGCCAACATTGCTATCAAGATAATTTGTTCTAAATCATTTCTATCATAAGCTGAGGTTGTTTTTCTGGTTTATTGAATCAATATAGCATTCTCTGAAAACGCTATTAAAACCTCAAGAGCAGTTGTGAAAAATCTTTTTGAGAAAAAGAATCTATCACTTTACGTTAAATCAATTCATCCCCCCTCTTGATTGATTACCCGGCTGATCCTAACAGACAACACATGTTATAATTTTGAATAACAATAACATAAATCACATGATATGAAGAAAGAATATCAGTGCAATGTGATTATGTCATGACATCATATATATGGTCATTGTATAAAATGCATAGAATAAAGAAACTAAAAACAAGATGTTTTTTTCATGTTGTTTTTTGTTTTGCTTAGATTATATGTTATGCCAAAACATATTCTATGGGTGTGACATTGTATTGAGTGTTTTAAGTATAGTCTAATGCATGTTTTAACTTTGGTTATTGTTTATTAGTCTTGATTGTAAACCATGTTTCATGTTATATACTTTAATTAAGAGATTTGAATTTTAGCCTAATGTAATCGATTACATGGTTTGTGTAATTTGTTACACTAGTTGAGATATTCATATCACTTGAAACTAAAATTGTCTTAGGGAATAACTGATTACATGGTTAGTATAACCGATTACAAGAGTCTGAACTTATTCCATTGAGTGCATAACACGAGATAACTAATTGGATGGTCTTGTAACCGATTACACGTGTGTTATGTAAACAAAGCATGAAACATTGTCACTGGTATAATTGATTACTAGTTATGTAATCGATTACACTAGTTTGTAATTGAAACCTAGAATTAATTATAAGGATGTAATCAATTACATAAGAAAATCATTACTTCATATTCAACTTGATTATTGGTCGATTCTTGGCCTAATTTATTTGCAAAGAAATAGGCCCCCCCTTTGGGATTTTTGATTTTAACACCTATGCTCCTTTTCTTGGTTTTTGACCCATCAAGCATCAATATCCAAGGTTGTGTACCAATGTAGTCGTGTATCTCGATAACCACATCCTCTACCTCTATGCACGAATGTTCTACCAAGAAATTGACCAACATTTGCCCTTTTAACTACCCTTAAAGGTACATAAGTTAAGGAAAAGATGCTTAGCTTTATTGCCTATTTCATTAATCCTCCTTGTAGAATAGGTCAATTCAATAAATATTTGACAAGTGTCAATTTTGCACAAAACAACCACTTCATTCGGAAATAAATAATACTCAAGTTTTGTACAAGCATGGTAAAGTGATAAACATACTTGCTCTATTGGTTTATATCTAGTCTCAATGTTATTTAGTAAATGGCTAAGATAGTATACTACATTCTCAATACTATGATTAGTATCTTGAGAGAAGAAATAACTAATAGATTCTTCAACTGCCAATATATATAGTTTTAAAGGCCTTCATTGTTTAGGTGGGACCAAAACCAAAGGTTTTGACAATGGTTGTTTAATTTGCTCAAAATCTTCTTGATGCTCAATCTTCTTGTATTCTTTGGTCTCTTTCAATCTTAGTAGTGAGGAAAAGGCTTTTAGTTTTCTCGCTGAATGATTCAAAATGGAACATGAAATTTACTTTTTTTTATCAAACTTTGAAGCTCTTTTTTATTCTAGGGTGGTCTAGCCTCAACTACCTCCCTTGCTTTATTCACATCAACTTCGATCCCCTTCTTATGCACCAGAAATCCCCTACTTATTGGGTGGATTGAATTGATCCCCCACTCCTTCTACTCTTGGACTAGCTCCCAACAGACTTCTAATTCACAAAATGGTTACCATATTGACCCATGGGGTTGAATATGGCTTCCCAAGATTTTGGTTGCCAAACTTCTTCTCCTTCGTAGGATCCACACTCTTGTAGTCTACTACTCTAGCCTTGTTATCCTCATCATAAATCTTGCACCTATTCACCAATATGGGAAACTGGTTAATCTCCTAGTAGTTGATATCCATCTTGTTCTCAAAACGCAAGCCATTCATAAATTTCACACACTTGGAGTGCCCTCTACCTTCACGGTTGTAGTAAGGAAAGTACCACTCTATCTCTTCAAACTTGATTGTGTATTCAGCCAAAATTATACTCCCTTGCTTAAGTTCCAAGAACTCCATCTCTCTCTTATTGCGAATATCCTCAGGAAAATACTCCTCCAAGAATGCCTCCTTGAAGTTGTCTCATGTAACCTATCTAGCCTCCGCTACTATGCATTGATGGGTGTTTTCCCACCAATGCTCGACATCTTCAGCTAGCACAAAGGTGTCAAAAGTAACCTTTTGAGCATCAGTGCATGCCATGGCTCGATCATTCCTACCTGCCATTACTTCCTGCATAAATCAACACCTTAGTACTGAAAGCAACAAGTAACGAACAAAAAAAATACAAATAACAACAAAGGCGTATAACTTAACGAGTAGACATAGGAAACATAACAAGAAGATAACACACTTGGCTAGATGAACCGACTTGCTCTGATACTACTAAATGTGACACCCTTTACCCCAAAGCTTTATCTTAAAATAAAATGCGAAAATAATAAAACATTACACAAGGAAATAAAGACTTTTCAAAAACTTCACATGAGTAAAAAAGGTTCAAATTCTCAAAAATCTCATACTTGTTCATGCATATAATGTTTATAATGTAAATCTAAAAGGTTTGGTACTCCAAAAGCCATAAAAAAGTATGATGTTTAACAAGAGGAACTGGACATAAACATGTAACCCTACATTGATGTCATAACTATTAGAGCATAACCTTCCCCCACCAAAAAAATATAGACTAAATCCAAGAGGCTAACCCTCTCATCCAACATTCTGATCATTGCTTAGATTATCCTTGCTTGCAAATGGTAATCAACCCAAACACACAGAACAAGGATAGCAATAAAGAAGGGAGTGATAATCATTCTCGTATCAAAGGTGATACATAACATAAGCGGTAAACAATATAGCATATATTCAACATAAGTACACACACATAGTTAACACATAAGTAACACAATTCATCTATTAAATATATTAATGCACAGGTAATGCAACATCCCTTAGACTCTATTTCATATGCCAAGTGGTATCATATCTAGCTTAAGAGAATAGTCTAAGAGTGTGGTCTACCCAGAAGCATCACTAACATCGATGCCTTCGACATAGAGTACACTACCTAGAATGATCTATATGTTGTTGTCAGTGCTACCCAATTTTGCAAATACATTCCATCTTATGGGATCAACATGAGTTCACAGATTTTTCACACCAAGTAACCACCAAGGTCCATGCTAAACCTATCATGACCCCCACCTTCTTGGTTCACAACTATTCAACAACTCTAAAATGTTATGATGCATGTTTAAACATTCAAACAAACAACGATTTCATTGAACATCACATCATACACTAGTGAACTCATCCTTTCCTCTCATAACCTAGGTCACTCATGGTAAGAGTACCACCCAAGCCCATCCTTACCAAATCATAGGTTAGGTCACTTGTCTCAATGGCATCAAACGACACATCATATCTCATACATTATGTATTCACCTTATAATATCTATAATAATAACCATATAAAACATCCCACAATATGTAACCCATGCATTTAAAATAGATATTCGCATAAGAAAATGAATATTAAACATCGAAACATCAACACATAAGTTTGAACATTTTTAGGAAAAACTTCAAAGTTGACCAAAGTCAATGAATGATCAACTCTCAACTGGATGGTCAACTCTTAATTGGACGATCAATGTTTGACTAGACGGTCCTTACTAGATGATAAATTTTATATAACACCAAAAATGAATTTCCCAGAATCTATGGCCTCCCAAGGGATCCCTTACACCAAAGACATGCCACAAAGGTTTAGTGAAAACACCTAACTCTCATAAGACTCTCCCAAGACCTAAAAATAACAATTTACAAGCACAAACGCATACCATTTCATCATAACTCACAAGATCCCCAAATCACCAAGAACACAAAAGAGGGGAAAAATATAATGCACCAATATAAACACAAAATAACAAAACCCAAGCACATTAGGGTATTCACAACCCATCCAAAATGTAGGAAACATAAAAGCCTAATAGTTTTGGGGTTTTAGGCAAACCCCTCTACCCATGGTCAATGTCATCTCATTCAAGAAGAAGAAACTCACTTCCTTTTACCTCAAGAGAAGAAAAAGTAGCAAGGGAAAGGGATAATGCGACTATTCTCCTCCAAACCTCACAAATGCAACAGTCGTTATTGCTAGAGCTCTTCCACAATACTTACATTTCAGCCAAGAGAAGAAAGAAATAACAAAAGGGTTTTTAAGTTTAAGAGAAGACTTGGACAACTTTAGGCACTCATTTGGACTATGAGCATAAAGACCTAATAAAAGAGTGATTTTTTAAAAAGTGTTGTGCACCACCCAACACAGTTTATTTCCCAACTATAACTATATACTAATTCTTTTTAACCTTTTTAAATGAAAAACCCAATTTTTAATAATAATCATATCCATATTCCAAAATTATCATTTATTTTCTTAATTACAAACACACTGACAAGTGACAACAATAATTTATAAACACATATAATAAAATAAATAGTGAGGTGTTACTGAAGTGGCACATTCATTGTCTCATGTCTGTTTACCTTTTCATTTATCTTGGTTTTATACAAAATGATACTTTATTTACAGGGTAAACTATCAAGTTGGTCCCTAAAGTGTAGTTAAATGTTAGTTTGGTACCTAAAAGAATAAAAATGTTACTTAGATACTCAAAAGTGTAATTTTTATGTCACTTTAGTCCATTCGTTAGTTTTTTTTGTTAAAATATCAACTATCAAGTATACACTAGATTGTTATGTGTTATTTTTGTGTTCACCATCAATTATCATATAAATCAATAACATGTTATGTAGACACAAACCTTAGTTTTATTGAAAGTTTTTTAACAGAAAGACTAAAGTGACATGAAATTTTCACTTTCAAGTACCTAAGTGACATTGTTATTCTTTCAGGGACTAAATGGATAGTTGACTACACTTTCAGTACCAAAGTGACAGCTCACCCTTATTTGTGTTGTACTACTAGTTATAATTCATTTTGTTCATTATTGTCATTCAGTGATGGGAATATGAAATAGGTGTTCAGATTGTGCTTGATTTGGTTTGAAGACAAACACTTTTAGGGACAATAGATTTGTGATTTTTTTATTACTTGCAGAATTTTAAAATTGCAAAAACCACCAAAACCAAACCGTAAAAGATTAGCTTGGTTTGGTTCGAATTTTATGATTAATTTAAACATAACCAAATTGCACCGCACTTATTTTTTAGTTTGGTTTAAATAAATTTTCCAAACCATACATTGAACACCCCTAATTTATATATGGGTAAATACCCAATTTTATTCTTGAAATTGTAATGCATTGACAGATGTGTCCCTGAAAGTGTAAAAAATGTGACATATTAGTAATGTCGTTAAGTTCCATTTGTTATGTCTAACGTCTGCACCTATGTGGCATCTTGTGACTAATGTCACACGAAAGAGTGTCACTTGGGTTGCTAACTCACATGACCAATTTGTCACTAAAATGTTGATGGACTTATTTGTCATTTTGAAAATTGATTTTTTTTACTATACTATATTGGTGTAGGGACTGATTGTACTTTGGTTCGTGAACTATATTGAAAGTAAGTTGTGACATCTAAGGACTATACTAACATTAAATGATTGTGTTCGATGACTTATTTGTTAGTAAATTGTAAATTTTTCAAACAATGAAAATTTTCTTGTTTGCTTGTTTGCATTGTGCAACCATAAAACATTACACAAATGACTAATTTGTGAAAAGCAAAATTGATTTTTGACAAAGAAATCCCATTTGTACCTTTTTTCACCAATGACCAAGTTCTCAACCATTTCATGTTCCTACCTTCTTTGAGCACCAATGGAAAACTCAAAAGGTAGAGTGTGTCCATGAGAAATTTCATGTGAATAAATTGAAAATACAAAAATATTTCAAATCAAAACTTTTGTGGAGGAGTAGAGTTGTGGTAGGATGTTCAAAAACAAACAAGTTACTATGATCTTCACTACTGGTAGATAGTGAAATTCTTCAAAATAAGTTCGATGCTTGAAAAATTTATAAATTATTGACAAATAAGTTTCTGAACAAAGTTACTTAATGTCATTATAGTCCTTAGATGATACACTTATTGTCGCAATGTAGTCCACAAATTAAAGTACAATTAACTCCTTCATCAATACAGTATAAAAAGAATGACAAATTAATCCATGACATATTTACATTGTTTTGACAAATTAATCTTTAGGGACCCAAAACTTATTTAAGTCATAAATATATGATGTTATAATAATATTTTGACATATTAGTCCAAGACATATTGGCATTGTTCTGACAATATTTATATGTTGGCAACAACAATGATGATGACGACCATATTGGTGATGACAACTATGGTCATGGAGGCACTCATGGTAGTGGTTGACTGTCGTGACGGTGGTGATGAAAAATTTAAAATATTTTAGAACGTGATAGATTAAATCTTTTAACTATTTAGTAAATCTTTTAAATATTTTATGATAAAATGAAGTTTTAATTTGAATTTTAAAGGATTTTAATTTAACGGTTGAGATTAACAATTTTATTTTTATTAAAAATAGTCATTTAATTTAACGGTTGAAATTTGGTGTCAAAGTTCAATTTGATACTTTGATGTCAATTGATTCTAACCCTTATATTAATAGGTGTTTACCTTTTACAAATTGTCAAATTAGTTTTATATCTTATTATCTAAATATTTTTTATTTTAATATATATTAAAATAATTATTTTTTATTTTATTTTTTATATAACTCTATTACAAATAATTATTTTTCATCCATTAACAACATTTTTAAAAATATTTAGTTTACTTAATTTTAAATTTTTTTATCACTTATCCATGCAATAAAATTTATTATTATTTTATTTAAAATTGGAGGTAAAGTAAAGATATATATGAAGGTAAAAAAATATATGGTACAAAACTCTAATATATATATGTTTTAATTAAATTAGCTTTTCTCTAACATATTATATAATATTTTGAACGAACATGATAAATATCTTAGTATTTATATTTTTGGCTTAATTACAGTTTTGATCCCCTACTTTTTCAAATTTCGTTGATCCCCTTACTTTCAAAATCAAGCATTTTTTTATCAAGCCGTTAATTTAGAGGCATTGACCGTTAAGTTTGACGTTCACTTTTTTTACTACAATTATTAATTATTTAATTAAAATTAATTACTTTAAATTTTTTTAATTACGACACAATTACCTTTTTTATTCCTAAGTTACTCTTTAGTCTAATTAGTAAATTTAAATAAAAAGTTATGTGAGTTTTGGCAAAATTATGATTCAAACCAACATCTTTTTAGTTTTCAAATGCCAGAATAGCCACTAAATCAATGGTTTGATTGATAATCATTACAAAATATTTATATATATAAATCTTTCACCTAAATTTTATTTATTATCATATATTTATAACTTAAATAAGTTTTAGGTCCCTATAAAATACTTTTTTTTTTTACTTTGGGTTCCTATAAAAATTTTGTTATAGTATTTTTTTTTTTTACTTTTGGGTTCCTACCGATGATGTGACATCATCTTAATCGTTAGTTAAGTGATGACATGACACCATCTCAACATATATTAATGGTTGAGATGATATCACATCATTGGTAGGGACCCAAAACAAAAATATATATATTATCAAGATTTGAGACCAAAACATAGTAATAATTTTATAGGGACCAAAAGTAAAAAAAGATATATTTTATAGGGACCAAAAACTTATTTAAGTCATAAATATATGATAATAAATAAAATTAATTTATGTGAAAGATTTATATATATAAATGTTTCACAATGGTTATCAATCAAACCATTGGCTTAGTGGTTATTCTAGCATTTCAAAATTAAAGAGGTGACTTTGCCAAAATTCACCTAACTTTTTATTTAGAGAAAATTATAACAATACTCCTTAAAGTTTACTTCAATTACACATGTACCTCTCCTTTTTCAACCCCCTAACATTTGAGAACCCATTACACTTGCACCCTCTTCAAAGTTATATGTCAGTCACATAACATAAAAAGTTAACAGAGTTAACTCCATTTTCAGTAAAGGGGGTGCAAGTGTAATGAGATCCTAAAAGTTATGAAATTTTGTGTAGGGGTAAAAAAGGGAGGGGTGTATGTGTAATTGAAGCAAACCTCAGAGGGTGATACTGTAATTTGCTCTTTATTTAAATTAATTAACTAGACCAAAGGGTTACTTAGGAATAAAATGAGTAATGGTATCATTAGTAAAAAATTTAAAGTAATTAATTTTAATTAAATAATTAATAATTGAAGTAAAAAATGTCAACGTCAAACTTAACGGTCAATGCCTCTATATTAACGGTTAAACCAAAAGTGTTTGATTTTAAAAGTAAGAGATCAAAATTGCGAATTTAAAATTAGGATACCAAAATTACAGATTTAAAAAAGTAAAACAACAATTAATCCTATCTTTTTTTTTTATAGAATCTTTTTTTTTTTTACATATTTTATATTTCATAAATTACTTATACAATGGCGAAGATATAAGTTTAATTTTAAATATTATGCATAAGTATTAGAATTGTATTCTTGAAATATACAATTTAATGTTTTATAATTTTTTTAAAATAAAACATTTCTTAAATAAAGATATTAAAACGTTATTTAAAATAAATTTGTAAGAATTTAATTACAAATATGATAAGAAAAATGAAGTTTAATGAAGTATAAAAATAATTAAGTAAGAATTTAATTGTAAATTGGATTTTTTTTAATTAAAATATTTGAGAAATATAAATTATAACAATACAGTACCTTCATTAAAAATAATAAAAAAACATAGTACCATAAACATAACTAGTTGAATTTTTTGAAAAGAAAAGGTTACGTCGTCAACTCAGTTACTTTAAAAAAAATAATAAAAAAAAAAATACAAAGAAAAAGCTTGTTGACAAATGAAGGTTGAAAGTTTTCCTCCTAAAAGTTTGACACTTGTCACATGTAGGTTGAAAAGGTTGCACTCTTAATTATTTGACATGTGTCCTTGTAAGATTTGTAAGTTTATACACTAAGATTTATTTATTTTTAATTTTTTTCTGCAAGTTTTATTTATTTTTAATGTTATACTGTAAAACTGTTTTATTGAATGATTTTTTATGATATTTTTACTTTATTTTCACAATATAACTTATAAGTATGGTTTATGTGGGTCTTATGAAAAGTCCTACATTCAAATCTCACAAAGTCCAAAAATATTATAAAACACACTTTTTTTTTTTCATTTCTTCCTTCAATTAAATATTTTCTTATTTGTTTCTTCATCCAAATCCAAATTAATATGAAAATTATAACTATTTATTTTTACATGTTTTTCATTTTCACTAAAAATATAATTTAATTAAATAAAATTATATTTTATACGTTATTAGTAATTAGTTTATATGTTTCCTTTGACAAGGTGAGTAGTGGTGATTTTTTTTTTTATGGTATACTATTTTCATTTAATTATATTTATTTATATATGTGAATAATGAAATTTTTAAGTTAATATCATGATTATATATAGAGAGAGAGAATGGCATTGTTTGTAAGATATTTTCCGTTTTGCAATTTTTATAGTTTTGATTGAATTCTCATTCCTCAAAAATGCAACTAGGCAATTTTGGGGCAAATTTTACAAAGCACACTAATTCTTATATTTGGCCAGAAATTAGGGAACTAACGAGATTTTATTTGCTCTATTCTATCTGGAGTTGTATGTGAGGAATAACTTCCAACTTCATATAGAAAATCTAATAAATTAACAGTAGATTATTACAGATGACATCTACAAATAGAAAGTTAGTTACAGAGGTAGGTTTAAGAACCAATACTCTTTTAATGCTTTATTTAGACATTATCGCTAATTAAACTCACAACATTAGGAACATCCAAAACAAAAATTTCAAATGTTGTTAATCATTCATTCTTAACAATATCTAGCAGCAGTTTTTTTCCTTTATGTTGTGGGCGTTTTGTATGGTTATGGTGTTGGCTCATTGCCAGCTACAAGGTGGCGAAGGAGCAGAAGAAGAGAGTGTAGCAAACATTGGTGTCAATTGGGGTTCAATAGCATCTCATCCTATGGAGCCTCCCATTGTGGTGAAAATGCTACAAGAAAATGGAATTAAAAAGGTAAAGCTTTTTGATGCAGATTCTTGGACAGTAAGTGCTTTTTCTGGCACAGACATTGAAGTCATGGTTGGAATTCCTAATGATCAATTGAAGAAACTATCCAAAGACATGGATAATGCACAAGATTGGGTTAAACAGAATGTTAGCAAACATATGCATGATGGAGGGGTCAACATCAGGTCTGTATTAAAGGTGATTAGTCAAGTTTTCTAATAAAGATTAGTGTTCGACAAAGTTAGTAAATATTTTATAGCAATAACATGATTATAAGAAAACGTAGAGTTTTTAGTATATGGACTAAAACAAAATGATTAATTAAATCTTTTTTAATTGCTGTGAACAACAACATATGACAAAATTATTTATACTCAAGAGATCAAATTGTTGTCATCATATCCATCTTATTCACTATTTTTGTTGCAGATATGTATCTGTTGGGAATGAGCCATTCTTGAAAAGTTACAATGGGTCGTTTGTAGGGATCACATTACCAGCGATGGAGAATGTTCAAAAGGCTCTTGATAGGGCTGGTTTAGGAGGCAAAATCAAAGTTACCACGGCTTTAAATGCTGATGTTTACGAGTCTAATTCAAACAAGCCCTCAGATGGTAAATTCCGGAATGACATTTATGATGTTATGAAACAAATAGTGAGGTTTCTTGATCAACAAAAGTCACCATTTCTTGTCAACATATATCCATTCCTAAGTCTATATCAAAACGAGGGTTTTCCAAAGGATTATGCATTTTTTGAAGGCTATGCTAAAAGCACAGATGACAAAAATGCACACTATACCAACATGTTTGATGCAAATTTAGATACCCTTATTTGGTCATTGAAAAAGATTGGTCACCCTAATATGACAATAGCTGTAGGTGAAATTGGATGGCCAACTGATGGTGACAAAAATGCCAATAACAAAATGGCAAACAGGTTCTACCAAGGTTTCCTTAAGAAAATGGCTAACAAAAAAGGGTCACCACTTCATCCTGGAACATTGAACGCTTATTTGTTTTCTCTTTTTGATGAGAACCAAAAGAGTGTTGCACCTGGAAACTTTGAGCGCCATTGGGGCATTTTTCGCTATGACGGGAAGCCTAAGTTCCCTATTGATTTTTCTGGCAAAGGAGAAGATAAAATGCCAATTGGAGCAAACGGGGTTCGTTACCAAGAGCACAAATGGTGTGTCCTTAAAAGTAGTGTAAAAAACACGAGTGAGTTGGGAGGGTCTTTGAGTTATGCTTGTGCTGGTGGTGATTGCACAAGCTTAGGCCCTGGTTGCTCTTGTTCAAATTTGGACTCGTCTGGTAATGCTTCATATGCTTTCAATCAATACTTTCAAATAAACGATCAAAGTGTTGAAGCATGTGATTTTGAAGGGGTGGCCACTATTGTATCAAAGGACCCATCCAATGGTGATTGCTTATTCCCTTTAGCAATTATCAGTAGTGGGAACATTCTTAGAGCAGCACAAAAATTGGGAGGTCTTTTAATTGGATTCACACTAATTTTCATGACTTTTATATAAAAAAATAATTAAAACTACTTCTTGTCTAGTGAACAAGAACTAGTGATGATAGATCAGAATAGTTCAGTTGTTGTTGTAAATTGTGATAGGAAGGATTGTGATAGGAAGGAAAATGTACAGTGAAGGCTTGAAATAATGTTTGTGGATGTGTTATTTTGTTAAAATATATTTTTTTAATAAAGATGATTTGATTTAAATATTAATTAATTATTTTATATATTATTTTAATACATTTTATAATTCAATCACTTAAATATAGCATAATGAAATATAATGTAAATAGTAGTTCAACTTGAATACTTTTTTTTTAATGTGAAGAACTTAAATATTTAACTTTTAATTTTTTGTATGATTTTTTTTCTGTGTTTAGTTATATAGTTTGTTGACAATTTTATGTGAACCACTTTTTTCTTTAATAATAATGTTTAAGGAAGCACAATTTAAGAAGGGGTTAATTTAATTAGAAAAATTATCAAATATATTTGTAATATATATATATATATACTAAATTTAAACTAATATCACCCAAACAACTTGTGCTGACCTTTCAAAAGAAAATAATGGTATTGATGATAATATATGTAAATATGATAAAAAAAAAAAAAGGATTTCGTCAATTTCTAATACTAATATTTACTCCATAATTATGGTGAAGAATTATACAAATATTAATGTTGGAAAAATATAAAGATTAAACTTAAATGAAAGTTCTTTTCAATAAATGAATCTACAAATTTGTAATCAAGTGTTTCTTACCAATGGAGAAAGACTATTGTTTAATTGGTTTTCAATATATAATATCATATAATCACCAATGGAGACTATTGTTTTAATAAAAGTAATTCAACCATCAAAGCTTTATATTTTTAGGTATACACCTATAGTATCAGTAAAAGTGTCCAGCAGTGTAAGAGAAATAGGAAATGTTAGTCTGAGAGCATTTTCAATAGGAGTGCTAAATGAGTTGCTTAACTCTAAGTAACGTTACTTAATCATTTTTTACTATTGAAACAAATGACATGGAGGTGCTTATCTAAACATCGTTGCTTATACAAGCAACAATTGCTTAATATTATTATCATAAATAACATTTTTTTTAAACACTGTAGGATCCGTAAAATTAAATTAAGTACTTTTCTAAGCAAACTTACCATTAGAGTGAATTTTTTAATAAATGATTTAAATCTACATGGAACTACAAGGCTCACGAAATTCATCTAAACAACTCATGTAAGCAAATATGCATTGTAGATGCTTTAAGAGATCCTATTCATCTTTCCAATAGAAAAATTCTTAAAATCATACACTTTCAATTTTCTTTTGGATGGAGAATATTTTTAATCCTAAAAAAGGAGTTCATTTATTCATAAACAAACAAATAAATATGGATAATTAAAATTTGAGCAAATTACAGTAACACTCTTTCAAGTTTACTCCAATTACACATGTATTCCTTTCTTTTTTTTGACCCTATAGAAAACCCTAACCTTTTGCTATTCATTCCACTTGCATCCCCTAATCCTTTGACACCGTTAGTCACTTAACTCAAACAAATCATGTGCACAGCACATGCCTTTTAATGATTTTTTTTGTCTAAAATGTCCTCATCTTCTATGTGGGCACTCAAGGATCTGAGTTTACAAAAGAAATAAAATTTATAGTCGGAGATCATAGCAAAAAAAAAATGCAAAAACATGTTTAGGCCAATTTTTCCTATTTCATCAATCAAAATAAACACCCATAAAATAAATCCAGGAACAAATCCATCTTGTTCAAATTTTAGAACCCATAGAAATAAAATCATTGGTATTGTTTAAACTTCAACCTCTCATTCCCAGCTTCAACTCAACAAAATAAACTCATTTTTCTTTTTCTTTTTTTCCATCAAACTCCCCCACTATATGATATGAATCACCAAAAAGAAAACCCATTATGCTTTGTCCCTAATGATTCCACGGTACATGTGATATTCCCACGACAAAATATTTTCAATAAAAAATCTATAAAAGTGAAATTCACCAAACACAAATGAAATCATCCTCCAAAAGAGACTATGAGCCTTAAAATTCAATCAAAGGTTATAAATCCAAATATTGGTGACAGTATAATACCAAAGTTGTCTTTCTAATCTTTGGGCTTGGGATCTATCATCTGTCACTGCAAACCCCAAATAGTCTACAAACTTTTTAAACTCTCCCTCCTTTATTCCAAATGCAAAATTAGACCCATCTTCTCCTCCCTCCCTTCCACTTGTGGACACCGCATCATTCGTCCATTGGAGTTGCTGCCCTTGCGCACAGTGGCGACTTTCTTTCGACATGAAAGTGGCAACCAGCGGTGTACGCAAATGGAAGCCCAGTGGACACCGCCCCATTCCTCCATTGGAGCCTTTGTCCCTACACACAACGACATCTTTCTTTTGATGCATGAGCAACAATGAAGGTGAAGCAACATTCAGAAACATCTAGAGAAGCAATAACCAACTGTGGAAGGAGTGTGAAGCAACCTAAAAGAGAACTAGCATTCTAAGGGTAATTTTGACTTTCTTTTTTTAAAAAAACTAACAGAAGTTAACACCATTAGATAGAGGGGTGTCAAAGAAATGTCTAAAAAAGGAGTGGTGCATTTATAATTAGTAAATATTTTAGGGGATATTGGTGTAATTTGCTCTTAAAATTTGAAAAAACTATCCATTGTGCCAAGATCCCACACCAGCCAAATATATGGTCAAAGTACTCCTTATAATAATGACTTGGGCAATTTGACCTCCACTCCCTAAGCCAATTTTTTAGATGAATTAACCATAGTCCATTCTCAACTCTAATATGGTATTAGGTCCTATCCCAATCCTAACATGTTTAGTCATCCATAGTCTACAATTGTTTAGTCATCCACAATGTACACAATTAGCAACATGAGGTGTAATATGTGCATCTTTTGTCTGCTGCATACAGTTACCAGAGGGACTCTCCTCCACTAAGTAGTCTGAGGCATCAAAAGTATGTGCTTTAGGGCTTGTTTGAACACACTACTCTAAAAGAATTCTAGGAGAATAAAATATGAAAAAAAAAATGAATTTAGCTTCTCTAGAAGTTAAAATTGTCCTCTCTAATAGCCAATTACCATATAAGCTACTTCTAAAAAATGTGAGACTTCTGCAAATTAACTATTGGACAAGACAATTTTAACTTCTAGAGAAGTTAATTTCATTTTTTTTTCTTCAAATAGTGACTATGTCAACTTTTCCTGAAACTTTAACCTTTTTGAACTTTTACTCAAGATTACCTTGATGTTCATAAAGTATTGACACAAAGGTACAAGCACTTAAAGAGCTAGGCTTTCTAAGTGGTTAGTTATTAGATTTGTTATCCAATATTTTGATGTGATTATAAGAACCTAATGTCAATATACATATGCTTATGTTCATTACATAATTTAAATGTATTTCTCATAATATAGTTATTGTGAAAGCTTAGTTTATGTAACGATGAATCGACACTTTAGAGTTTTGTTCTAGTGGATTCCATGTGATTCTACTTAATTGATCATTATTATCCTGCAAAAAAGGAAGAAAGGGGTGAAAGGATCCAAAAGCTCACTCAAACTAACTAGCACAAGAAAACTTAATGAAATGACAACAAATAGAGACAAACATCACTCTAAATCAGTCTAAGAGATGGACAATTGCTAGATGATTCTCTTAAAGAATAAGTAAACTAGGCACTTATCACATACCTATTTCTCCATAGCCTTTCTCAGTAGGGAGAGCACATCATAAGTTATATTGGTTTCTAAACATCAATTATAGAAAGCAATCTTGAAACATATGATTCTTACAACATAAATGTAAAATAGTGCGTACCTATTTCTCCATGGCCTTTCTTTGTAGAGAGAGTACTTCTCTACAGTGTACTACATTGTGATTTCCTTTAAAGAGGAAGGAAACAAGATTTTGCTCCCTTGACTCTTCCTTTCTATTCTCTCACATTCATTATGGTGGCTAGGGTTTGACAGAATACTTTAATGTCATGAAGGGGACTTTGTTTCACATTAGTGGGTATTAACCCCTATTAGAACCAAGACATTGAATGATGTCTGTCCCCTAATCTTTTGATTGGTTTTGATGATAACAAATGTGATAATGGTTGATCAACTAATGATTTGAAATTGAGTCATTTCAGGGAATCAAAATGATCATAGACAATTGTATAATCTTTTCAATCTCACTTTATTATTTCGACTGTTTGATAACACTTTTAATAATATATCAAGCATCCAAAGTGCTTTTAATCATACAACGTTAAGTATCGGAATAGACCATGTAAAGGTCCTTGGAACAAACAGAACAAAGTCTTGGAACAGATCATGCAGTAGTCTTGAAACAAACTACGCAAAGTCTTGGACCAGACCATGCAATAGTCTTGGAATAAACTATGCGAAGTTTTGGACCAGACGATAGGAGTTGGACTAGGCTATGCATAAGTACTGGACCAGACCATGCATAAGTCTAGGACCAAACAATGTGATAGTTGGATTAGACCATGCACAGTCAGACTAGACAATGTCTATGTCAGACTAGACCATGCAATGTTCAGTGCGCTATGGACTATGCGTTTAATTATCACCAATTGACTTTAAGAACGTATTATCTAAAATAGAAAGAAAGGAAGATACTCACTAAACACCTTTCTTCTATTCCTCGTATGACTATTTGCATGTCTCAAATAGTGTGAAGTCTAGTAAGTACAGCAAAAAGGTTAATCAGCTTTGAGAAGCACACCTACAGCTAAAGTAGAATTGTGACAAGATAGGAACCTGCTCCTATCCAATCAAGCTCAAGTTAAAGCAACTTTAGCACTCAACTGTGAGACAACAGAACCTTTCTTCTCCAACGTTCAAATCCATGAAGCTCTCCTATAAATAGATGCTTCCATGCAACGAAAAAAAAACAAGAATCAAAACAAAACTACGAAAAGAAAAGGGCAAACAAGCACAAGTTGAAAAGAACAAGAAAATCATTCTGAGAAAAGCTATATACCCAATGAGGAACAAGAGCTAAGAGAAAAGGATACTTCATTTTCTACAAAGCTCTTAGAGAATCAAACCATATTCATATCATCTCTTTGAGAGTTACTTGAATCTTATTCTTATTTGAATAAAAAGCCAGAATTGACTTAGTGATTAAATAATACTTGGGAAGTATAATTTCAGGGGGAGATTTATACTTCTAACCAGTAGTGATTTAGAATACCAGTTGCCAATAATGGCATAGAGAATACTTGTAGCCAGAAGTGGCAATAAAGAATACTTGTTTTGTAATCAGTTGATTATAGTGGAACCCTTTAACAGTTGTTAAAGGAGAATTGAACGTAGCTTAGATTGAGTGAACCAGTATAAAACAAGTATTCTACTTTTGCTATCTTGTGTTTACATTTGTTCATCTTGCACACTGTGAGACAATGGAAACCTATCTTCTCCAACGTTCAAATTCATGAAGCTCACTATATAAAGATGCTTCCATGCAACGAGAAGACTAATGAACTAAAATGAAGCTTCAAAGCAATTTGAACAACAAGCAAAGCACATTGAGAAAAAGCTAAAGCCTAATGTGAAACACGAGCTGAGAGAAAAGAGAATACCCATCCTTTACAAGCTCATACAGATTCAACACTTGTTCACATTCTCTCTTTGAGAGTTATCTAAATCTTATACATATTTGTATAGAAAGTCAAGAGTGGCTTAGTGATAAAAGAATACTTGGGAAGTATAATCTCAGGGGGAGATTCATACTTGTAACCAATAGTGGTTTAGAATACTAGTGACCAATAGTGGCATAGAGAATACTTGTAGCCAGATGTGGCAGTAAAGAATACTTGTTTTGTAATAAGTTGATTATAGTGGAACCTTTTAACAATTGTTAAAGGAGAATTGGACGTAACTCAGGTTGAGTGAACCAATATAAAAACAAGCTTTTATTTGTTGTCTTGTGATTACATCTATTTATCTTGCATACTGTGCTCTTTTAAAAAGGTTTTCAAAGCTTTTCCATGCAAGGATATATTTGCTGGTTTTAACATACATATATCTAAGAAGGAAATTTGTGAACTAATAGTGTTTGAGAAAAAGTTTTCTAACCCACTATTCAACCCCCCCCCCCCCCCCCTTTAGTGTGTTCTTGTGTATTTTAGTTACTATCAGAGCTCGATCTCTGATAACTATTTTCATAGATACAGAGCTAAAGATCCTACACAAGGATGGAGAAGGGTCTACACAAACCTCCAATCTTCAAGGGAGAAAACTTCACATATTAGAGACAAAGAATGGAGACATACTTTGAATCATGTCACATAAACATGCGGATGTCGTAGAAAATGGAGATTATATTCCAATTGATGACAATGAAGTTGAGATTCCAAAAGAACAATGGACTGAGGCACAAAAGAATAGATTCGTCCTCAACTCTAGAGCAAGGAACGCAATACATGCATGCATCTCAGAAACTAAGCTAGTTTAAATCTGCCAAGGATATATGGGACACATTCATAATAACTTATGAAAGGTCCTCACAGGTAAAAAGAAATAAGGTAAGTGTTCTCCCCAGAGAATATGAATTGTTCGCCATGGAAGAAAATGAAACCATTATCAGTATGATGTCTAGATTTCAAACTATTTTAAATGAGCTTCGAAACCTTGCTAAAAGTGTTGAAAACTTTGAACATGTTGACAAAATTCTTCGCAGCTTGCCCAGACAATGGAGACCTCAAGTCACAGTCATTAGAGCTTCTAAGGACTTAGACTATATGCCTCTAGAGGAGCTCGTGGGAATCCAAATGTTGCATGAGCAAGAGCTATAAGGAGACGCTAAGTTAAAGAGGGGCAAGTCTTTGGCTCTAAAGGCTCATAAGCCAAATTAGACAACACCAAAAGAGTTATCCTCATAAAAAAGTCAGTCTTCTAGACCACCCAAAGGACGAACTACCAAAGCTCTAAAGGTAGAAGAGTTAGAAGTAGAGTCCACCTCTTCAAGTGAAGAAGAATCAGGAGAAGATGATGAGCTATCCTTCATCTCAAGAAAAATCCATAAAATGTGGAGAAAGAAAGGTGGTTCAAGATGGAAGAACTACAACAAAAAATATTTAGCAGACCATGAGAAGAAAGAGAAGAATCCTATTGTCTGCTATGAATGCAAGAAGCTTGAACACTTCAAGTCAGAATGTCCAAAGCTCAACAAAGGAAAAGAAAAAGTCAAGAGGAGGTTTCCTAAGAAGAAGAAAGGACTGATGTCCACATGGGAAGATCTAGATGACTCAACTGATGAAGAAGGTTCTGAAGCATCAGATGAAGAAGCTAATCTCTGTCTGATAGCAAACGCAACCTTCACATAGTCTACGTTTGATGATGAAAATGCACCAGACAACACTCCCTCAGCGTCTGCGTTTGAGGCATCAGATGATGAAGAACAAGAGGTATACCTCAATGATCTTATTTCTCTTCAAGAAGCTTATCAAGAACTTCTTTCCAATTCATCTATTCTTTCAAAAGCCTATTTATCTATGAAAAAGAAATTAAAAAAAAAAAACTCTCAAAAAAGCATGAAGAACTTGGGTCTTCATTTACTGAGCTATCTGACAAATGTTCTACAATGGTCACAGCCAGTAATGCTCTAACAGATGATTTTCAAAACTAACCATAGATCACCAATGCTTAATCAAAAGTAGAAGTGAACTCTGGATAGAAAAGGAACAACATAGAAGGCAATTGAATGAATTGATTAAGGAAACTAATGAATTAAACAAGGTGAGAGCCTTGAGTAAAAATGAAGCTGAAATTGCTCAATTACACAAAGAAGCTGCATCTCTCAAAAGCACTTTAGGAAAATTTGTCAGTGGGTCTGAAAACTTAAAGAAAATTCTTTCATACAACAGACATCCAAATGACAAATCTGGCCTTGGATTCACAAGAAAGAAAGAAGCAATTGAGAATAAAGCTTCTCCCAGTAGATCATATTCTAGAAATGGACATGTAAAGTCCAAGAGCAAGAAATTGCCTACAAGAAGCAAATCATCTGCTTCTAAGACTAACACCAAAGGACCCAAAAGAATATGGGTACCTAAAAACAAAATAATTCTTTTTGCAGATGTCCTTGATGGCAAGAAAGAAACACCAATCATGGTACCTGGACAGTGGCTACTTACATCACATGACGGGCACAAGGTCTATGTTCCTAGACCTGACACCAATGCATGGTGGTATAGTCACTTTCGGAGGTAATCAAAAAGGGAGAATAAGGGGTATTGGTAAAATAGGTATTCTTCTAAATCTCTCTATTGAAAATGTATTGTTTGTTGAAGTACTAAAACACAATCTATTGAGCATAAGTCAATTTTGCGACAGTGGATATGATGTTTCCTTCAACAAGGAATCATGTATAGTCAAAAACTCTAATGGTTCACATCTCTTCTCTACAAAGAGACAAGGCAATCTATATAGGATCAACCTTGGTGAACTAAAGGATTAAAATATATCATTTTTACTGTTTGTCAAAAAAAGTCACTGGTTATGACATAAGAAGCTTGGCCATGCAAGTTTGAGATTAATCTTAAAACTGCAAAGATATAGCCTCATAAGAGGATTGCTGTTGGACTATTTTGGCAAGCATACCAAATATCGCACAAGTAGTTTAAAAGGGAAGATCCCAGTATCGAATCCACAGGGAATTGTCCGTATTGACTACTAGTAAGATTATCAGTTCCTACACACTAGTTTGGTTTTAGCATTGGTTTGTTTTGTAGAACATGAATAACAGTAGAAAATAAACTAAACACTATAAAGATAAATAACAAGATAAGGAACTTGATTCAGAACAAGGATCGAGCAGTTGGAATGCGTAGATGTGGAACGATGATGATGGATATGTTAAGGCTTTGGTTCAACCGGTTTGCTTCCATGTAAACATACAAAATATATTCTCTATTCAAAGCAATAATTCAGATTAACTTCAATCTAGAAGTGCTCAAAACGTGATGTCTCATCAAATCAAGCCTAAACTGCTCAACCTCACTCCCGATGTCTCGGTAAGTCCAGTTAAGTGGTTTGGTGAAGCTCGGAGATCTTTACAAAGCTAATGAAATCTATCCTATGTCTAGAAATACATTTCATTAGAATCCACTCTCAGTTCTGAGTTCGAAAGCATATGTCTATGACATCCAAACCCCGCAACATGCATATATAACAGGCCAATCAGATAACATATAATAAAAATAGAGAAAGGATGAAGTTTACCCTATGTCTAGTGATATACTCTTTCCTACTCTCAGTTCCAAGTTCAAAAGCATATGTCTATGACAATCAAACTCCATAGCATGCATATATAACGGACCGAGTCATATAACAAGCGATAAAATAGAGTAATGGATTTTAAACTGAATACTCAATGAATAAATATGAAGGAAAGCGTTTACATGTTAGCACCTAGTTCCAAATCCTCAACATAGAGGGATCAGCCTCTCATTGTCATGAGAAACTTACAAAATAGAAGGGAAGAACACTGCATAATGCATCTCAGAACAGGTTTTCCACTAAGCGCATATTTAGTTCGTAAGCAACTTCCACTAAGCTCGATGTCCCGCTAAGCGAGTCTTCAGTTCGAATGAAAATTGCGCTTAGCGCAATATGGCGCTCAGTGCGTCATAGGCTACCTAGCTTGCGTAGCTTGATGTTGCGCTCAGCGAATGAAGCGCTTAGCGAGATGTGTCTTCTTCTTGTATTCTCCCTTTACTGTTGAATCTAGGCCTGCACACATAAATTAAAGTATATTTCTCACAAAATAACTTCCTAGGGTTAGAATTATCAAACTATACAAATCTATATTAAATGATTTCAAACTAAGCTAAAAATCCTGAGAACATTGGATAATCACTACAAAATATGATGCAATATTTACGTATATAAAGCGATTATCAACTGCCAACAATGTCATATAAAGATGACTTACTTTGTGAGGCATATTAGAAAGGGAAACAGGTGAAAATCTCTTTTAAAAGTAAAAATATTATTTCTACTTCTAGACCATTAGAACTGTTACATATTAATCTCTTTGGTCCAACAAGAACAACCTCTCTAAAAGGGAAGAGATATGGACTAGTAATAGTTGATGACTATTCTAGATGGACATGGGTTATATTCCTCACTCACAAGGATGAGGCTTTTAAAGGGTTCTATAAATTCTACAAACGTGTTCAAAATGAAAAAGGTGTACGTATAACTTCTATTAGAAGTGACCATGGAGGAGAGTTCGAAAATGAAATTTTTCAGAGGTTCAATGAAGAGAATGAAATTCTTCATAGCTTCTCAACACCTAGAACACCACAGCAAAATGGTGTTGTTGAGAGGAAGAATAGGTCATTACAAGAAATGGCCAGAACCATGTTGAATGATAACTTGACTCCTAAGCACTTCTGGGCAAAAGCTATAAATACTTCCTGTTATCTGCAAAACATAATTTATATTAGGCCTATTATTAAAAAGACTCCATATGAACTATGGAAAGGAAGGAAACCCAACATATCATACTTCCATCCTTTTGGATGTCAATGTTTCATTCTTAACACAAAAGATAATTTGGGTAAGTTTGATTCAAAGTGTGACACGGGTATCTTACTTAGATATTCTAAAACATCTAAGGCATATAGAGTGTTCAACTCTAGAACAAAAAATGTTGAAGAACCATTCATGTGAGATTTAATGACACTCAACCTGATAGGAAACTATCAGAGTTAGAAGATTCATTTGTAGATATCAGATTAGAAGATGCAGTGACAAGGACCAAACCATCTGATGATTGTAAGTCGTCTGCATTTGCTACACCACCTTCTGCGCCTGGCACATCATCGTTTGCTCGCTACCATACCATCTCAGATGATGAAGAAGAAGAAATCAGAGAACCACAAAGTAGCAACAGAATGATGATCAAGAACCATCTTCCTTCCCAGATTATTGGAGAAGTTCAAGCACCAATGAAAACTAGATCATCCTTCCAACAAATAGCTTTATTGTCAGAAATTGAACCTAAGCACATTGATGATGCCATGGAAGATGAAAGCTGGGTCCAAGCAATGTAAGAAGAACTGGACTAGTTTCAAAAGAATGATGTTTGGAAACTTGTAAAGCTGCCAGACAACAACGAAGCTGTTGGTGCTAAGTGGGTCTTTAGAAATAAGCTAGATGAGAATTGTAAGGTTGTGAGGAACAAGGCTAGACTAGTGGCTAAAGGTTACTCACAATAGGAAGGTATTGATTAAATGGAGACAGACGCTCTAGTAGCTAGACTTGAGGCAATTAGGATTTGCTTTCATTTGTTGCTCATAGAAATATGAGACTTTATCAAATGGATGTAAAATGTGCATTTCTCAATGGTGTAATCAAAGAAGAAGTTTATGTAGAACAACCCCCTGGGTTTGAGAGTACTATCTTTCCAGACCATGTATTTAAATTAAATAAAGCTTTGTATGGTCTTAAACAAGCTCCTAGAGCATGGTATGAAAAACTCAGTTCATTTTTTATTGAACACAATTTTACAGGAGGAAAGATAGATACTACACTATTCCGTAAAAACTACTCCTCTGATTTCATTATTGTTCAAACTTATGTAGATGATATTATTTTTGGTACTACTAATGAAAAACTCTGTGAGGAGTTTTCTAAGTTAATGCAGACTGAGTTTGAAATGAACATGATGGGAGAACTGAAATTCTTCTTAGGATTGTAGATCAAGCAAATAAACAGAGGAATCTGTCTGTTGTCCATTAGTAAAACTAAGGACACATCGTCTGGTGTTTTACTTAAGTGAGGCATGTGCATGCCACATGTTTCGCACTCAAAATATGAGCCAGACCATGTGGATTTTTGAAAATATTTTTTTTATAACTTAAGCATTTATTAGGCTTTGAGTCATTAAAGCCAAAATGCACATTCAATTCTTTCATTAATGTATCGTTTCAATCATTCCCTAACCATACCATCATACTTAATGCACACTCATTACCTATTCAAGCCTACAATTGCAAAACGTATACCCCAAGCTTTCGAAACTCTCTCTCTCACTTTGCCTTCTCTGCACCAAGAACCCTAAACACTAACCCTTGCCATGGCCAAAGGAAACTTGACCAAGGGCTCTCCTTCCTCCTAACAACCTCCCTCACCCTCATCCTCTTGAGCTTCTAATGAGCGTCTCGAAGATGCAATGCCAGAGTCTACAACATATACAAATAGCTCTGCCTCAAACATTGATCCAAAGGTTAGAAGAGAATGCAACTTGAATGATGTGGAGAACAACTTGATCAAGCCACGAGGTTCCTACACTAGGAACATTCACGTGGAATACTTCATTGACATTCCCTACCTTGAGGAATGAGGTCTTAACATCTCAAGGTATCCTGAGTTTGCTGGGATCAAGGGCTTCTTCAATGATCGCTAGAAGATCGCTTCTGGAGTGATTAGAGAGTTCTGGAGGAACGCCACGATCAGAGGAAACGAGATAGCCAGCAAGGTGTTTGGTTGTGATATCTCCATCTCCCCAACCTCCATTACTCAAGCGATAGGGTGCGAATTGCACTCCAACTACTTCACAGAGGCATGGGACTCTAATCTTGCTAAAGGGACAGTAGAAAGGTTCATTCTTGGACCTAACTACAAGGTGGTCAAGAACAACAAGAAGCTGCATCCAACCACATTCCCCTCTTTGTCCAAGTTGCTGCTAAACATCATCAACAAGACCATTTTGCACAAGATAGGGTCTAGGGATCATGTGTCTGCCCTCCATAGATTCATCCTCTACCACATCATCAGAGGGATCCCATTCAACCTTCCTCACACCCTCTTCTACAACATGATTAGCCACATCCAGTATCTGTCGACTTCTGTAGCCACATAGTACACAACATTGATAAATAAGATTCTCTAGAATGCTCACTGATACAACAGACTATACAGAGAACTGCAATCAAGAAGAACTGATGAGCTGGAGTATGTGAATGTAGAAGGCCCATTTGTTCATCAGAGGATGTTGACGTCCTCTAGTCTGCTCAAGTTGAACATGGGATTTGAAATCACCAAGGGATCACCTGACAGGTTCCCTAAACTTTCTGATGATAAAGATGAAGGTTAGAAAAAGCAAACCAAGAAGAAGAAGAAGGGTGGAAAAGCTAAGGTTTTTGTTATCTATGACAAGGCTGCTTCAATTCAGCCCCTTGCAAGAAAGATGAGGAAACTTGCTGATGCAGACCAGCAAACCGTCCGAACCCCCTGTAAGACTACAACACAGTCTGCTGAGGAGCCACCTGCCAAGAAAACAAGGCAGACAGTCCAACAAGCACCACCCCGACCACCTACTGTGAGGATTAAGATAAGGGCTCAACAAAAAGGCAAGGGTGTTGCCAGAATGTCTACTGAACCACAAGTATCTCTAAAGGACATAGCAGACATTGGACAAGCAGCTGTCACAATTGCTGAAGCTGAAGAGGAAGGATCAAATGAAGGTTTGGTCTTCAAGAGATCAAGTAGATAGTCTAGTGGAGCCCAAACCACTAATTCTACACCCTAGACCATCAGACCTCCCAGTAGCACAGCCAGGAAGCTGACTATGAAGAGGAAAGTCATGCTAGAAGATGACAGACCTGGACAGATCGCAACCCCCTCTTCCATAAATCCAAGTATGACTATCCCTACCTTCACACTCCCTACTCACCCTCGCTCAACCCACAAATGTCTAAGGAAGAATATTCCTCAGACCACACCATCTCTAGCCCAAACAGAAACCACAATAGACACATTGTTTGTTGAACCCCTATCGTTTGTGTCACCTACACAGACCATAGTAAGCCAAACAATAGTTGTAGAGTCTGATGCCCAAGCATAGACTAAGCAAAGGCCACTGTCTAAACCCACTGTTCAGATAGAAGATACACTTGAGTCTACCCCCACTGGACAGACAATAACCCAACAGGCGCTGAACCTACTATTTAGTCTAAGACACAATCTAAACCCACAACATAGATTGTTGCTCCAACAACATTCCCACAAACACCACCAGACACCACCATTCCTCCCTACCAATCACCATTACCAGTCACCATTCCATTCTAGAGATAATAGACGTAGTGGTCTCCTACCACCACTTAGAATCTGTCAATATCTCTTCTGGGTCTGATGCTGATGAGGAGATAGTCATTCTATCTCTTAAAGCGTATGTTGCTCCTTCATGGAACAATAGACCATTCAGTCTTGATGCCACCACTCCTCTGTCAAGATTTAGAGAAGACACACCTCTTCCTCCTCCACCATCTGGCTCCTAGCATCAGAAGATGATGCAAAAATTCTCCTTGTATTATGTGGGAGAAAATGTTGAGTCTGATGCATATAGAGAAGAGACTCAGATGGAGCCATTTGCAGAGCATGTGGATGAAGTTGCTGCCAAGGTAACTAAGTTGAAGAAGCTTCCCCCTCTGCAGATCAATCAAGGGATCATTCCCTTCTAGAGGCCAATTCATAACACCATTCTTCTGGATGTTGCTGAAGATGATGCAAATCTTGCAAGAAGGCTATAGTAGGAAGAATATGCCTCTCCATCCCTCAGATGCATCAGTTGGTGAATGAGATTGCACATTGGTACAATTGTATACAAGAGAGATTGGATTACTTCACAATGGAACCAACCATGCCAGTTGAGATGACAGAAGATGAGAAGAAGAAACTGGATGCCACTGTTAGAACTATGCATCGTGATGCTCTACGTCACCTGTCGAGACTAA
Organism: Amphicarpaea edgeworthii; assembly: GCA_014843725.1. NCBI lineage: Eukaryota > Viridiplantae > Streptophyta > Magnoliopsida > Fabales > Fabaceae > Amphicarpaea > Amphicarpaea edgeworthii. The sequence goes on from CM026321.1 coordinate 12,340,627, forward strand.
GGGTCTCTATTCGACCTCCTCGGCTGATCACACGAGGAGTTGCTCCAAGTCATCCTTCCTTCAAGGCAGAGTGTGCTAACTATAAGGCCTTGTGTCAACTAAAGTTTCAAGGCATAACCCCCAAACAGTTGTACCCTCCAAACCTACACATTTCTAAAGAAACTGATATACGCGTCACTCCTGCCTGTATAGTTCCTAGGCTACCAACTATCAACCCCAACAAGCTAAAGGGGAAGAAGATTGTAAAAGCAGACAATCTTCCACAGCACATACAAAACATTGAGCCTTTACCTCAATCAGAGCATGCACTGCCACCAGAGACACAGAATCAGACATTGGCATCTACTGATAAAACGTAATGAGTAGCATGCTCCACACCATAGGGTCATCCAATCTCACTAATGAAGAAAAATAGAAGATCGACACTGTTGGTGAAGGTACCTCATCTTCCAACAGTTTTATTCATGTGTCAAACACAGTGGTTATTCCCACTCTGCTGACCCCTCACACCCATGGAGATGAAATTGAAGCTAAGAAGATGCTTGTTGAGTATTATGTTGAATACAAAGCTGCTTAGGCCCTGATAGCTGCAGCCAAGGCAGCAGCTGAAGAAGCAAGAATCTTATAAGAGACTGCTAGACTGAGAGCTATGTTAGCTGCTCAAGAAGAGGAGAAAAGACTTAATGATCTGGCTCAAAAGAAGAAGGACAAGGAAGAAGAAGAAGAAGAAAGAAGAGTAAGGGAGTTGGCCCTGGAAGAAGAGGTTGAGGCAGCTCAAGCTGCTGCACTTGCTACTAAGCAAGTTGTAAACTTGGCTGAAAAGTCTACAAAATCTACACCAGCCCAACAGTGCATAGATTTGGTATCTACTCAATCTAGGTCGAGCACTCCAATTGCAGCCATACCACTCAGTGGCTGCAGCACAGTCAGATAGTCAACTTGACATAACTGCTCTTGAATCTACATTGGAATCTAAATTGGAATCCAAGTTGGGATCCAGCATTTCTACTCAAGTTGCTACCCAGGTTGATGCTCAGATTAATGCCAAATTAGAATAGCATAGAGCCAACATTATCAAGGAGGTGACTCTTGCCTTTAATGCTTCACTGGCTACTCTCCTAGGCCCTCGCCCTACTGCAACTCCAACTCCAACTCCAACTCCACTACCTCCACAAGAATATCCTCCTGCCACCAATGCTCCATCAGAGGCTGGAGAATCCTCAACCAAACAATCAACCCTTCTTTCCAAACCTTGACTATGATGGCCTTTTCTACTCCATCCTCCACTCCTTTTGTTAATGACAAAGGGGGAGAGAATTTTGGATGTATAGAAATTTTATCCTAGACAGTGCTTGAGTTTTCAATAAAATAGTGATTGGTTCACAAATTTTTTTTCATATTCCTATCTGTCTGTTATCTGCTTTCAATTATTTCTTGCTTTGAATTGTCATTTACATATGCATGATAGACTTAGGGGGAGTTCATCATGTTAATAACTATACATCATTAACTGACATGAAATAATCTACACTCTAATACTTTATTCTCTGTGATTTATTATCTGTTAATCAAAATTATAACATGTGTTGTCATCATAAAAAAAGGGGGAGATTGTTAGAACCAAGCCATTGGATGATGTCTGACCCCTAATCCTTTAATGTGTTTTGATGATAACAAATGTGATAATATTTGATCAACTAATGATTTGAAATTGAGTAATTTCAGGGAATGAAAAATGACGACAAACAAATGGTATAATCTCTCCATCTCACTCTCTATCTTAACTGTCTGATAACACATTATAATTTATCAAGCACCCAAATGCCTTTAATTAGACTAAAATAAGCTCTAGAACAAACCATGCGAGGTTCATGAGGATAGACGGTACAGTCTTGGAACAAACCATGCTAAGTCTTGGAAAGACTCATGCAAAGTTTAGGACCAAACCATACAACAGTCTTGGAATAGACTTTGTGAAGTCTTGGGACAGACAATACAAGTCTAGGACCAGACTATGCATAAGCACTGGAACAGACCATGTATAGAACATAGTTAGACAACACATAGTCAAGACAAACCATGATTGAGCCAGAGTAGACGATGTCTGAAGCTAGGCCAGACCATGTTTGTTATTCTAGACCATGCTTAGTCAGACCAGACTTTGTCTGTTAAGCTAGATGTTGTTTGTGCTGGAGAATACTTATCTTTTATAAGCCTAGTGTGAAACACGAGCTGAGAGAAAAGAGAATACTTATCTTTTACAAGCTCATACAGATTCAACACTTGTTCACATTCTCTCTTTGAGAGTTATTTGAATCTTATACATATTTGTAAGCCAGGAGTAGCTTAATGATAAAAGAACACTTGGGAAGTGTAATCTCAGGAGAAGATTCATACTTGTAACCAGTAATGGTTTAGAATACTAGTGGTTAGTAGTGGCATAGAGAATACTTGTAGCCAAAAGTGGCAGTAAAGAATACTTGTTTTGTAATCAGTTAGTTATAGTGGAACCCTTTAACAGTTGTTAAAGGAGAACTGGACGTAACTTAAGTTGAGTGAACCAGTATAAAAACAAGCTTTTATTTGCTGTCTTGTGATTACATCTATTCATCTTGCATACTGTGCTCTTTTGAAAAGGTTTTCAAAGCTTTGCCTTGCAAGGATATATTTGCTGGTTTTAACATACATATATCTAAGAAGGAAACTTGTGAACTAATAGTGATTGTGAAAAAAATTTCTAACCCAGTATTCAACCCCCCCCCCCCCCCCCCTTCTAGTGTGTTCTTGTGTATTTCACTCTAAAAGCAACTTCTGAACTTATACTCATTGCAAAAAGTTTTTATAACTCCCTATTCAACCCCTCTCCCCCTTCTAGTGTGTTCTTGTGTATTTCAAGCCCATCATATCCACTATTCCCATCAAGGAGCAATTATCTTTAAAAACTGCTCCGCTTAGCCCATGACCCATTTTCAATTTAGTCTGTAATTATTAATTATTTATTTATCAATCCTTGATAAGTCACATGCCTTTTACATGAGACAAAAAGTCTTACATTCTCCCACTTGGCTCATGTGACATTATTTAACATCATAGATGAATAAATAAATAAACTAAACATACATAATGAGCATTGAAATGACTAAATGGTTTTATACATTTGGCACATCATAATTTCATAATTAAGAATAGGAACTAATTTGGGTCATGATGGTTGTACATCATTTAATCGACATAATCCCTTCCATATACCACAAATTAGACTTCTCCTTAACATGAACATAAATAAGAGCACATAATGGTCTAACATAATGTCTTCATTTAAGATAATACTTGTTTACATTACTCCTATACAAATATGCATGCAAACATAGAGAACAGGTATTCAAAACCATATCATAAATAAGCTCAAAGTGTCAATACCACAACAATCATTATTAACAATAATGCTCATTCTTTCGACATGTTTAATAAATGTCTTGGGCTGTAATTCCCTTTGTCAAGGGTCAACATTTGTGCTAATATATTTTATTGACACTTTTGTTTTTGAACTTCTTCTTTCACAACAAAGTACTTTAATTTCACATACTTATCACCTTCAAAGTACTAATCGTTCTCAGAAAAACATGAAGAGTTATCACAATATATTTTCAACAGCTTGACAATATTGTCGACAATGCCAAGCCCTGAAATAAATTTCTACAGTCAATTAGTCTGAATTGTAGTCTCAAAACATGCTACAAATTCAACTTCACATAATGGTGAAATGCCATATATGTAGGCATGTGACCTTTTGTTCCCATAAGTACTAAAAACTTTTCTTTGAGTTTTACCATACATAATGCTCCTAACAATTATTAACATATAGAATTGCTTATATTCATTTAGTTCCAAAACATTCTTAGTATTTTGTACGAGATTGTACTTGTCTCCTTTCTTAATTGGAACAAGTTATGTTAAACACTTTTCCATCATAAATCTCTCTTGTACTTTATTGTTATATGCTTTATGAAACAAGCCTAACAATCCTATGGCCTGTTGTGGAATATTTGTATTCCTATCACAAATATAGATTGCCTTGTCCATATTTCAATCTAGAGTGAATCTTCCTAGTCTTTAGAAGAAGACCAAGATCATTAGTTGCAAGTAAGTAATATAAACTTAATAGATATATACATTGATAACAGTGTTTTCCTTAAATCCAAAGAAAACAATGATATCATGAAACTTCAAATACCATTGATGGAAATATTTGAAGTCTATATATTGATTTCTTTAGTTTGCTGATAACTGCTGTTGTTACTCATAATTGATTCTTAATTCATAGTTGTTATCTTACTTTTCTTTAATTTGATACTTTGTTTGACCTTAATTAATTAGGATTTAACCAAATATTAAGATTTAATTTTATATCTTTATCTTGTTAAGATTTTATTACTTTTTATGTTATCTTTGTAGGGAATGAATAGATTGAAGCAGTTGGCCTAAAAGAGAGGAATGCACCTATTTAAAGCTGGTCAGACATAGGATCAGTACATTTTGGAGGAGAGTTCTACACTACTGTTGAAGCTCAAGGGTGCAATTGTTCCATTCTTCTAAATACCAAATACTTGTTCTTTATTTTCATTTAGGTTCCTCATGTCTATGCGGAGCTAATTTTCCCATTGTTTGGGGTTTGGTGAACAAGACGACTCTTCATATAATTCATTCTTATTATCATTTTTCTTCCATCGTAGGGGCACAGGTTTGAGTTTAGTTTTAGATTTCTCTATATCATCATCGTCTATCATGTTCTTTTATTTTTATTGAGCGTCACTAACAAGGATTTATTCCTCAAAAACCTAGTTCCCTTTCTCACTACTTTTCTTACCTATGGGACGTTGTGGTGGAAGACATTAGAAGAAGAAGAAGAAGAAGAAGAGTCTTTTTCTTTTTAAGATTTTTTATTTTCTTTATTGATTTTTGTTCAAGATCTTATTAATTTTTAGTATTGATTTTTCAAAGATTTTTTTGTTTCCTTAATTTTTTGTATTCATTTATGGTGTTGATTATTGTCCAACATTAGATTGTGTAATATTTTGTTTTGAATTTTTTTTTGTTTTCTTTTTTTATTGTTGCATGAGATCTCTTGATTTTTTGTATTGATATCTCGTATTAAGTTATGAATTATGCAATCACTCAAAAAAAGAATAGAATAGGGGAAGGGACATTTTAGGAATATAAAAACATCAAGATCGCATGTGCTAGTCACATGCATGATCTGTTAATGGTAATAAGGGTAGAAGGGGTGTCAATGTAATATGAATGCAAAAGTTAGGGGGGTTTGTTTTTGTGTAGGGTGGAAAAAAAGGAGGGGGTGCCCGTGTAATTGATAAAAATCTCAGGGGGTGTTGCTATAATTTTCTCTAATAAATAACAAACAAGCTTAGAATTACTTGGATTCTCAAAATAAAAGTGTTTGATGTCATAATTTATGAATTATCCTTAAAGAATAAATAAATAACAAATTTTTAAAAAATTCTATTTGTTTTCAATCTAAAATTATGTTATCTATATGTAGAGTAGTTTATTCTTTTTGTGCAATGTATATAAAATTATAGTTACCAATTTAATATCAAATTATATGAATTTTTGTAATAAAAAAATTATAAAATTAATATATATATATATATATATATATATATCCCTTCCCAAAATCACTTATTCTTGTTATATCTTTAGTTAAAATGAAGGTGTTTGTTAAAGCATCTTCCTTTATTACAAATCCTGGCTTTTGGTAATTTAAATTAGACTTGTAAATTTGAGTTATTAGCAGTAAATAATTTTTGTACTATTTTTTCATAATACTTAGTGGGAATTAATCCTTCTTTAATGCAGTTTAGGTCTACACCAGAATCAACTAATGCTATAAAGGTCTTACGAAAGGTATTTTCAATTTTTAAGGCAATCTTGACATGCCATTTTTGTTGTAAAGTTTTAATTAGGTTTACAGTAGTATTTTCATTTTCTGGATCTTCGAATTCAGAATCTTCTTCAGTAGTTTTACTACGAATTTTAGTAATTTGATTTCTTAAATCTTCACTTATATTTAATTCATTAATTTTTTTCTTAACTCTGCAATCCTTTTTTTCATATGACCAATTCTACCACATTTATAACAAAATATCTTTGACTTAGGGTTTTCATTCTATTTTTATGCCGAGTACCTTGAGTTTTTAGAGAATTTTATTTTTTTGAAAGGAATTATCCTATCCGACTTATTATAGTTTTGTTTTCTTATTTGTGGTAGAAGGGGGAGCAAGTTTTTCATACCCATATTGGGTGCAGGGACAAAGTCCAAAGCCATGAGGCCTTTGGTCCTCTCACCAACTCTTTCATTAGATGACCTGGCCCCTTCCTTTTCAAAGGTGGCCTATAAATCTTCAAATAACTCAAGAGTTTTAGCAAAATCTATAAATACACCCTCTTCCTCGAACAGATTTGCCCCTCTAAATACTCCCCCTCAAAATAAAATTACCAAAGAACCACCAAAAATAGAGACACAACTCTCCTGAGTCTTAAATCCTCTTCTCTCTCATTACCCTCGATACCTTTGTAAGATCTGGAAATTGCAAAGCTCTCTTTTGTAACTATTTTAATAAACCAAGCTTTTAAATTAAGCTAAACAAATATTTAAAAATTTAAAAGCTTGGTTTATTAAGATCTTGGTTTATTAAAATACTTACAAAAGAGAGCTTTGCAATTTCCAGATGTTACAAAGGTACTAAGGGTAATGAGAAAGAAGAGAGTTTAAGGCTTAGGAAAGCTGTGTCTCTCAACATCTCAAGACAAGCTATTTATAGCAAGCATTCCTCAAGCGGATGCTAAAATTATAAATTTCAATTTAATTAAAATCCAATCCGGACACAGATTTCTTAAGTGGATTACAAACTAGAATTCAGATAAATTTAAAGTAGGAGCCACCCTAATTCTCTTATACCATTAGCTTGGTTCTTTTTAATTATATTTTCAATTTTTAGATTATTGCAAAGGTCTAATCTTGTATTTTTAACTACAGAAGATATTCTCCCATAAGTTATTTCTGGATGACTGTTTCGAAATTCAAGAAATACCAGACTTGGACCAAGCATGACTAAAATCCAGAGAAGTAATAGGATTAGCAGACATAATTACCACAAAAGATGCCCTGGGCCATACCACAGCATATACCAAGAAAATTTTGATTCTACCCTCCAAAAGCCAACTAGCAAATTGGAACAAAAAATTAAAAGAAATTCCCATCAAAGATAGCATGGGCCCTACTGGCCACCTCTATTAGCAACAAAGACAAAGGTAGCTCCAGATCTTCCAATCTCCATTTTAAACCATTGGTTATTTCTTTATGTTTTAGCGTCTTAGAGACAAACGCATTTACCTTTTTTGGTTTTACTAATAAGAGTGTAGTCTCATCAGTAAGGGTCAATTGCAGATGTCCTGGAGCTAATTGGGTTTTCCTAACCTTATAATATATTCTATAAATTATGGTAATGGGTATTGCATTTGGATTCCAGGTTTCATCTAACTTTTTTACATCTAACATTAGATTGTAAGGGGTATTATGAAAACTAGTTAGGGCAATCGAATAATTAGGGTAATTATTGATGTAAACCGGACCATTATGAAGGTTAGTTTCAAATAATGCTAAGATTTGATTTTCAAGGTCTTTTAGTCTGTTATCTCTTAATGCTGCAAACATGGGGGTGTCTAGACCTTGTCTAAACAAAGGTTTTATGGCTATTTGAATAGATCCTATGTGCAAGTATCTATAGTTTTTAATGTGAGTTGCAATTAATTGATTTGAAATTAACGGTATAGTCTTATGACTATTTTTTAAATTTATTTATTTTTCAATGGTGTTTTAATGACAATTCTCCTAAAAATAGGTCTTTTAATGAAGTTTTATATACTAAGGATATTTCTAATTTGGATATGTTCCATTTTTGAATTTGATGCTCTCTATAAAGGTAATTAAAAGTGCTAAAAGAAGTTGGAAAATAGTTAAAGGGGATCACCTAGGAGAAATTCCCCCTTTGGAAGAAGTAAAATTTCCTAACATCGAAAATAAGGAAGTTATTGCTTCACCCGTTAAAATGATTAGTGAAGATAGAATAAAAACAGAAATCCCAACCTTAAAAGATATTAAAAATTTACACCATCAATTAAATTACACAAACCAAATATTACATCAAGTAGCTTCAAAAGTAGTAGGTTTACCAGAAAACCCCCCTAAATTCAATGAATCTACTTCAAAACTTGAACAACCCTTAACTAAACCCTTTAAGTTCTCTGAAGCTGAACTAAAAGATTTAAGGATAGGGAAAGATACAGATCTAGCTTTAGAAGAAATAAATAAATAAAAACTAGATCAATTAAAGTTATCAAAATTTTTAACAATAGCAGAGGGAACAGGAACAACTCCCCCGTTGAAAAAAAGATAAAATTTTAATAATAGAAAAGGGAGACAGAATAGGAACAACTTCCCTTTTGGAAGAAGATAAAAATTTTAAACTAAAAGGGAGAAACCAAGTGCGAAGCTTTACCCCAGTGCCAACTACTATAAATTTCTACAAGAGACCAACCCTCCCAGACATTCAATTTGAAGAATGGGAGCTTGATACTCTGTCAGCTTTTGATGGATCAGGAATTACTGAGTGGAATGTTGATGGAATGATAGACCATCAAATTCTGCAAAAAAACAAATGAGATGACCATGGTTGCCTTAGCATATAAGGTCAAAAATACTGAAGAACAAACCATAAAATTGATAATAGCTAGATTCACTGGAATCCTCAAGGGTTGGTGGGATAACTACCTAATCCATGAACAACAATTATATGTCTCTACCGCAATTAAGGTAGAAGGAGAAACTACAATACAAGTAATGGTAGAAACCCTAATTGTAGCTATAATTCAAAATTTTATTGGAGATACCAAATTATTCAATGAAAGAACTTCAACTCTATTACATAATTTGAAATGTCCTACCTCAGGAGATTTCAAATGGTATATAGACAATTCCATAGCAATGGTTCTTACAAGAGAAGATTGTAAGCAACCATTCTGGAAAGAAAAATTTATTGCTAGACATCCCTTAGTCTTTGCAACAAAGGTTAAGGAAAGACTAGAAATAGAATACCCTAATGTACTTGTTCAAGAATTAACTTATGGGAGAATTGATTCTGTAGTTAAAAATATAGGATTAGAACTCTATAATAATCTAAAACTAGAAAATATAATTAAAAAGAACTAAGTTAATGGTATAAGAGAATTAGGTAATTTCTGCACCCAATATGGGTATGAAAAACCTACTTCCCCTTCTACAATAAAAAGAAAACAAAACTATCATAAGTCAAATAGAATAATTCCTTTCAGAAAAAGGAAATTTTCTAAAAACTCAAGGTACTCGGCATAAAAACAGAGTGAAAACCCTAAGTCAAAGATAGTTTGTTATAAATGTGGTAGAATTGGTCATATGAAAAATGATTGCAATGTTAAGCAAAAAAATTAATGAATTAAATATGAGTGAAGATTTAAGAAACCAAATTACTAAAATTCTCTTGGAAGACTCAGATAATGAGACAGAAGAAGGAGTCAAGGATTTTAGTGATATAGAAAATTCTAATACTAGTTCTGAAGAAGAAGAAAATTATGAAAATTGTGATGTTGAGACCTGTCAATGTCAGTTTCAAATAAATATAATTAAAAGTGACACCAGATTGGCATAAGAAATGATAGACCAAATCATAGATGAAGAGGAAAAATATAAATATTTAATGAAAATAAAAAATATGTTATTAGAACAAAAAGATGAAGGAACTAGTAAAAGTAATACTAATAATTTTGATGGTTAGGACTTTGCTAAAATCTTAAAACAAGCCGAAACACAAAATAGAAAAATTACTATACAAGACTTACCGAAAGAGATAAAAGAATTAAAAGAAGAAATTAAAATTATAAAATTAGACCTCCAAGAACTAAAAGAAAAGCAATTGCTTAGAGAAATAGAAACCTTAAGTAGTAAAACTACTGAAGAAGATTCTGAATTTGAAGATCTAGAAAATGAAAATACTACTGTAAACCTAATTAAAACTTTACAACAAAAATGACATGTCAAGATTGCCTTAAAAATCGAAAATACCTTTCATAAGACCTTCACAGCATTAGTTGATTCTGGTGCAGACCTAAACTACATTAAAGAAGGATTAATTCCCACTAAGTATTATGAAAAAATAATACAAAAATTATTTACAACTAATAACTCAAATTTACAAGTCCAATTTATATTACCAAAAGCCAGGATTTGTAATAAAGGAAGATGTTTTAACAACACCTTCATTTTAACTAAAGATATAATAGAAGAAATGATTTTGGGAACTCCCTTCCTAACCCAAATCTACCATTTCAAAGTATCCAATGAAGGAATTAAAACAAGAGAAAAAAGCTTATGCACCGCCAATCTAAAACTATTTTACACTATCAGTCAATCACAACCCTACATTTATGGTAAAACAATTGACTTTTATAAAATTATTTCAAAAGTCATTACAACGGTGGGTTATGATTAACCAACGATGTAAAATGATATTACACTGACAGTGTATGAGCATTTTACTCTTAAAACAGATGGGATACTTTTTGAATTTATAAAACCTCTTAAGAAAAAGAACATCCTTAATATAAATGAAATCGATTTTCTTAATAAAATAGAAAATAAATCAAATCAAATAACATTTCTAAAACAAGAAATCCTTTACAAAAGAATAGAGGATCAGTTAAAAACTAAAAGGATAGTAAAACAATTTCAAGAAGTAAAAGAATTCTTTTCAAAAGAAGTATGTGCGGACGTTCCAAACGCTTTCTGGAAAAGAAATTCATTCATGGTAAGTTTACCTTATGAGAAAGACTTTCATGAGAGTAAAATCCCAACTAAGGCAAGGCTAGTTCAGATGAATAAAGAAACCCTTAATTATTGTAAAAAATAAATTCAAGGTTTCCTTGATAAGGGGCTTATTAGGCCTAATAAATCTCCTTGGAGTTGTGTCGCATTCTATCATCTAAATTAGAAAGAGGAGAATCAAGGATGGTTATTAATTAAAAAACCCTTAACAATGCATTAAAATGGATTAGGTACCCTCTACCTAATAAAAGATATTTAATTAGAAGGTTTCATCAAGCCACCATCTTCTCAAAATTTGATATGAAATCAGGATATTATCAAATCAAAGTAAGAGAAGAAGATAAATATAAAACAACGTTTACGATTCCATTCAAACATTATGAATGGAATGTGATGCCTATGGGACTCAAGAATGCCCCCCTAGAATTTCAAAATATAATGAATTCAATCATAAATCCATACCTAGACTTTGCTTTAGTCTATCTAGATGATGTATTGATTCATTCTACTTCGGTGGAACAACACTTAAAACATCTAAATACCTTTAAAAACATAATTAAAGCAAATGGAATTGTGTTATTTGAGAAGAAAATGAAAATAGCCCAAACTAAGATCAGATTTCTAGGGCATGAAATCCATCAAGGGATCCTAACTCCAATAGCCAAAAGCATTGAGTTTGCTAGTAAATTTCCAAATGAAATAAGAGATAAAACTCAGTTACAAAGGTATGCAGCTGATTTCATTCCTCATGTCAGAATTATTTGCAAACCTTTGTTCAATAGACTTAGGAAGAACCCTAAGCTCTGGACCTTAGAATTAACCCAAACAATTATAAAAGTAAAGTCCTTGGTCAAAACCCTTCCTTGTTTAGGAATACCTTAGCCAAACACCTCCATGATAGTAGAAAGCGATGCCTCATAGATAAGGTTTGGTGGAATCCTAAAATAGAAATACCCTCAGTCTAAAGAATAAATAATTTGTTTTCAATCAAGAGCCTAGAATGAAATCCAAATGAAATACAACACTGTGAAAAATTTTATCTATAGTGCTATGTATCACAAAATTTCAAAATAATTTAATAAATAAAGATTTTTTTATAAAGAGTAGATTGTAAGTCTACGAAATAAATTTTAGAAAAAGATGTTCAAAATATTGTGTCAAAACAAATATTTGCCAAATGGTAAAGTCTTTTGTCTTGTTTTGATTTTAAAATAGAATTTATTAAAGGAAAAAATAATTCTATCCCTAATTTTCTAACTATAGATTTTTTACAGGGACAAAGTCCAAAGCCATCAGGCATTTGATCCCCTCACTAGCTCTTTCATTAAATGTCCTAGCTCCTTCCTTTTCAAAGGTGGCCTCTAAATCTTCAAATAACTTAAGAGTTTTACCAAAATCTATAAATACACCCTCTTCCTCAAACAGATTTGCCCCCCTAAATACTCCCTTTCAAAATAAAATTACCAAAGAACCACCAAAAACAGAGACTCCCAAACCCTTAGAATTCCATATCAAAGAGTCCTGTCAGAAGATTATATCTCTGGATTCTAAGTTTGATAGCTTAACTCCTTTAGAAATACTGGCTGAATTCTTTCCTATCGGACAGGGATGGATGCCAAAAGATTAGGATTTAAGAAAAAACAAGAAAAATTATCAACTCATTTTGTTAGATACAGGATCCACAGAAATAATCCCTGAAAAGGATAAAACGGATCCCTTAATTGTTAATTACTCAAAATTAAAAATCCTAAAGGTTCTGACTTTGACAGATTGGAACCAAAACCCAGCCACAAAAAAAAGGTTCTCACAACCTTTTGACCCTCCAACCTTTAATTATTTTGATTATCAAGAAGTTTGGCAAAAGGTTCTCCTTGAGCTTAACCCACGCCATTCTTAGTATATTTCATTTAAATATGCCCTTCTAGCTCAAATTCCCACCTGGTTCCAGGATTGGTTTTTGTTAGTTGGACCAGTAAAGGTCATCTTACCTCATAAGGTGGTATCAATTTATGAAAATTTTAAAAAATTAACCCCAAAAATTCCTATGCATGAAAAGTTAATTAGGTTTTGCTCAATAATGGGAGTAAGCTGGTTGATATAGCATTTATATGAATTCCATCAACATAACTTGGCCCCTTATTCAAAGGTCCTCTATCGTCAAGTAAAGGTCTTTTGGTGAAAAAAAATTAAACTAAGATATTTGGAAGACAAGTTTTTTCATTGGAAAACTAGAAAATCTTTCCTTTCCCCCACACTAGAAAAGAAGGATTTACCCCATCCTACAATGACCTTACAAATTAGCAAGAAAATCTAAGGAAGAAAAAAAGCAACACCTTTTAGCAACCTTATCCTATTTAGATTCGGATGAAGAACCCAACACCATTGAAGAAGAATCCTAGAAGAGTAATATGTATTTAAACAATAAGGATGACTATTTCGGAATTCAAGAAATACCAAATTTGGACCAAGTATGACTAAGATCCAAAGAAGTAATAGGATCAGTAGACATAGTTACTGCAAAAGATGCCCTTGGCCATACCACAACGTATACCAAGAAAAATTTGATTATGCTACCCTCTAGAACCCAGCTAGCAGATTGAAACAAAAAATTAAAAGAAATTCCCATCAAAGATAGCATAGGCCCCACTGGCCACCTCAGTCAGCAACAAACAACAAAGGCGGCTCCTACTTTAAATTTATTTGAATTCTAGTTTGGAATCTGCTTAAGAAATCCCTGTCGGATTTCAATTAAATTGAAATTTATAATTTTAGCATCCACTTGAGGAATGCCTGCTATAAATAGATTGTCTTGAGATGTTGAGAGACACAACTCTCCGGAGCCTTAAACCCTCTTCTCTCTCATTACCCTCAATACCTTTGTAAGATATGGAAATTGCAAAACTCTCTTTTGTAAGTAGTTTAATAAAACCAATCTCTTAATAAACCAAGTTTTTAAATTTTTAAATATTTGCTTAGCTTTCAAATATCTATTTTCTAACTACCTCATTTCGCGTTATTATGGTTGGTGTATATATATATACACTGATTTTCTTTTTAAAAAAAATTGTTGCCCCCTACTAGTGAGGGCTGGCTCCGTCCATACCCTTAACAAATTATTGTCACTTCAACCGTCGAGTCACAAGCATAGCAAGATTAACAATATGAAATGATTGATTTCATTTTTTTTAGTCGATTCAATCTTATAAAAGTGATGATTTTGGGGATCAAAATCGAGTAATTTTCATATGCTCGGGCCTTGTCCGCTAGAACAGCTAACAACAGAAAATCAAGAACAGTGTCGAAAATAAAACAATTGTGTGCAGATAAACTATATTTGGCTAAGAGATCAGCAGGTTGGTTTTCTTAACCAAGAGTGAGTCCACTAGAAAGAAACACCTCTCATTGTCCAAAGTTTTATATGCCAATAATTAACATAGTTGTGAAGATGTTTACATTATTTTTATGTAAAGCATAGTAGTCATAGCCATTAGTTTTGCATTTATCTTGAAAGAGCTTGACAAAATACAACAATTTAATTACGTAGATGAAGGGAAAAAATCGTGAGGTGTTAAACTAAAGCATTTAATACGTAGAGCACAAGCTTTACACATCTGCCATGTGTGATTCAAAAACAATTATGAAGAAAAAAATCCAACCTCTAATTACAATATTAAAGACAGCAAAAGTTAACAAAAATATTATAAATCATATCCTTATCAACCAATGTATGAGTCTAGCTCAATTAATTGAGGAAGATACTTGAGTGTTGTAAATCTCCTAATAGTATGTTCGATTCTGACAAAAAAAAAAAATTATATCCTTATCAATTGACAGTCAGTAAAACCCCTTCACTCAAACAGTCTCGTTGCTGGAAAGCCTTGATCGTACTGAGTCCAAATCTGACACTTTATTGATGCTGTAAATGTTCAGGGTTCAGGGGATTTCAAGTCAGAATAACACCAAGACCAAGAATAATGCACAAAGAACTAATTAACAGTAAACAGAAAAGAGACTCACCAGTACATAGTATCTCCAGTAGGAACCAATTTCTTGCAGATCCAGTCTGGCACCAACTTTTCCAGAGACTCAATTTGTTCTTCAGCTTCTCCTATAGGGATGAGAATATCAGTTAGCTACAGTCTATATTAATAACAATCAACAAGAAACCATGTATGTTGTAAACAACAGTGCTAGAACATACTCATCTCCACAAAATCCAAACTGTTCATAAGTATCTTATGCAGGAGCTCCTCTTTTGTGATTGGAATTCTTTGGACAGATTGAAATATAGAGTGAATCACATTAACCAGATCCACCAATGGTGAAGATTTTTTATGTTGTGTGTCTAAACCAGCTTGCTTTTGGATAATTTTCTCAAAAGCATAACTGAGGCTATCTTCTGCCTGCATTGAAAAGCCAAGTTACAAGAAAAAAAAAAATCACTTTCATGAGAGGAAAAATCACAGGGAAAATAATTGAAAATTTGCTCATGCTTTTTCAAAAGGAATCTTTTAGATCACTGAACAGAAGGATGATATGAAGAATCACTCAGAAATGAAAACATTTGCGAGATGGCATACCTCCTGAGGTACCAAAACAGACCCAAAAGCATTGCAATCCTTACAACATCCTCTGCTAGATTCAGGGAAGCTATCAAATTCATGCAGAGCACTGCTAGATTCTAACATGTCTACTCCAATGCCCAAGCCATCATTGTCCTCCATGAGTGAAAAGTCAAGCACTCTTTTTGCTGGCTTTTGAGAAGATGTTGACTTTTGGGTAGGCATGTTCTGAAGCTTAACATCAGAAATGGGCAATAATCTCGCAGGTGCTGACTGGGAAGGTGTCTCTGTAATAAAACTATCAGCAGCACAGGAGATATTTTTCATATCTAGGCTTTCAGAATTAGCGCACGTAACAGAATGTGGTGGGTGGATCATATGTACTGGTGTATTAATAACACTAGGTTGAAAACACAAAGAAAATGATTCCTTCTGGTTCCCTCTTTCTGTAATCGGATAAGCCCAATCATCAGATAATGGTACACATTCTTTCAGCAGTGCTTTTTCACTTTCTTCATTATCCAGACAATCAGATGCATGAAATGATGGAGAAGTTTTTGTGGGTGAAAAGCATTGAGCCTTTTCTGCTTGGTTGGTAATATTCTTCCGAGAAAAGTGTCTAGTTGGATACAATTGCAATTGCTCTGGCAACATTTCGGTTTGATTGGAAATTGACAAAACTTCCGTTGAAGAATTTACATCCAGGGATTGGCCAGTAAATTCTTCAATGTGTGAATCTTCACAATTCAATCTACAAGTTTGTTTGCCAAAGGGTTCGGGCAGTGGGGCCTCTGGAATGTCAGCAACCTAATCCACAACAAAATCAAAATAATTGTCAACATGAGTTCTTTTGGATCAATCACACTTTCAACTTTTTGTAGCTAACTAAATATAATAAAAGCAAAATAGTCGAGTCTGACCCAAGTAAAACCAGTTATACAAAAGTAAGCCTCCAAACCATAGCATCTCATATAGCTCCTCATACTACCATCAACCCATTTTTAAATGAGGATAACATGATACCACACAGTATGTCTACATCATAGAGTACAATGCAGATAATCTAAATGTCCACACTACTAATCTTTGAGTTCAGCAACCAATGACTCCAGTACATACTCACATTAAAGTTAGGACTGAGGACTCCAAGCACTTAAAATAATAACACACGACAGCTAAAGATTTAGATTAAATTGATAAGATGGCATAATTTGCTGCTTCAAATATAGCCATATAGCAAATAGCAAATACAATTAACAAGGATAACAACTAAAAATTGAAAAAATTACCTCAGGATGCATATCAAAGAAATCAATCAGCTTAGATTTAAAATATCTCCAAAGGGTCAGATCAGCCAATTCACCGGGGCAATCTTTCACAACCTCAAATCTAAAGGTGATCTTCATATCGGGCACCATACACAAGCTTTTCTTATCATGAACAAGCACCTTATCTATACACACACTTTCAGGGAGTATATACTTCATCTGCGCAACATGAGCATGGGAGAATTTCCTGAAAACAAAACACACTACACTCAATTCCTCAACCATCAATCAAAAGCTCCAAGGGAATGGTAATTGGTAACCATTAATTAATTTGGGGCATTTAAAGAATTTTAAAAAATACGAAACAATTACCTCTTCGAAAGAACTTCAACCTGGCGGCATACATTTTGAAAATTTTGAGGCTTTTTACACAGATGCAGCAATCTGAGTGAACAACTCACGTGACCAAACAAATCTGCAAGTGTAGAGTATCTGCAAAAATGAAAATTGAAGTATAACTCAACTTACAAAAACTAAAAAGCAAAAATTCTACATTTTTTTAAGAAAATGCAAAGTGTTGAATTAGGGCACGCACTTTTCAGGAAGATTGGTTTGTCCCTCTCTGGACTTGACGGTTAAGGGTTCCACGTTCTTTTGTGGAGTGGGGCATATGATTGATTCATCAACTGTTTCGATAACCTTCTCGTACTTGAAATCCAAAGCATTTTTCGGTAATTCCTCGCACGCTGTTTGTTCCATTCTGCTATAGTGGTGAAAATTGTAATGCGTTGAAGAAAAACAAACAGTGGATGAATTCGAGAAGATTTCAGCTATTTCAGCGAGGTTGGATTGGGACGAATCGGGGAATTGAGAAAAGGCGATTACCTAAAGAAAAACCCTAGGAAAATGCAAATAAAACAGTTTCCATGAGAAAATTCATGGCACATGTTACAATCACAACCACAACCACAACCACAGGAATCACTAATTGCAGCCACTCCCTGTAGCAAAATGCAAACCGCTTTCATAAAAAAAAAACTCATTATAAATCATATAGAATTCAAAATGTTATGTCGTCAATTACCTCATAAACCAAACATTAGTATGGCCCAGATAAAACATGGCAATTACAATAATATAGTTTCAACAGTATGTTTAAACTCCCAAGTAAAATACTACGGCATGTATATAAGACTAAGGCTTATAACCTGTTTTAAGGTAAGTTAAGAACCATTAGATATATCACAAAACATGACACATGTTACTGGATTAATACACATGAGTTACATGTTCTACAAGTTCACAATTTACACAAACTAATTTGAACTCAGTGCATTAGAAACGTTCCCATAAATCTTACAAACATTGAAATAGAATGATTCTAAAGCTAAGACTTGACTCTGTACTATATTAAAAGGATTTTAAAAAATACCTTAAAGGTTGGTTAGATAGCAATTTTCCACTACAAAGTTATTATAAGGCCAATTTCATCATGACTACTGTATATCCTCTTCTCACAAATCACATACAATTTCCAATGGAATTTAAATTTGTTGCATAATGAAGGTAACATACAACACATCATGGCCCTCAAGGGAAATAAACTAGTTCCAATTCAAGACATCATATCTAATTCAAGTAGAACAAAATACTTACATCACACCCATCTCAACATCATATATATATATATATATATATATATATATATTATACTAGGCACCACACTTTCCATGCACTCAAACAAGATTCAGGGTTTACTACATGATAAGATAAGGAACTCTAAGGTAGGTTGGGGTGGAATAAACACTTAGAGTATGTCACATGTGGCTCACAAGTCATTCACTACTCACACAACTCCATACACTCAACACTATCTCAAGTTTTGTCTCACTAAACCTGTTTTAGTGTCAACATCACCAAAAATTGTAAGAGACTCTAAATTGGATGAGACCACTTGAATTTGAAAGCTAAGACATAAGTCTAGAGAAACACCAAAAGGTCTAATCCAGTTCATTCCAGAATAACCCCAGTTTTATTCCAACATAGAACAATTCATAGACAAGAATTTGACATTTACTTTGAGTATAACTAAACTTCCAACTTATATTAAATATAAGGGGGTTGGGTATATAGGCAAGTCTGACTTTAGACTTCTACGAGACTTATAAAAACAAGGAAAACAAGCCCACACAATGATTTAAGCAATACATCTCTCAAATTGAAGCAAACGGCAAAGGTATACAAATCAGTCCTACAATCACTTACCAGCAACCTGCTTTGCAAAATATTCATCAAATATTTTAGGTGGTTCTAAAAATCATGATATCAATTGTCAAGGAAAGAGGAAATCTAAAACTAGAATATTGTAGGAGGGCAAGGTTTGGTTTAGTATAGCTTGTTCTCATGAAATAATAGAAGGCAAGGTGGAATCATTACTAATTTTTAGCATACTCTCTTGTCATGTTTCTAAGTTATCTAGTTTCCTATTGGCTGGACATATTGGAGAGCTTGGAAGAGTTGGAATTGGGATCCTCTATGGTCTATGAAAATAGGAAATACAATTCCCATCAATGACCCTAACTTGAAAACCCAGAATTAACATAAACATCAGCTATACCAAAACTGTCTCTGAGCACATAAACCTACCCAACCTGTCTGGCCAAAATATTCACCAAATATTCAAGAGAAACATAAAAATTGTGAGACCAACCAGGTTTGAAAGAAGACATTTAAAACTAGAATTCACCAAAGAACTTAACTTAGTTCAAAATGAGCAGTTCACAAGAGTTGGTCTAAGACAGGACAAAATCTGTCCCAAATTTCAGAAATTAAACTTCAAATTTTAAAATACTACTCAATTCCAACTCTCTTCATGTCACCTAGTATTTAAAAGCATGACTTAGTATAGAAACAATCATTATACACTCAAGTAGATAAAAATAGAATTCTTGATTCCAATTTGGTGGCCATAATCAAATATTTGAATACACTTTCTTGACTTACTAGAAAAGATTAAGAATAAATCAATAAGCATAATAATCACCCATTTCATAGACTTCTCCCATTAGATTCACAAGGATCAGACAAACATAGAGATTCAAGGGATTAAACTCATTACATATGTGAATCTCATACGAAATTAATTTCACTAACTCAAGCACGCATAATCTATCCAAACCAAAAATGCACTATTTGGGCAATTACGTTGATGACTTATGAAATTGGGGTTCACCCATCTCCCAATCATACCAATTTAAACATTACATTATAGAAACACACAACTACAAGCATAATACGAAATCCCAATTTTATCATATTACGAGTCAATCGGTGACTCAACGGCATTGAACATCGAAGAACATTAAGAGTGGAGAGTTTTTAACTCTCTCCTATTGCTGTTTTATATGCTACCCCTCACTTGCTATCGCTTGCATGTAGACACTATCCCTTAGATGGCCGTAATTGCCTATATAGGGAGCGAAATGAAAACTAGAAATTGACTGCTTAAAGAGCACGATCAGAATTAGGATTTCAAATGTGCTCAGAACCTTGAAGGGGGTTTGCAATAGAGATTATGAAAGTGAAATCAAAACTATTCTCTACATGCAAAAAGGGAAAACAGAAAAATATGAGAGAATAGATTCATGGGTGTGAGAACAGAGGCCACTGGAGAGGGAAGCTGATATCTTAAATGTCATTCACGATGGAGCAAGGTGAGGACTCGTGTGACGCATGCTTGCTGGCTTTGTACCAAGCGGAAAAGAAAGAGATCAAAGAATTTTTCTTGCTACTTCCGTTAGAAGTGGAGAGGATGAAAGAAAAGGATGGCCTACAAGTTGTTGAACGGGATGTTACATGAGCTCACTTAGCTAAACTAGCGAGGGAAAGTGTGTATTTAAAAATCATTTTTTTTTTGTCTAAAAGGTAAGTTTATTTACTTTACTTTCAAGGCACCTTTAAGATATGATATTATTGATTTAAATAAATAATAAATTAATGAATTTTATGTGTTAAAGAGTTTTCTCTTGATTTACCTGATAATTTTATTTTTTTTAATTTATTTATCAGGTTTGTTTTTTAATGCCAACTAAACATTGATAGATATAATTAACATTTATACTAAATTGTAATTTTAATCCCCTAGTTTCTCAAATACATTATTTTGGTCCCCTAATTAAAAATTAGGAATTTTGGTCTCTTTAATTTTAAAAATCAACAATTTTGATCTCACAGATCAATTATTAATTAATAATTGTAATTAGTAGAGTTATTATTAAGTTAACTATAAATTCACTAAAAAATATTAATTATTCAAAGAAGTTAAAAATGATTTTTCTTTTAATTTTTATTATTTTTTAATATTAAAAATATTTTTTTATGGATGATAATTAACAATTTTTTTAATGTTAAAAATGATTTTTTTTTCTTTGTGTAAAAAATTATTACAGTTTTTATAATAATTTTTAATTAATTCAATAACTTTATTAATCATAATTATTAGTTAATAATTAATTAAGGGGACCAAAACTGCCATTTTTTAAAATTAGAGGACTAAAATTATCATTTTAAAATTATGGAGGCCAAAATCATGGATTTGAGAAAATAAGAAAAGCAAAATTGCAATTAAGCTTAAAGTTTATTATGATTTTATCATATCTTTTCTTATCGTATTATATCATTTTCACCAAATGGGTTATTATTATTTAAAAATATAAATTTAGTGTTTATATATGAAATTTATATTTGAATTATAGTAAATATTTAAAATTAAAAACATTTTTAATTTGATATAATTGCATCAACTTACTATGTATATTCAAAGAGATAATGAGATTATTATCCTTACCCAATACTACGATAAATTAAAAATATATTTAAATTTATTAAAATAAGTAAATTATGAATAAATCAAAACTCTTTCCACAATATATATCATAAAAAAAAAAAAATTTACAGTGAATGGTGGATCTTTAATCTTGATTCAACATTTCAAACTTGTACTTTTATTTAAACATTTTTTCAACTATATATATACTTCAACATGTGTGAAATATGTAGGAAAAATAAATAGCGTAGCGTAGAACCTGCCTTTTGAGCTTACTTTTATGAATCCAGCCCAAGACGAGTGCTATCCTTTTCTTTTGTTTGGAATCTGTCTTGTTCTTCTGTATCTAATAATCTAACTTCGAAAATCCTATGTATTGTTTCATCTCTTTACCACACACAACCTTTATCTGTGTTTAATTTGTTTTGTTGACCAAGAAGATCAAATAGGAAAATATATGCTAAAATTTGTCTTGTGCCTAGTGCTAAGCTCTTCAATGAAAAACATTTGTCATGTTATTTTTTTTTTTGCTAAACTTTTAACTTCAATTTCCATTAGTCTCCCAGATGAGACAAATATGCGTTTTTAGTATTGATAATTTAATGCATATATCTGATAGGAATTTTATTTATTTTTAATTAATTAATATAGATTAAGTATTAATTTATAACATTAATATGAATTTAATGAATGGATTATCAATTTTATCAATTGAATCATTATAGGAATTTGATGGTTTAAAAATGTAAAAAACGTGCTTATCATTGAACCAGCACTGTTTTTTATTAAAGTTTCCTGTACGTCTCAATTAAAATTGTTTTACGGAGGTAATCAAAATAAACTGTCTCATCAACATTATTGTTACAGTGAAGAATGTATCGTCTTCATCTGTAATAACGAATGGCTGCACAGAGGATTCTTCCTTGTCAAATGACAACTCTGCACCTTCACTCTCTGGCAGCACCAAAGTAATTTCTGACTCAAGTAACAAGTCTTCAACTGCAGTAGGGACCACCGCATCATCATGCACAAAAAGAGTCGTTGTTTACTCACACAAGAGCAATGTGAAGTTTGAAAATGGGGCCACTATATTGCCGATTAGCGATGACAAGTGGACTGCTTACTTATATTCTCATTGAGATGATAGTTAGAAGTTAGAACAGTTGCAGGTTCTCCTGTGTCATATATATTTTAAGTCTCTGTATCTCAGAATGGATTTGAATAGAAGGATTTGGCTCCCGGTAAACTTATTACCCATTGATCAGAAAACTAACAGTTAAGATTTTAACAACTGAAGCAGATTAGTTATTATTCATCCTGTCATAGCAACTATGAATTTCTCTGCTGACGATTATGTTAATAACCAATGGGTAGGGAAAATGCTAGCTGGAGGGCCTTATATATGTTCAATGATAATAATAAATGTTAAATGACTAATAAGGTTCCGTTTGGTAGTTTCATGAGAAATTTCGATTTTTATGTTTTGAAAATTTTCAGATTTGTAAATATTAGAAAATATTATTTTAGTTTATAAAAGTAAAAATATTAAAAATGAAATTGTTGAAAGATGAAAATGTTTATAAAAATGAAAAATATTAAGAACGTTAAATTTTTGTTTTCAGTCTTTTTAAAAAATATTTTCTTTGAAATTTTTTTAAAAAAATTAAGACAAAAGGATTTTTAACTACAGTTTCTATTTTTTTATGAAAATAAAAACAAAAAATAGGAAAAAAAAATACCACCTAATATACCCTTCTATAAATTAGAATTTTTACCTGTTAAGAGTAGGGACGGATCAGGAATTTAAGTAGGGAGGGATTAGAATTTTTTATACAAAAATTGAAGATAAAATTTTGAAAACAAAATATTTAATGTAAAATTTATATAAAAATAAATAAAAATGGGTATAAAATTTGTCAATTTTTTTAAAAATTGAGAGTAAAATTTGTAATCATGTGATGTAAGAGTAAAATAATAGAGTAAAATTTATAAGATTTTAAAAAATTGTAAATGAAAAGTGTCAAATTAATTTATTAAGAGTAAAATTTACCAAAAATAAATAAAAATGTAATGAAATCAAATATTTATTAGGTATAAAACTAATATATCATCTATTAATAAAAAAATTATTAACTTAAAAATTTATTTTTTTAATAATTTTTTTTATTTTATATATATATATATATATATATATATATATATAAAATTATATATTAAGAGGGAAGGGGGAGGGAACTGAAGCCCCTACTTGCTCTCCTAAAATCGGTCCCTGGTTAAGAGTGAAGCCTCAACAATGGGGTCGCACTTGGCTAGGGTGACTGCATACCATAAACACATGCTCATTTTCTTCACTATCTCAATTACAAATTTTCAATACAATTTCTTTTATTTTTGAGACATGTATTACACATATTCAGGAAGGACCAGATAACAAATTGGAATTTTCTTTTTTTAACGTGTATATTTGATATTTGATATTTTCCTATTCATTTTAATTTAAAATATTTTTAATTACAAATTATATTAGTCATTATAATATTAAACAATATTTATTTATTATGAATTTTAATTATAATATAATTTATAAATTTAAATTAAAAATTATAACTATTATGAATTTATAATTGTAATATAATTATAATTTTTTTAAAAATATAATATAACTCGAGAAGAAAGTAAAGAAAAAGAGAATACAACAATTTAGAGAAAATAATAATTGTTTGTATTATTATTAAAATGCGATTAATTGAAATGAGTTATTATTATTTTGATACTCGTATTAAACAATTTGAACTAAAAGTTTAAAAGATAATTCATTCATAAAGTTTGGTAAAACATAGGGCAAGAGTAGGAAAGCAAAGGAAACTCTTCAACAAGTAGTGACTAATTTACTAGAGGCCCAACAATCTACTGAAACCCAACACTTGGAAAATAAAGTTTTGACATGCATAACCTACTTGGAGTGAGAAGAGCCAATCTGAATAACAAGACTTTTAATTTGCTTTTGGGGTTATTTTCTTTTTAGTGTGTGGTTGTATAAAAAAAATAATAAATATATTGGCTACGGCAAGATTAGAACCTAAGTCTTTTTTAGGAGGATTTGTTATTCTTAATCGCTACTACATGTCAGAAACGCTTGTCCTTAAGAGTTTTGTTTTTTCTTTTGTTTGCTTAAGTCTAGTGCATAAACTCCTAAGCTGAAATGTATTAAAACAATTGGAGATCAATCAGAAAGGGGGGAATCATATTTTTTTTAGACTTGTTGTAAGAAAAGCTCTCTACTAGGGTTCTTGCTTGAACCTTTGATCTTATCAAGAATTCACATTCTTGTGGCGATCTTTCTTTTGGCTTATCAAACCCAGGTTTGTGGCGCCTTAAAACTAGTAACCCTCTTGTTCCTCTTCACTGTTTCATCTTTGAATTCGCGTTTTAATTTCAATTTGGTAATTACTGCTCGAATTTCTTTGGCCCATATCTCACGTTTTACGTGTCCAATTTTAACGTTTCTTGAGTCATTTTCGTAGTTCAGAACGTGAGTATTCACCTTGATTTGGAATCGCTGCAATCGGAGTTCTAGGCTGCGAGATACGACGTGGTCCAAGCGTAGTCTGAATTTGTGCCCTAAAACATCTTGCTTCAAAATTCTATGAAGGGGTTTTGTATCATTTGGTAATTAGAGCTTGATTCATAATCAATTTCATATTAATGTTTGGATTCTAGTTTGATTGCGTTAATTCTAGTAAGTTGTGTGTCAGTTTCCGTTAATCTTGATTTAGTGCATCAGTTTCCTTTTTTCTTGTTTTTGTGCACCTGTTTCCAAATTACTTGTTTTTGTTGTGCCTTGGTTCTGCAACTGGTGTTGAATTATTTTGTTTCACTATTTTCTTCATCAACAAAAAAAATAAAATAAAATTCTGCAGCAAGGTTTGAAAAAGAAAAAAGAAAAGAAAAGAAAGTGAAGATGGAGTAATTGTGAATTGGTGTTTAGTTTATTTGAATTGTTGCCTTGTTGAATTCTAGACATAAAGGACTTGAATATAATCAGTTCCAGTTGCTTCAGCCTAATTTGTGGGTTTTTGTTTTTGTTATTTTGCTATCCTAAACTCAAAAGTGTCTTGGTTGTTTTGTTTTCTTCATAGTATCTCTTGTTTTGTCATTCTTGTGAGTGTTAGTGGTAAAATTGTTCTTTACTACTTGTGTTAAAACTTTGTTCACCTTGTGAAAGTGGTTCTTGAAATAGATTGGTTGATTCAAGTAAGAACTTTAAGTGAGGGAGAGAGTGGTAAAAGGCAAGAGAGATGCATCATAAAAAAAAAAAACAACCATCAAGAGTGATATACACGAGTGTTCATCTTAAAAGTGTAAACACATGAGAAAAGTGGTGAGGTCCTATTTTCATATTATCTATTTGTTACTGTTGTTTTGAATATGTTAGGAACAGGTGGTGATGGCTCGCCTCCCCTCATGATGAAGCAAATAGACTGCTAATTGATGCTCTCACTGCTCAAATGCAAAGAATACTGAGAGAGCACTCTGAGGAGATGTATGCAAGAATAGAATTGTTGGAGAATCAAGGTCCTCATAATGAAGGTTGGCCTACTAGAGATGGAAGGAGAAATTATAGAAGAAGAGACAATGACAGTGAGCAAAGACAAAATAGACTTGAAGGGATCAAGCTAAACATTCCACCTTTCAGAGGAAAAGGAGACCTAGAGGCATATTTGGAGTGGGAGTTGAAGATTGAGTGATCAGTGCATCTTCATGCACTTTCTTCTATTGTTATTCTTAGGCATTTCCTTAGTTTATTTCATTAGTTTCACCATTTTAGTGTGTTTTCATATTTAAGTTTGTTTCTAGCTTTATTTAATTTTCGTATTTTATTTTTAGCATTAGCAGCTTTCAATGGAAAATTCATAATTGGAGCTACAAGAATCAGATTGAGGAGTTCTAATATTCTTTGGAAAGATAAGAGAAAGAGATACAACTTTAATGTTGGAGTCAGAAGCTGATTCGGATTGTAGAAGGCTTGAATAATTCGTTGAAGTTGTAGACCTTAGGAAATAATTTGTTTTGGGTCAATTTTATGGGCTTGGTTTGTATTTTCCGACTCGATTTGGATTGTTAGTGAAACCCTTATTCTATTAAAACTCTAGGGCCGGCTGCTGTTCACTCATTGACGGCTGTTCACTCATTCACTGTTCACAAAATTATTTTGAGAGTTTTGAACAATCGCAATGGAGAACTAATTTCCGAAGAATCGATCTACTGCAATCGGATTCCACTTTGAGGTTTTTTTATAAATTCCATATCAATTTGTTTCCTTTGATTTATTCCAATTATCTCAATTATTTTCTTAATTTGATTGTTGTTATAGGATATAATTCTTAAATTCGATTGGTTATTTGATCTTGAATCAATTTCGCGTTAACGTAGCTTTTGCATTATCGCGTTTGATCAGATTGCGTTTGCTTAATTTGCAATAGTTTTTAATTCGTTTGCTTAATCCGGAATTTAGGAACATACGCCGTATAATTTCTATTGCGCTTGTCAGTGGTTATTATAGTTGAATAGGATCAGACTCGTTTAAGGAATTGGAATTTATAGGGATCAATGATAAGTCGGAAGTCGATACAGTAGGTTGATTCGCTTTAGCTTATTCGATAATCACAATTTATTTTAATCCCTTTTTCCTGAAATCGTAATCGAAACCCCCCATTAATCGTTACTGCATTGATTAATAATAATACAAGAATCCTTGAGAACGATACTCGAGTTGTCGTTACCAGTAACTATATTTTCAAAATCACTCGTTTTGATCCGTGCGCGACAGCGGATCATTGAACATGTGTTTTCTTGTAACAATTACACCGAGGAGTAGAAGGTTAAGATGGCAACAGTTGAATTTTTTGATTATGCGCTTATTTGGTGGAACAAGTATCAAAGGGAGAGGCTGAGAAATGAAGAACCATTGGTAGACACTTGGGCTGAGATGAGGAGCATCATGAGGAAGAGATATGTACCAGCTAGTTACAATAGAGATTTGCAGCTGAAACTTCATAAATTAAATCAAGGCAATAGGAGTGTTGAAGAGTATTTCAAAGACATGGAAGTGACTATGATTCAGGCCAAAATTAATGAAGACAATGAAGTAACTATGGCTCGGTTTTTGGGTGGGTTGAACAATGAAATTAGAGATGTTGTTGAGCTGTAAGAGTATATTGAGTTGGAAGATTTGTTTCACAAAGTTGTACTAGTAGAACAACAACTCAAAAGAAAAGGGGCCATGGAAAAAGTTCTTCCAATTTTAACAACAACCATTGGAGGGATAGGTCAAAGAGTGATAAAGGATCTTCTTCATCTAGTCCAGTAGTGGCTTCCTCACACAGAAAGTCACCAATGAGGTCTCATGCATCACCTCCAAAAACTAAGTCTAGAGATGTAAAATGCTTCAGGTGTTTGGGAAGAGGGCACTATGCCTCCGAGTGTCCAACTAAGAGAACAATGGTCTTGAAGGAGAATGGAGAAATCACCATGAGTCTTTAGCCAGTGAAGTAGAGGAAGAGGAAGAAATAGAAGTGGAAGCAATGGGGGGTGACTTGTTGATGGTTAGGAGGTTGATGGGAAGTCAGATGCAAGCCCTAGATCATTCCCAAAGAGAGAACATTTTTCACACTAGATGTTCAATCAATGGGAAACTTTGTTCATTGATAGTTGATGGTGGAAGCTGTACTAATGTGGCTAGCTCTAGATTAGTATCCAAATTAAATTTGGAGACTAAACCGCATCCTAGGCCATACAAACTTCAATGGCTTAGTGAAGACGGGGAGATGATTGTCAGCAATCAAGTGGAGGTGTGCCTTTCCATAGGACAATATAGTGAAAAGGTGTTGTATGACGTGGTCCCAATGGAGGCAACCCATATCCTCTTAGGGAGGCTATGGCAATATGACACCAAGGCAATTCATGATGGGTTCACAAATAAAATTTCTTTCATGCACAATGAGAAGAAAATTACTCTCAAACCATTATCTCCTAGGGAGGTGTGTGAGGACCAAGTAAAATTGAGAGAAAAGAGAGTGCAAGAGAAAAGAGAAATGAGTGAAACACATAAAAAGAGTGGAAAGAAAAAGAGTGAAACACTTGTGGGAAGGAGTGAAACACTTGAGAGAAAAATGAGTTGTTTAGCAAAAGAGAGTGAGGTGAAGAGGATGCTGCTCATCAATAAGCCATTGTACTTGTTATATTGCAAAAATAATATGCATGATGCTAATAACTCTAATGAAATTGTTGTCCCTGCTAGTGTTGAATCTCTTTTGCAGGAATACAAGGATGTGTTTTCAAAGGAGGTTCCAATGGGATTACCACCTTTGAGGGGAATTGAGCATCACATTGACCTTGTCCCTGGAGCTTCATTGCCCAATCGGCCTGCATATAGAAGCAACCCTTAAGAGGCCAAAGAAATTCAAAGGCAAGTTGAAAAATTGATGAACAAAGGATGGGTGCAAGAGAGCATGAGTCCATGTGCAGTTCAAGTGATTTTAATACTTAAGAAGGATGGTACTTGGTAGATGTGCATTGACTGCAGGGCTATCAATAACACCACGATCAAATACAGACATCCTATTCCCAGGTTAGATGATCTTCTTGATGAGTTACATGGTGCTTGCATATTTTCTAAAATTGATTTAAAAAGTGGGTATCATCAAATTAGGATAAGAGAAGGGGATGAATGGAAAACTGCCTTTAAAACTAAGTATGGTTTATATGAGTGGCTAGTGATGCCCTTTGGGCTAACTAATGCCCCAAGCACTTTTATGAGATTAATGAACCATGTCTTAAGGGAATTTTTAGGCAAGTTTGTTGTGGTGTATTTTGATGATATTCTGATTTATAACACTAGTCTTGAATTGCATATTGAACATGTGGGTGTTGTCATGAATGTGCTTAGAAAAGAAAAATTATTTGCAAATCTTGAAAATGCATTTTTTGCACTGATCATGTTGTATTTTTGGGATTTGTTGTTAGTGCTAAGAGAGTACAAGTAGATGAGGAAAAGGTTAAGGCCATCTAAGAGTGGCCTACACCAAAGACCATGAGTGAAGTTAGGAGCTTTCATGGTTTAGCTAGTTTCTATAGGAGGTTTGTTAGGGACTTTAGTACCTTGGTTGCACCTCTTAATGAAATAGTTAAAAAGCATGTTGGCTTCAAGTGGGGTGAAAAACAAGAACAAGCGTTTGCTGCACTTAAGCATCAATTAACTAATGCCCCCATTCTTGCATTACCAAAGTTTGCAAAATCTTTTGAAATTGAATGTGATGCATCTAATGTGGGTATTGGGGCTGTTTTGATGCAAGAGGGGCATCCAATTGCTTATTTTAGTGAGAAGTTAAATGGGGTTGCCCTAAACTATTCCACTTATGATAAGGAGTTGTATGCTTAATGCGTGCGTTAAGAACTTGGCAGCATTATCTTTTGTCCAAAGAATTTGTCATTCACAGTGATCATGAATCCCTTAAATATTTGAAAGGACAAGGTAAGCTGAACAAGAGGCATGCAAAATGGGTTGAGTTCCTAGAACAATTCCCATATGTCATAAAACATAAAAAGGGGAAAGGGAATATTGTTGCTGATGCATTATCTAAAAGGCATGCATTACTTTCTACTCTTGAAACTAAAATTTTTGGACTTGAGCCTTTGAGAGAAATGCATTGGCATGATGCTGAATTTTCTGAGATATATGCTGCTTGTGAAAAAGTGTCTTAAAATGGTTACTATAGGCATAATGATTATCTGTTTAAGGAGAAAATATTATGTGTGCGTAAGTGTTCCATAAGGAATTTGTTGGTGAGAGAAGTGCATGAAGGTGGTTTGATGGGGCATTTTGGGGTACAAAAGACTTTAGAAACATTGCATGAGCATTTCTATTGGCCCCATATGAAACGTGATGTGCATAAATATTGTGAGCATTGCATTGTTTATAAAAAGGCAAAATCAAAGGTGATGCCACATGGTTTATATACTCCTTTGCTTGTTCTTGATTTTCCTTGGATTGATATATCTATGGACTTTGTTTTGGGGTTGCCTAGAACAAAGAATGACAAGGATTCTATTTTTGTGGTTGTTGACAAGTTCTAAAAAATGACGCATTTTATACCTTGTAAAAAGGTTGATGATGCTTGCCATGTAGCTGACTTATTTTTCAGGGAAGTGGTAAGACTCCATGGACTGCCTAAAAGCATTGTGAGTGATAGGGACACCAAGTTCCTAAGTCATTTTTGGAAAACGTTGTGGGGTAAGCTTGGTACTAAGTTACTTTTCTCTACTACTTGTCACCCACAAACTGATGGGCAAACTGAGGTAGTGAATAGAACTTTAGGCACTTTGCTGAGAACTATTTTAAAGAAAAATCTTAAATCTTGGGAAGAATGTTTACCTCATGTAGAATTTGCATATAATAGGGCTGTCCATAGTACAACTAATTGTTCACCATTTGAAATTGTGTATGGATTTAATCCTATGACACCACTTGATTTATTGCCTATGCTTAACATTTCTATTTTTAAGCATAAGGATGCACAAGCTAAGGTTGACTATGTGAGGAAACTGCATGAGCGTGTGAAAGCTCAAATTGAAAAGAAAATTGAGAGTTATGCCAAGCAAGCTAATAAGGGAAGACGGAGAGTTGTATTCGAACCTGGTGACTAGGTTTGGGTACACATGAGAAAAGAAAGGTTCCCTGAACAAAGGAAGTCCAAACTCCAACCTAGAGGGGATGGTCCATTTCAAGTGTTGGAGAGGATAAATGACAATGCTTACAAGATTGATTTGCCTGGTGAGTATAATATAAGTGCCACTTTTAATGTTTCTGATTTGTCTCTTTTTGATGCAAGTGATGAGGCCTTGCATTTGAGGAAAAATCCTCTTCAAGAGGGAGAGGATGATGGGAACACAGATAGGGACAAAGAAAATGAGGCACTTGGAGGACTTGGGGGACCCATGACAAGGGCAAGAGGTAGGAAAGCGAAGGAAGCTCTTCAACAAGTGGTGACTAATCTATTAGAGGCCTAACAATTTGCTGAAGCCCAACACTTGGAGAATAAAGTTTTGACATGCATAGCCCACTTGGAGTGAGAAGAACCAATCTAAATAACAAGACTTTTAATTTGCTTTTGGGGTTATTTTCTTTTTAGTGTGTGACTGTATAAAAAAAAATATATATATATTGGCTATGGCAAGATTAGAACCCAAGTCTTTTTTAGGAGGATTTGTTATTCTTAACCGCTACTACATGTCAGAAATGCTTGTCCTTAAGAGTTTTGTTTTTTCTTTTGTTTGCTTAAGTCTAGTGCATAAACTCCTAAGCTGAAATGTATTAAAACAATTGGAGATCAATAAAAAAGGGGGGAATCATATTTTTTTTAGACTTGTTGTAAGAAAAGCTCTCTACTAGGGTTCTTGCTTGAACCTTTGATCTTATCAAGAATTCACATTCTTGTGGTGATCTTTCTTTTGGCTTATCAAACCCAGGTTTGTGGCGCCTTAAAACTAGTAACCTTCTTGTTCCTCTTCACTGTTTCATCTTTGAATTCGCGTTTTAATTTCAATTTGGTAATTACTGCTCGAATTTCTATGGCCCACATCTCACGTTTTACGTGTCCAGTTTTAGCGTTTCTTGAGTTGTTTTCGTAGTTCAGAACGTGAGTGTTCACCTCGATTTGGAAACGCCGCAATCGAAGTTCTGGGCTGCGAGATACGACGTGGTCCAAGCGTAGTCTGAATTTGTGCCCTAAAACATCTTGCTTCAAAATTCCATCAAGGGGTTTTGTATCATCGATGTTGGACAATATAATAATGCAAAACGAGTCTTAGACATGCATAAAGTGTGGTAAACACGTTGGTTTAAAAGAAAAAAAATCAATTAAGAAAAAGAACTAAAGTAAGTTGGTTAAATTGAACTCATATGAAGTCAACGTTGACAATATATTTGCAAAAATAATAAAACACTAAAAGTAATAAATATAATTAACCTATATAAACATGCATCTGTTATGTACCCTAACACACAGTTTACACTAAATTATCCATACAGTGTTTTTACAAATTTAATTTTGTGTGTATATTTTTTTTTTTTGATTTTCTCCTTAATAAAAATATTAAACGGAGAGATTTGAATATTATTTAAGGACAAAAATGTCTGGTAATAGTGGAGACTAATAAGCGGTTATCACAATCAGTATTTCCTTTATTATTGGTATAGATAAAAAAAAATCAAGTCTAACCTTGTGCTTCTAGTAAAAGTAATTTTTTTTTTTATTTCTAATACTTTAAATGAATGTGTTAATTAAAGTTGACTGGAAAAATTTGAGTTGAAAATATTAAGGTAATGTGACAATGGCATGGTGTTGGCTATTCTAATTAACCAAATAAAATAACCAATTGAACATATAGGAGCGTATTACGTCATATTATTAAAGAAGGGGGATTTAGAAATACCTGACTCCATAAAGATTGTGATTGACACACACAGCAAAAGGCTTTTGTTGATCAAGAACTATTGGTTGATTGATCTTCCTCAACCAAATCTCCTTACTCCTGATGGGACTTTCATTTTCTATTAGATGGGGAGAGGAGAAAACCGTTTTCTAATTTGGTATATTGGGGTCCATAATCGTGCTTTATGTTTTTAACCCATTAGGGTTCCCATTATGCCCCAATGGGTAAAACTAGTAATCCACTCATTAATTTCATATTATTTTCTATTGGCAGTCTAGGGGTTATCTAAATTAGATCACATAAATTGAGCCCTACTAAATGTAAATAACTAACATAAATGTTATAAATTAATATTTAGTCCATATTAATTAATTAGGAATAAATAAATTCCTAACAATCTCCCACTTGGACTTCATATTAATCTTAGACATTTATACCACAAAGTTCTTTAGGCGTGCAACCGTACGTTTTTTACTTTTAGACTCCCCTTTAGCAATCTAGTCCATCTCATATAATAACAAGGAACTACTACAGTCTTCGTCACAAACTCAACGTGACTAAGCCACAATAATCACCATTGTTACTTATATTTGATGACATAGATCAAATATGGATAAGTGGTATGAAAATAACATGTCATGTAATCTTAATCATGTTTATTTTCAATTAGTTCAAACTTTATACTTTATAGAGATCAATCCAAATACAACAAAAATCGCATATAAAAACATAACATAAATTCATAATAAGATGATAAACATCAACTTTATTTCTGTAGAAAATCCAAACAATAAAATGTTTGAGAAACATAAGATATAGAACATAAGTAAGACTCCTACTAAACTAAGGTACTATTAGGGATTACACCCATATGAGTAGTATGCTCATGAAAGACTTTAGGTACCAGACCTTTAGTAAGTGGATCAGCTAGCATGGAATGAGTCCCTATATGTTCTATACAAATCTGTATTTTTTTGAATTTTTTATTTAACAACCAAATACTTTATGTCAACAACCTTTGATTTGATTGAATTCTTTAGATTATAAGACCGCTAAGATATTGTCTCAATAAACACCCAATGACTTCTTAATGTTGGCAACAACAGACAAGCCAATGACAATAATTTAGCAATCATAAATTCTCATATGATGTCTCATAGAAAAATATTAACTCCACCAACATGGTTAAATGTGGATCCTAATGTGGAGTAATTGCTATTAAGACATCTTGCAGAATCGAAGTCAGAATAACTAATGATCTCTAAACTTCTAGACTTTCGATATAAAGAAAAACATATAGTTTCTTGTTCTCTTCAAATAGCGCATCAAGCGTTTTATTACTTTCTAGTGCTGCATACCAATATTACTCATACATCACCTTAAGACTCCCACAAAAAGCTATTTCATGACAATAAAAATAAACTTAAACATACATGATAAATTGCAATATAACTCTTTTGCAACAATAAACCTTATAATGCTAGTAGGATATCATCAACATATAATACCAAAATAATAAATTTACTCCCACTGAACTTTTAATATACGCAATCATCAACCAAATTTACCTCAACACCATAAGAGGTAATCTTGATGAATTTTGTAATACCATAGACGAGAGACTTGTTTAAAAGCATAAATGGATTTCTTTAGTTTGCATACCATAGACTTTGGATCATCTTAAACAAGGTTTTCTGGTTGCATTGTATAAATTGTTTCATCAATGTTTCCATTTAGAAATGTAATCTTTACATCCATTTATGCAAAACAATCATCAAAATGATCTACAGTGTCATTGTAGTCCTAAGAGAGTCTTTCTAAGAAACTAGAGAGAGAAAGTCTCTTTGTGATCAATGCTTTCCTTCTTGTAAAACTTTTGGTGACAAGACAAATTTTATATATCTCAATATTACCCATTGAATCCCTTTCGGCGATAGATATTTATCTACAACTTATGAGTTTCACACTTTCAAGCAATTTGATGATATCCTAAATGTCATGTTCAACCATCGATTTTATTACATCATTTATGACATCAATCAACTTAAGAGTTAGAGCACAACATGACTTGACTAAATTCGATTAGACCTTCTCAATCAACTTAATGTCATATTCATGTTCTTAAAGAAAAAATAACATAATCATATCAAATTACATTTTTTTTCCTTTCTATAGTGGATCTTCTTAATAACACTTTCTTGAGGCTATTGAGTTTGAATTTTAGGTGGTGCTTGAGAGGGAATCTTAATGTTGTCTTGTTTTTTAATGATGTTAAGAGTAACATCATTATTTAATTACCATATCCATTTCTTGAACAATAGTAAGTACAATGATTTATCTATTGTCAATAACAAGTTATTCTTTAAAGACAACACTCCTTATGTTTCCTTCCCCTCCAAACTCAATTTCCTCAAGAAGTCTTGCATTCCCGTCTCAAACAATATCTTAAAGTGGGATTAGTAAAACTTATACATGCGAGAGCTTTAAATATAACAAAAAAAAATAGTAATTAATTATCTTTAAGTCCAGCTTATCTTCATGCAGCTTATAAGGCATTGCTTCGGCTGAACATCCCTAAATGTGCATATGCCTAATGCTGGGATTTCCCCAGCTCACACCTATAGGGTTATTAGTGACTACTTTAATTGGTACCCTAAGAGGATATAAATTGCATTCTTTAATGTCTTTCCCCAAAGTGACTTTGGTAGAGAAGAATCAAACTTCTTACCATATCTTTACAAGTCTAGTTTCATCATTCTGCAACTTTGATCATGTTAGGTTTGCCTAACATTATATATTGCAAAACAATTTCACAATTATTGAAGAAAAACAAAGGGTCTAGACATTTCCCACTTGTCATATCTACTATAGTATTCCCCACAGTCAGATTTGACAACCTTAATTTTCTTTCCTAGTTGAAGTTCAACTTCAGCTTTGAAAGACTAAATGTCTAAAGGCCAAAACTTCTTATAATTTAAATAAAGAGTAATCTTCTATGAAAATAATAAAATACATTTGTCCATCCCATGAATTCATAAGGAATAGAACACAAATATATGTATGTATTAGTTCTAAGACATCCGTAGCTCTTTCGGCACCTGAATTCCATTTTGTTTGTTCATTTTCCCTTTATATACTCAATGTAGACTATAAAGTCCAACCAATATAAAGGATCAAGGATTTCCTATAACACAAGCATCCAAATTCTCTATTAAGAGATATGACTTAAGCGTTTATGTTATAAAGTGATGAAATTCTCATTTAATTTTAAGTTTTGTACTACCCAAAATTGTTTACAATAGGAACACTCAATATCCATAGAAGAACTCATAACTTGCAACATTTGAATCACAATAGAGACTAACTTTATTATTTCTAATTGAACAAGAATAATTGAATTTGTCCAAATTAGAAATAAAAGTTGGTTTAATAAACATCTCAATATATGTCAACCAAATTCAAATGAAATTGAGTCTTTTAAAGCAACCTAAAAGTTCCTATAGCTTCAACTGCAACTTTATGTCATTGCCCACATAGATGAATCTTTCATCATAACTTGGCAGATGACTCCATAGGTAGCATTTTATAGACATGCTTATGTGAGTAGTAGAACCAAAATCTACCCACCAAGCATCCTTCGGTACAAAAAACTAAATTAACTTTAAAACAAACAAAAGGTGAGAAGTTTACCCTTCTTCACACACTAAATAGTGTACTTGAGACAATTTTACTTTATATGTCTCATCTTACAAAAGTAACAAGGAAATTCCTTATCTTGTTCTCTTATTTCTTCTCTAGATGAGAAAAAAAAACTTTATACAATATCCTCAATTCTCAATTGACTCCTTTCAAACTCTAAATTTTATACATGTAACTTTGGGATTCAAATAATATGAGTAATTTAAACCATAGTAGTAGTAGCAACAACAATTAAAGAAGAGAACAATAAACATACAATGTACAATTAATCTTTATGGTAAATTTCAAGACCTAAACAAGATACCTAACGCACCATTAATCCCCAATCTTTGGATTGAAAAAGACTAATTGCAAGTGGTAATCTCAACACATTGATCAAAGATTAGTGATAAGTCTTGTCAAACAAAGGTTGTCTTTGGACACTCCATTGCTCACATGGAAGACTTATATGATGATTACTTTGGTCAAATAATGATTGTCTTTGAACATTTCATTATTCACATGAAAAATCACACTATTTATAATCACCACATGTTTATCATCACAAGCATGTAATTATTCTGCCAAATTGTGTCTTCCTTTAGGCTGAGCACAATTCGTATGAATAATTCCATGCAACATCTATGTAAATTCAATCAAACTAACTTATGCAATAGAGGTTACCTTGACAACATGTTGTTTCAATTAATTTAACCAAAATTACAAGACAATTTAATATAATAAATGAGAGGTCTTAAAATTATACAATTTTCACATATAATCAAGTTATATAAAAATATATATAACAAAACGTGCAAATATTTCACATAATGGATTCATAACAAGATACCAAACACAACATTAATTCCTAATCTTTGGATAGAAAAATTAATTTGTAAATGGTACTCTCTACACAATGATCAAATATTAACAATCAGTTCTGTCAAATAATAGTCTTTCTTTGGATTGACTATTATTTACATGAAAATTACTTTATGATTGTCACGTATTTATCATCATAGGTA
This sequence comes from Amphicarpaea edgeworthii, assembly GCA_014843725.1. Taxonomy (NCBI): domain Eukaryota; kingdom Viridiplantae; phylum Streptophyta; class Magnoliopsida; order Fabales; family Fabaceae; genus Amphicarpaea; species Amphicarpaea edgeworthii. The sequence continues at coordinate 12,378,411 of CM026321.1, forward strand.
TGTTATTATTTGGCCAAATTGTGTCTTCCTTTGGGCTAAACACAATTCACATAAATAGTCTCATAAAAACATCTATGTAATTTTAATCAAATTAGTTTACACAATAGGGATTACTTTCGCAATATATTGTTTCAACCAACTCAATTAAAAATTACTAGACATATAAATAAGTAGGAAGAGTTCATAAAATTTGCACCAAAACTGACTCCACATTATTAATCCAACAAATGCTATATGCAAAATAAATTCATTCATGCAATTAAATTGTTTTGTAAAATTAGCATGAACAAAAATAAAAGTACAAGTAATTTATAGAAAGCCAAATCCAAAAATTATAGTAAATACTGAAAGCTATCATTAAATGAATAAGTTACGTGCAGTTCTTTAATCAATCATCTATAGTGTCCACAAAGTGATTCACAAAATCACAAACCCAAAGGATTGTAAAATGCTCAATTGAAAAAATAAATTGGCACAGTACCCAACTACAATAGAAAAGAAAAACAGCAATACGCCACGCACAAAAGTGACGCGAAAATAAATAAATAATAATAATTTCCCTCAAAAATTAATTTAGGGTTCATAAAATTAAAAGGGGAAATTCTAATAAATTCAGGTAAAATAAATTTATACTTTAATCCCAATAATCTAATAGTAACGAAGGCTCTGATACCACTTGTTGGCTATTCTAATTAACCAAATAAAATAACCAATTGAACATATAGAAGCGCATTACGTCAAATTATTGAAGAAGGGGGATTTAGAAATACCTGACTCCATAAAGATTGTGATTGACACATACAGTGAAAGCCTTTTGTTGATCAAGAACTATTGGTTGATTGATCTTTCTCAACCAAATCTCCTTACTCCTGATGGGACTTTCGTTTTCTCTCAGATGGGGAGAGGAGAAAACCGTTTTCTAATTTGGTATATTGGGGACCATAACCGTGCTTTATGTTTTTAACCCATTAGAGTTCCCATTATGCCCCAATGGGTAAAATTGGTAATCCACTCATTAATTCTATATTATTTTCTATTGGCAGTCTAGGGGCTCTCTAAATTAGATCACATAAATTGAGCCCCTCTAAATGTAAATAACTAATATAAATGCTATAAATTAATATTTAGTCCATATTAATTAATTAAGAATAAATAAATTCCTAACACATGGAAGAGAAAGAGAGTAGGGAGGGAAGCGTGTGAAAGTAAATGTGTGTTTGGTTCTGTGTTTCTTCTCCTCAAACGTGCGTTCATTCAAGTCAAACATGGTTATGCTGTTGACTTAGATATTTGGATAACTCTGTTAACGTGATTTTGCCAAAGACATGTGCGTTCAATCCAATGCTCCTCCAAGTATCTTATGAATCCAATAAAATCAATTCTCGATGAATACTTTTTTTTGTTTCCAATTTTATCCCTTTTCTTCCACCTACCCTTTCTTAATGTATTTGGTTGTTATGTTAATTTATTTTTTTAACTTTTATTTGTAAAGAAATATCCAAGTTATTTAATTTAAGTTTATATATATGTATATAAATAAAGAATTCCAATATGATATAAAAAAGTATATATGATACTAAAACCCATTTTGGTAATTATACACCTAAAATCAATTTTGAATGAGTTTCCAAACAACTTTATGTGCCAAAACCAATTTTCAAATATATGTTATCCAAACAAAAATCACATTATAATAAACTCATGTTTACTTAAAATCAATTTTGTAAAACCATGTTCATTCAAAATCAAAATTTACAAACGCTTATCCAAACACACACTAAGACATAGGGAAGAGAAATAGGCATGGGGAAGCGTGAAACATGAGGAAGAGAAGAGGTAGAAGCATAGGAAAGTGTAAACAGAGCATTGGAACTTGGAAGCTTAAAAATCGGTTTTGAATAAATCACAGTCACCGGTTTAGCTAGAAATTGGCCGAGTTAACCTAGTTTTCATCAGTTCAAATACATAATTGATTGATTAACAGGCTCGTATCGTGAGGTGTTTGGTTTTCGGGTTAATGATTCCACCCGAGTCTGATAACACTTGTCATAACATCACGACCAATTAACCTCATAAATTTTAATTAATATATTGTTACGTAGAGGAACAAAGTTGTATATTACAAATGGATTTTATTCAAGTTAAGTACAATTTGAAATACACAAGAACACACTAGAAGGGGGGTTGAATAGTGGGTTAGAAAACTTTTTCACAAACACTATTAGTTCACAAGTTGCCTTCTCAGATATATGTATGTTAAAACCAGCAAATATATCCTTGCAAGGCAGAGCTTTGAAAACCTTTTTCAAAAGAGCACAGTATGTAAGATGAATAGATGTAATCACAAGACAGCAAATAGAAGCTTGTTTTTATATTGGTTCACTCAACCTGAGCTACGTCCAGTTCTCCTTTAACAATTGTTAAAGGGTTCCACTATAATCAACTGATTACAAAACAAGTATTCTTCACTACCACTTCTAGCTACAAGTATTCTCTATGCCACTACTGGCCACTAGTATTCTAAACCACTACTGGTTACAAGTATGAATCTCCCCTTGAGATTATACTTCTCAAGTATTCTTTTATCACTAAGTCACTCCTAGCTTTCTATACAGATATGTATAAGATTCAAATAACTCTCAAAGAGAGAATGTGAAGAAGTGCTGAATCTGTATGAGCTTGTAGAAGATGGGTATTCTCTTTTCTCTCAGCTCGTGTTTCTTACTAGGTTTTTCTTTTCTCAGAGTGCTTTTTGCTTGCTATTCAGATTGTTTCTAATGATTTCATTTCAATTCTTCATCATCTCTTTTTTATCGTTGCATGGAAGCATCTTTATATGGTGAGCTTCATGGATTTGAACTTTGGAGAAGATAGGTTTCCGTTGTCTCACAAAAGAGTGTTGAAGTTTCTTTGACTATGCTTGATGTGATTAGAGCAGGTTTTTGTCTCTGTCACAGTTAGCTTTTAGCTTAAGGTGTGCATTTCAATGCTAATTAGTTTTTTGGCTGTACCTACACACTTCACATAATTCGAGACATACAAGCAATACAAGGAATAGAAGAAAGTAAGTTCAGAGAGTATCTCCCTTTTTTTTTGTAACCAATAGTGTCTCTTTTAGTGAAATGAATTAATTATGAAGCACATATTTCTCAGCATGTATAACATATCATGTTCTGTTCTAGCACAAACAACGTTTGGCTTAACAGACACAATCTAGTCTGACTAAGCATGGTTTGGAATAACAAACATGGTCTGGCCTAGCTTCAAACATCGTCTGGCTTGGCTTAATCATGGTCTGTCCTGACTATGTGTTGTCTGACCGTGTTCCATACATGGTCTAGTCCAGTACATATACATAGTTTGGTCTTAGACTTGTGTTGTCTGTCCCAAGACTTCACATAGTTTGTCCGAGACTTGTTGTATGGTTCGGTCTTAAACTTTGCATGGATCTTTCCAAGACTTAGCAGGTCTGTTCCAATATTGTATCGTCTGATTAAAAGCATTTTTAGTGCTTGATAAATGTTACGAGTTGTCACATAGTTAAGATAGAGAGTAATATGGAGAAATTATACCAATTGTCTGTTCTCACATTGATTTCCTGAAATCACTTAGTCTCAAATCATTAGTTGATAAAATATTATCACATTTGTTATCATCAAAACTCATCAATGAATTAGAGGTCAGACAGCATCAAATGTCTTGGTTCTAACACAATTGAAACACATGTTATCATAAACCAGAAGTTTAAGAATCAAAATAAATTTGTTGTTTGGAAAAATTACATGTTTTTTTCTTATGGTTTGTACTACGTAAATATTAGTAGAATCAAAAAGCATAATGTTGTAAACCAAAAGTTTATGAATCAAAATAAATTGATTGTTTGGCATGATCAATTGAACCATCCTATGTTTATTATGTTGTGAAAAGTAATTAAAAATACATGTGAATAGTCATTAAAGAGCCAGGAGATTTTCAGTTAAATGATTTTTCATGTACTATTTGTCTCCAAGAAAAGTTAGAAATTGAGGATGAATTTTTTATACTTTTATAACGAAAATAAGATAATATTTATGAACAATAACTAATCATGTGGACCATTTAGGTACTTTGTGGTTTAAATTGATGCATCAACTAGATAATCACATGTTAATTTGTTGTCAACTTGCAACCAACAATTTGCTAAATTTTTAGCTCAATAAATTTGAGTAAGAGCATATTTTCCTGATTACTTAATTAAGAAAATTCATCTTGATAATGTTAATGAATTTACATCTCAAGATGTTAATGGGTATTGTATAACTATTGAAATTTATGTTGAACATCATGCAGAACATGTTCATGTTCATACATAAAATGAACTTGTTAACACTTATTAACTATTTAAAGGTGATTGCAAAACCATTACTCATGAGATTAAAACTTCCAATGTCTTATTGATGGCATGCAACATTGCATGTTGCAATATTGATTTGCATCATGCCAAGAAGTTAATTAGTTCTCCCATTTGAAATTGATTTCAGTTAGCAACTTTATATTTCTAATTTAATATTTTTAGATGTGTTGTATATGATCTAAATATGAGTCTAATTGTTCGATCACAATACACAAAGATGAGTCATCACAAGAGGTTGGAAATAGATGTTGGGTATGAATCTTCATATGTAATATGCTAAATCATCAACAATAGATTTATTTATGACTAAATATGTCAATTATTATTTTGAATTAGCTTTCCCAACCTGAAGGGGAGATAGTAATGTAGTTGGAAAAAAGAGATTAGTTGAAATGAATTTGAACCAAAAGTTCAAACGATAATTCACAAAGCTTAGTTAAAAAAGAGTGACTAAATTATAAGTATCAACTATTAATGCCCCAATAAAGTTTGATTTTCTTGTTGGACAATATTATAATGCAAAACAAGTCTTAGACACACATGAAGCGTGGTAGACACATTGGTCCAAAAGATAAAAATCCTCAAGTAAGAAAAAAGAGCTAAGAAGTAAGATGGTCAAATTGAGGTTGATGTTGGAATATAATGGAACATAACAAAAGTCAATGTTTACAATGTATTTACATATAATGTAACTCTAAATATTATAAATGATAGTGAGATCAAGAGACTGTCTATAAAGGATTATAGAGATAGAAATGATTAGCCAAAATAAAAAGACTCAATTGAGGCAAATTACACTCATTTTCCAAGTGAATGATTTTTGGACCTGTAGTTTGTACACTTGAAGATGTAAAATATGATTAGGTTTTGAACATGTAGTCTATACACTTGAAAATGAAAAACTAGTTAGATTTTTTGACATGTAATCCATATACTTAAAGACTTCAAACTAGTTAAGTTTTTGGACTTGTAGTCCATATAATGTAAAACCAATTATGTTTTGGACTCATAGATTATACACTTGAAGATATAAAACTAGTTAGATACAAATGGATTTTTGTGCAAAAGCAAAAGGATAATGATAAAATTGTGATATACAAAGAACAACTAGTGAACTAGTTGCTTAAGAATTTTCACAAAGACTCAATATTGATTCACCTGTAATGGATACAAGAATTTTTCAATATTTAATTAGTATGGTTGCACTTGAAGGAATCAATTTACATCTAATGGATGTTGTTGTAGCCAATTTTGTGGCTACATGGAAAATTACATTTATATGAAAACTCCCTAAAGGATTTAATTTACTTGTTAGTGCAATCTCTATGAAGACTACTCAATCAAATTGAAAAATGATTTCATTGGTCCATGTATTTTCATGAAAAAACCTAAAAATGAATTTGTCATAATTATTGTTTATGTAGATGACATTGAAACTCTTGAAGAGCTTCCAAAAGGCCAAAAATTACTTAAAGAAAATGTTTGAGATGAAGGCTTTATGAATGGCAAAATTCTGTTTGAGATTACTAATAGAATATTTAAAGATTGGATTTTTTTGTGCATCAATAAGCCTATATAACGAATGTGCTTAAAATGTTTTATATGGACAAACCATTTCCATTGTGTAATCCAATGATTGTAAGGTCTTTAGATGTTGATAAAGATCACTTTATCAATAAGAAAAAGATGAAGAACTATTTGGTCCTAAAGTACCATATTTTTGTGTTACAAAGAGCACAAATGTAGCTTGCTATTTATAAACAACCATGTATAGCGTTTGACAACTCTCAAATATCAAATGTGTTTTACTAAGATCTGTATTTCAACATGTGCGATAAACTTGTGGTTTATCTTTAAGAATCTATCAAATCTCCTAATAAAGTAATTGTCAATGACAAATTTTGAGGAATTGGTTCACAAGAATGGATCTCATCATCTTAAAGATGATTGTCTACAAGAGGGGGACAAATAAATATGTTATTAGGGGTGTTCGCGGGCTGGGTTGGGCTGGGTTTGCATAAATTCTTGACCCAACCCAATCAATTTTTAGTGGGTTGGGTTGGGTTTGCGTGATTTTATTTTCAAACCCAATGGGTTGGGTTGGGTTGGATCATCGGGTTAGTAATGTATTTTTTTTAAAAAAAATTAATTTAAATTTTAAAAAAAAATCAAAATAGATTTTCAAATATTGTTTAAAAAATCATTGGGTTAGTAATATATTTTTAAAAAAGTCTTCAATAAATCACAAACAATAGCAGGAACTAATGCAGACTATGTCAAGATGAACCATATTGATTTGACTTTCTAAAGATTGTGGAAGAAATTACCAAATAAAATCCAATAAAAAGATTACTAGTGCTTACTATAGTATTTTAAAAGTTGTTTGTCATGTAACAAATGATAATGGAGGGTGACGCACAACGGAGGATGACATTTTGTGCATGAGAAGTGATGCACAAATGGCTACAGTGATGCAACAGCGGAGGGAGGCAATGACTTGCAATGATGCAACAATAGAGGGCGGCAGTGACTTGCGGTAATGCAACAACGGAGGGCGATAATGACTCGCATAGAGAATGTTTCTATTTTGAGGGTAAGTATAGTGGAGGGTTGTGCGGAGAGCTATAGTGATGCACGGATGACCACAGTGATGCAACAGTGGAGGGAGGCAATGACTTGCAATGGTGCAACAACAGAGGGCGACAATGACTTGCGGTGATGCAATAATGGAGGGCGACAATGACTCACACAAAGAATATTTCTATTTTGAGGGTAAGTGCAATGGAGGGTTGTACGGAGAGCTATAGTGATGCACGAATAGCCACAGTGATGCAACAGTGAAGGGAGGCGATGACTCGCATAAAGAATGTTTCTATTTTGAGGGTAAGTGCAGTAAAGGGTTGTGCGGAGAGCTATAGTGATGCATAGATGGCCATAGTGATGCAACAGTGGAGGGAGGCAATGACTTGCGGTGATGCAACAATAGAGAGCGACAATGACTTGCGGTGATACAACAATGGAGGGTGACGGTGACTCGCACAGAGAATGTTTCTATTTTGAGGGTAAGTGCAGTGGAGGGTTGTGCGAAGAGCTATAGTGACGCATGGATGGCCACAGTGATGCAACAGTGGAGGGAGGCAATGACTTGCGGTGATGCAACAACAAAGGGTGATAGTGACTTGCGATGATGCAACAACAGAGGGTGGCGGTGACTTGCACAGATAATGTTTCTATTTTAAGGGTTTTTTGAAAGTGAGGAGGTTAGAGGTATATATAGAGGGTAAAAGTGTTGACTGAGTGATTAGGCTTTTTGTTTTGTTATCAATATGATTATCATTATCATTATCATCATCATCATTATTATTATTATATGTAGTTCGAGTTGGGTTGGGCGGGTTACAAGTTCATACAACAAAACTCGTTATCCAACCCATAAGTCATCGGATTGAGATTGGGCTGGGTTGGGTCTGACCCAAATACTCTATCAACCCATTCAAACTGGGTTGGGTTGGGTTGGGTTCGTGGGTTACCCATACCCATGAATACCCCTATATTTTATGCACTTTTTTCCCTTCATCATGGTTATATCTCATTGGGTTTTCATGACAAAGTTTTTAATGAGGCAGCTTATAACATATTGAAGGATGTGTATTCTTGTATTCTTTTCTTATCTATTCTTTACTCTCTCATCATCTAAGTTATATTATGTTTAACAATTTAAAATAATTATAATAAATAATGAAACTATTAGAACCAAGACATTTGATGATGTCTGACTCCTAATACTTTGATAGGTTTTGATGATAACAAATGTGATAATATTTGATCAACTAATGTTTTCAGATTAAGTGATTTCAGGAAATAAAGTAAGAACAAACAATGATATAATCTCTTTAACTCTCACTCTCGTCTCAACTGTTTGATAATTGATGATGATTAAGTCACGCACTATAATTGCTTGGAATTAGACTAAAATAAAGTTCTCAAAAAGATCATGAATGTCTGGAAGGACTCACGCAAAGTCTAAGACCAAACCATACAACAGTCTCGGACAAACTATGTGAAGTCTAGGACTAGACCATGCATATGTATTGGACCAGATCATGTATGGAACAAGCCAGATGATGTCTGATGCTAGGCCAGACGATGTCTGAAGTTGAGCTAGACGATGTCTAAGGCTAGAACAGACCATGTCTTTTATTTCAGAATGCATCTGTTAAGCCAGACACTATCTGTGCATGAACAAACCATACTTAATCAAGACTAAACTATGTCTGTTAAGCCAAACATTATCTGTGCAGGAACAGAACATAATCTATCATATGTGCTGAGGAGTATGTGTTTTATAATTAATTCTTTACTCAAATAAAGGCACTACTACAACAGAAAGAAAGGGAGACTCTCTTTGACATTACTTTCTTTGATTCCTCGTATTGCTTGTATGTCTCGAATTATGTGAAGTGTGTAGGTACAACTAAAGGAAAAATCAGCATCAAGATGTACGCCTTATGCTAAAAGCTAAGTATGACAAAGACAAAATCCTGCTCCTGTCACATCAAGCACAGTCAAAGCTACTTCAACACTCTACGTGTGAGACAATGGAAAGAAGTCTTCTCCAACGTTCAAATTCATGAAGCTCACTATATAAGGATGTCTCCATGCAACGAGAAGACTAATGAACTAGAAGAGAATAACTCAAATCAATCTAGACAACAAGAGAAAGCACTTTGAGACAAGGTACAAGCTAAGAGAAAGAATATTCATCCTCTGCAAGCTCACATAGATTCAACATTTGTTTATATCCTCTCTTTGAGAGTTATTTGAATCTTATACATATTTGTATAGAAAGCCAGGAGTTGTTTAGTGATAAAAGAATACTTAGGAAGTATAATCTCAGGGGGAGATTCATACTTGTAACCAGAAGTGGTTTAGAATACTTGTAGCCAGGAGTGGTATAAAGAATACTTGTAGCTAGAAGTGGCAATGAAGAATATTTGTTTTGTAATCAGTTGATTATAGTGGAACCCTTTAATAGTTGTTAAAAGAGAACTGGACGTAGCTCAAGTTGAGTGAACCAATATAAAAGCAAACTCTCATCTATTGTCTTATGATTACATATATTTATCTTACTCACTGTGCTCCTTTGGAAAGACTTTCTAAGTTTTGTCTTGCAAGGATATATTTGCTGATTTAAACTAACATATATCCAAGAAGACAATTTGTGAACTAATAGTATTTACGAAAAAGTTATAAAAACACTATTCAACCCCCCCCTTCTAGTGTGTTCTTGTGTATTTCAGAAACATATGAGGAGTGTTGGTGACACTTTGACACTCTTGTTTAGAGATTCTTCCTGTAACTGATAGAAATTTATTAATAATCATAAATTTTGGAAGATTTCATATATTGTTTAATGATTCACTTGCCTGACTTAACTGTCTCCAACTAAAATTGACAATTAACAAATTTCAATGATTAACAATTTGCACTCATCTTAACAAACACACACACACACACATACACACACACACACACACTACTATGTTCCTTATTATAAGTAAAAAACAAATTAAGAAAATTAGTTAAATATAATAAATTTCACCTTCACATTTTCTACATTACATTTCCTAAATTACCCTTTAGTTTTCTTTGAAGACTCCTTGATACTCTCACAAAATGGGTAACTGAAAAGTTTTATTGAAAATTTAAAGAGGTTATTTTAGACATAACATCATTAAATGAGTTTAAAAAGTTAAGTTTTGCTTATAAAAAAGAACAAAAAAGAGGGTGTTTTTGTTGCTTATAATAAAGAATGGAGAGTGTATATATATATATATATATATATACTATGAATGGTAGAACAATGCTTCATAATACTAAAAACAAAGTTTCATACATAAATTAATAATTAGAGATGGAGCATAAGAAAGTTTTAGCCCTTGTTATATTTGTTATGGCTTATAGTTTGGCAGGAACATCATTTAGTAATGGACAACCGTTTCCTCCATCATGCTTACAACATCAATCATTTTATGAAAATTGTTACCATGAATTGACTATGCCAAGATCAAGATCCAATTACAAGCCAATTGATATTTGATGGAGCAAATGACGTGTTTCAACATGCTATGCGTTCCAAAAGTGATAAAGCTAAACCAAATCTTTGTTATTGTCTACAGTTTGTTATAAAATTTTATAGCATGTACATTATAATCCATATATGATTGTAAGACTTCCTAGTTTATGCAAGATTACGCTTAATTGTCCTATTGGTTTTTGTAACACTACAAGAAAAGTTGTTATTCACAACAACTTTTTTGCAACGACAATTAAATTATTGGCAAAAATGAATATTTGGCAACGTAATTTTATTGTCGTTGGGATAAGTATATTTATTCCAGCAACAAATTTGTTATTATGGAAAGTTTTTTTTTTTATGTTAGTAATGTTGATTGTCGCTGTTAAAAGTGATAATAATGTTCAATTATCATAGCAAAAAGTACTACTCAATACCTACAACATTTATTGTCACTGTTAAAAATTATTTTTTCTATGTTAATGTTAGTGTTGTTGCTGCGAAAAGTGTTTTTTCATTACCAACATATTTGTTGTTGTTGGAAAAATTACTAATAAATAACAACATTTATTATCATTGCAAAATGTATTACTTAATGCTAACATTATTCAGAGTTGCTGCAAAAAGTTGCTTTTTTTTTTTTATAAAAGTATTAATTATTTTTATTTTTTGAGATAGTATCAACCAATTCAAAATGTATCTCACTAACATTATTTATTCCAATAAATACTAAAATACATTATAAATTTATATAGTTTACTTTTATAAATAATAATAAAAAAACTTAAAGGAAAAAATTTTAAACATTGAAAATTCAATAATAAAGAAGAATATATATATAAAGAGTACATGATTAATTTATTCTAATTAGTTATATCAATTTATCTTAATTAAATATAACTATTTCATTTTAATATAATCTTTTAATTTCTTAAAAAATATAATAAAAATAAATCTTATACTAAAAAAAACACTCACCAAAAAGTACACGTTCTAACATGGAATGTGTACCATTTCCTTCTCCAAAACCATTTCATGTACTTGTCTTTTCCCTTCACACCCACTCAACCTTTTCTCCTTTCCTACCCACCTCCTCCACTTTTCTCTTCCTCTACCCAACCACATGACCTTTTCTCTCAACCATTTTTTTTTTTTATATTTTGAAACGACTAATACGAATATATTACTAGGTGGTACTAGATGTACACCAAGAAAGGAGAATACATAGATGAGCAACAACGATTACAAATGGTTACAACCTATTAATGTTAAACACCATAAATAGGAATTAACCCAAAATAAAAAGCTACATGAACAAAATAAGAACCAAACATACCATATATTCCTCCATCCTTTATTCTCCTTCTAGTTACTATTCTTCTACCTCCAAGACTTCAAAAAGTGTAAAGGCTTGACTTTTCAAAAAGTGTCCAGGCTTCACTTATTTTTCTAATGGGGGTGAATACTGTAGGTAATGATTTCCAAGCCTATAATATGTATTTTTTTTAATCCACAAGCTTCTAGGTAGTATATAATATTGTTATTTCAAGCTTGCTTGGTAATTGACTTATACATTAATGAATAGTTGAGACTTTAATGTATACGTTTTCTTATAACATAAAGATTAATTAAAGATGGACCAGAAGAGGTTTGGGTCTCTCATGATTTTTTTTTTTTTTATCATTGACAGCTCTAGCAACCAACATGGCAATGACACATGGATTTGTGATCTCCTCAACTTGCTTCACAAATTGGATTTCATGAACAAAAAAATCTTTGGAATGATTTATGATATCAATTCAGTTGTAGTCAAAATTGTTTAGAATAATTTACAATTTTGGTTGGGAAGACTACAATGTAAAGGCTTTGGTAGAACTTAAGTGGCTGCATTTTCAATAGTTACATATTGTACTATGGGTCTGTGACTTCTTCTTTTTGTGAATAAGCTTGTAAAATGTATTCAATAGTTACATATTATACTATGGGTCTATGACTTCTTCTTCTTTTGTTAATTAAAAAATGATTAATGACATCGTTAGGTTGAATTGACAATTAATTTTAATTTGATTTAATTTCAAATTTTTAGCTTAATTAAATAAATTAATTTTTTAATATAAATTTTAAAAAGTAATATATAGTTATTATTAAAATAAAATTTAATATTTATATAAATTTTGTAAATGATACTAACTAAGAAATTGTAATTTATAGCCACGACATTTTGTTATTAAGAAAAAATTATAATAATTAATGTGAATTCAAAAATATTATTGTAAAATAATATTTTTTTAGTAGCAACAATAGTTGTAATTTCGATAAGTATATGTCAACGATCTCATTGGTTGCTACAAATTACTTATGATAATAGTAAATGTGTCAAAATGACATTGACAATTATGGTTGGTAAAACATAAATAATAATAGCGATAATTATCGTTGCTAAAAATATAAGTAATGATAGCGACATTAAATATTGCTGCAAAACTTTTCACATCAACATTTTTGGTAGTGACCTTTAGCGACATGTTTTTCGCTGTCACAAGTTGTTTTTGTAGCAATAATTTAGATATTCCAACAATAAATGTCGCTACGAATAACAACTTTTCTTGTGGTGATATTTTGGCCTAAAAAACCTCCCTCAAGCCAAAATCAAAATTGATTTGTGTATTTGGTTTGAATATTGGTTATTATTAGACCAATGAAAACATAAATAAATTCACGGTATGAATTCAACCGTATAAATTGCATTGATATATATATATATATACACACACACAAAGAGAGAGAGAGAGAGAGAGATGATATTACCTCCAAACAAAGTGGCCGAATGATACTACAAATGCTTGAAGCAAAGGTTGTGTTTATGTCAGTAAGTGGATATTTCACTTAGTTTTTTTTGGAGGATATAGTAGCGCTCACATATAATTCTCTAATTTAATTATCAAATAAAATATTTGCAAAGATTAGAACACTCATTTGTGTGTGACCCCGTAGGTTCAATACTACACCGGTAGTATATTAATCATAATTAATTTACTAATCAAGGTAGGCGTCTAACAACACTCATTAACGCCCGAATAGTGTGAAGAAGTAATATCTTTTACCCTAAGAACCAATAGAAGAATAATATAATGCTTCCTTCCATCATTTACAGCTCAAGGTTAACTATAGAGTATAGTATTATTCTCAAACTCTAATCAGTTAACACATTATTATATTTAATCAATGAATGACTTAAGAAATTCTTTTCTTCTTTCATTCAATTGCCCTGACCATGGTCTTAATTATATCATAGAACTCAAACTCATTACCCAGAGTTGATGAATTCCTTCTTGATTAGTCATTAATTATCCAAGTATTTAATCATATTCAATGTCCATTCAACTAGTGCCTTGAGGCATTAGGTGCCCGGGATTAAGATATAACAAATAACTTGTTAATTACTATGCTAATTTCAGGTCAAAGAAAACTATTATATTTCTTCTTGAGAACTTCCTATTGACAATTTAAAGGTAATATTAACCATTAGGAATTCTCAATTGAGTCAATTCAATAATCACATCCACATGTGAATTATCTATATATGTAATTTAATAAATGAGAACTATTAATCTTTATCCAATAAAGACCATTACACATATATTGATCTATCTGGACTATTAATATCCTATTTATAATAATCCTATGACCAAGAACAATTTAGATTAAAATTATAAGAGTCTTATTTCTCATTTTCATCATTTTTATGATGATAACAAAACTCTAATTTTAATCAAGGACATTATCACATTAACTCAAATAGTAGAATATGATAATGAAACTATAATAATACTTTATTATTAGAAATGGAATTGGTTACATGATAGATTGAGTCTTGGGTATACACACTTATTCCAACAATCTCCCACTTGCACTAGAGTCAATTACTCATGTATCCCATTCCTAATCCCCATGTGTGATTGTCAAAACGTCTTTATTCAAAGGAGCATGGTAAATGGATTTGTTGCATTTTCTTAATGTCAACATGCTCACTCACTGATCTCCTTAATCAAGTGGCAAAATGTGTTTGGACTTTTAGTGTACTTGATTCCTTTGTTTGAACAATAATTCCATTATTGTCACACAATAGTGAAACTAAATTTTCTATTTAAGAAATCACACTAAGTTCACATATGAACTTTTCATGCAAACTTCTTCTTTAGCAACTTCACTTGCTATATACTCCATGTGTTGAATTTGCTATTCTTCCTTTTTCTCTTTTTTGTCTGCTCTGCTAATTTCTTTCTTTCTATTGTTGTTTTCTTTCTGTATTTTTGTACTGTTGTGCTTTTTGATCCTGTATTTCTTCTCTCTGCCGATTCCCCTTTTTTTTTTCTTCTATTTTTCTTCTTTTGTTTTTGCTCTCTTCCTCCCTTTTTTCCTCTATTTTTTTTTATCTCCCCTTTTCTTTGTTGTCTTGCTGCCCATCTATATATAGGCATGAGGTTTCCTTCCTAGGAGGTTTTGCTCCAAGCTTTCCTTCCTAGGAAGTTTTCCTCATTTCATCATTTCATTTTATCTTCTTGTAGTTGCCTTTTTTAGGATCAGCCACCACTAGTGCCTAGCCTGGTTTGCTAGAGTGGCTAGCTAGGATGATTGAGCTGCTAGTTGATGAAGCTGCTAATTGATTTTTGGCTGCCCTTTTTTAATTGATGAAGCTGCTCTCTTGCTCTATTTTTTCTTCTTTCTTGTTCTTTTCTTTTTGCTTTCTTTCTACCTTGAATTGATTTGGCTTGTACCCTCTTTAGATTTGTAGGCTTGTTGAAACTTTCATTCCAAATTTGTAATGGTCTTGTGATAGAGGAATATGAAAAAATGGCAAAAGATTGGGTTTTTCGCCCAATATGTTATATCATTGTGCATTTTTCTTTATTTTTCTTTCTCCTTTTCTTGATGTAGTAAGACACAACTTGTGGGATAATAATAATAACAACAACAACAACAACAATAATAATAATAATTATAATAATGTTAATTAAATGGACAAAATTGGGTGTTGACAACTAACATCATTTTTCAGATAAGCATTTTCTTTGCAACTAACAAGGCATCCGGAAACTCAACGAAGGAGAAAAAGGAAAGCAGGTCCAATTGGCCAACTTATCAACCAGACTTCGAGAGAGAGTACACCCTGTCGCTGAAATACCTAGGTACGACAAGAACACGACTCCTAGCCAAGGCATCGCGAGAACCCCTATTCCATTCCAACAAATCGATCGGTCTTGGTCGAACTAATCCTTTTGAGACTCCCACGATGAGAGATCATGAGGGACGTCAACGCTGCCAAACTCCTCTTCTTCCCCCCCCCGGCAATCTAGCATTAGTGTGAATTCCACAAAACCTCTGGCCATGACACCGAAAAATGTTTCTCATTTGGCAAATTGAAAAACTCATCTGATCGGATACTTAACAAAATACAAGCAGAAAAGAGACACAAGGCCAAGAAGACAAGACCCTTTGTCATAACATCAAGGAAGATAGAACTCAGAAGCAAAGCTCGTGACTGACCAACATACCAACGCTCGAAGACTTCAACTGAATCATTTTTCCTCGGCTAATCTTGGACCTTGCATTTAAAATATGCTCACTCTCAAAACCCACGAAGTGGAAAGACCAACCAACACGCGACATGTGGCACCACAGAATATGAAAAGAAACTCATTGAGAAGCTAAAACGATACATGAACGTTTCACTCAATAGAAAATCGATCATGCAATGACCAACTGATTAAACATCGACAATAAGCGAACGAGCGACTGAAATCAATTGGCTAAAGGCAAGTCAATCTAGCCTCTTCGTGCTTCATGCTCAAGGCTAAAGAAGCTGTGCACCATCCGATCGTCTCGTCCACTAGACGACTGTTAATCAACTATACATCATAGACAAAGGAAGAAAGGTCGATTGCCTTAATAGAACAATATGTAGACTCTTCGTGCTTCGTGCTTAAGGCAAGAGGAGTTGTATACCGTTCGATCATTTTCACCAACCGGACGATTGTCAATCTACCAAAGGTTAATTGCCTCAAAGGAATAAACTTAGCTACTTCGCGTTCAAGGCTAGAGGAGCTGTGTACTGTTCTATCATTTTCACCGACCGAACAATTGTCAATCTACCAAAACCTGATTGCCTCAAAGGAATAAATTTAGCCTCTTCGCACTCAAGGCTAGAGGAGTTGTGTACCGTCCGATCATTTTCACCAATTGAACGATTGTCAATCTACCAAAGGCCGACTGCCTCAAAGGAATAAATTTAGTCTCTTCGCGCTTCGCGCTCAAGGCTAGAGGAGCTGTGTATCGTCTGATCATTTTCATCGATCAGACAATTGTCAATCTACCAAAGACTGACGATCTCAAAGGAATAAACTTAACCTTTTCGCACTTCACGCTCAAGGCTAGAGGAGCTGTGTACCGTTTGATCATTTTAGCAATCGAACAATTGACAATTTATCAAATGTCGAATAATCTAGGAATGTGAAAAGATAAATATATTATCTTTATCTTCTAGATTAATTTGTTATTTTATGTATGATAAAGATCATATATTTATTTCTATAATAAAGGATAAAAATATTATCGTTTTCTATATTAAACGAAGCTTGACCTTGAAGTCAAGCAGATTTGAACTCTTAGATTTCAGTATCATGCTCTGATTAGTCTTTCAAACACCTCTAAAATTCTAGACCAAAACAACATTAATTTAAAATTGACTTAATTTTTTTTATTAGTAAAAAAATAGGTAACTAAATTTAATTAATTTAATAATTTTTTTATTATATTTTTGTGATTTAAAATTAATTAATAATTTTATTTTTGAAAGTAAAAATAAAGTTAATATTATATTTGATGGCGAACCTAGAATACCAAAATTATAATTAAACTTTATTTCTAAACTATTTATTTGATATATATTTTTAAAAAAAATTAATGTTGCGTTTACATCTGTTGTGACAGTCTAGCATTAGTGTGATGGTGCACAATTGGCCATTTTTACAAATTTTGTCAATTTTGAAATGTCAATAGTAATAAAAAAAAACTTAAAAAATAAGCTCTTTTCTTGAATTTGAAAATTTGAATCCGTAGATTATGATTATTTTTAACAATTTATTTTCAAACACAATCCAATCATGAATATATTAGGTTGAATTGGGTTTTCGGGTTAATGATGTATTTTAAAAAAAGAATTTTTTTTAAAAAAAAATCAGATTAGATTTTCAAATTTTGCTATTTAAAAAAAATCAGAATAATCATATATTAATGCATAAAATAAGTTAGATATAATAATACTTTCAAACTTATCCCTTTCGACCTTAATTCACCTAATCCAAAAAGTTCAAAAATAAAATCGTTATCAACCAAATAACAAAGTTCACATAACTTAATATAGTTAAAAAAATTTAAATAACATTATAACATTTTCTTGAATAGTTGACTAGTTGTAAGTTTTATTGGACAATTATAAATTCTTATTGATATACTCAAATGATAAGATTCATTAGTCGATTAATAAGTTAGAATACTGTAAAAAAAAAAAAAAAAAAATTCATAATCACATGACAGAATGACTCACTCTAAAACATAAAGCATAAACCTGAAAAAAAAAAATACAAAACTAAGAAATAATCAAAAATCTAATCTGGATATGTTTGAATGTGAGTAAGTGGCTGTTTGGAATCGGAGGTGCAGCAGAGTCACATACAGAATAGTTAGTGACTTCATTCCATTCCACCGAAACAAAATGGTGTGTTTGAAATCCCCTTTCCTCTTCTCCACTCCAATTCTCCCTCCTCCACCTTCCGATAAATCCCACAACAACTCCCTCATGCCAAAGACAAAGAAGAAGAATAATAATAAGAAGAAACCCTTTCCCGTTCTCATTGAATGCACCACTAAGCGCGACCCGTGGTCCCCGAGCTTCGGCGGCGACCCTTCCCGAGCGAAGCCCCGGAGCCGGAACCCGAAGAAGCCGCTGTCGGACGACAACGCGCGGCGCATCATAAAGGGGAAGGCGGCGTACCAGAGCATCCTGCGGCGAAACCAGGGCCCGCGGGCGCAGACCCCGAGGTGGATAAAGAGGACCCCCGAGCAGATGGTGAAGTACCTGCAGGACGACCGCAACGGCCAGCTGTACGGAAGGCACGTGCTAGCCGCGATTAAGAAAGTGCGCTCTCTCTCTCAGAGGAGAGACGGCGACGACGACTTTGACATGAGGATGGAGATGGCTTCCTTTGTGGGAAAGCTCAGTTTCAAGGAGATGTGCGTTGTGCTCAAGGAGCAGAAGGGGTGGAGGCAGGTCAGAGACTTCTTTGCTTGGATGAAATTGCAGGTTCCTCTCTCTTTCTTCATTTCTATCTTATTAACTTCTTTTAATTATTATTGTTATTAATAGAGCAAATTACAACACCCCTTCCTTTTAGATTTAATGCAATTACACAAACACCTTTTAAAACCATTACTTTCTTGTTAGAGGCGTAATGTTAGTGTAATATTGTGTAACATGCAATGAGTGCTAGTTAGTCTAAAGATTTCAAACTTAAAGGCGTCAGGGTATGGAAATAAAAAAAAAAGGTAAAAGTACGTGTAATTTGATAAAAACCTGAGGCCACTGTAATTGCTCTTATTATTATTAAGCTAAATATCACTTTTTGGTCCTCTATATTAGTTTTTGTTCGGTATTATTTTTATGTTTTAGAAGCTTCAACTGGTCGTCTTTTATGTTTTTAAGTCAAAGTGAAAATGGTCCTTATGAAACACATGGCTTATGAGTTTGTGATGCGATTTTGAACTATTTTTTTTACTAATTCGAGTCAAAATTATTTCACTAGATTTAGTAATATGAAAATGATGGAACCTAACTATATGTGAATAAATAAAGATAATAAACATAGTGAAAATTGCATGAAAAGTGTATCCAGACTTCTTTGCTTGAATGAAATTGCAGGTTTTTCTCTCTCCACTTCTATCATTCTTTATTGGAAAAGCTGCCTAATTGCAGACAATCCTTTGCCCACCTTAGTTGTAGCCTCTGGGAGTTACTTGAAGTGTAACCTTGAGGATGGTCGTTTAGTCCTACGTCGGCTAGTGATATGGTGAAATTAAAGTATATAAGTGAGGAACAATTCTCACCTTACAACCGGTTTTGTAGGGTTGAGTTAATGCCAAACCCACTTTCTAAGAATCTTATTATTAAGTTATTATTATTATGGTTAGATTAATAGTGATAGGGTAGTGTGACACTATTTCAAAATACTTTGTTAGTTGTTGGGTTTGTGTCTGTATCCAATTATCCATATACTTGGTTTTGAATTTTGATTATTTAGAATCTTCATGATGATTTTTTATTATTATTGGAAAATATTTTTGAACCTAGTGGGTGCATGTGTATGTGTATGGCATGATGATTATTTCATTTTGTATTGTTGTTTTGTTCCAACATATAGAGATTGATACGGTGTATTGATGATAGTTTGGTGCCTCAACAGCTGAGTTACCGTCCAAGTGTAATTGTCTACACAATAGTATTGCGCCTATATGGGCAAGTTGGGAAGCTGAAACTGGCTGAAGAGATCTTCTTGGAGATGCTTGTTGTGGGTTGTGAGCCAGATGAAGTTGCTTGTGGTACCATGCTATGTTCATATGCGAGATGGGGACGTCATAAGGCTATGCTGTCTTTTTATTCTGCAGTAAAAGAAAGGGGAGTATTTCTCTCTGTTGCTGTCTTCAACTTTATGTTGTCTTCTTTGCAAAAGAAATCACTCCACAGTGAGGTTGTACATTTGTGGAAGGATATGGTAGAAAAAGGGGTCATACCTAATAATTTTACTTATACAGTGGCCATCAGCTCACTTGTCAAAGAAGGGCTGCACGAAGATGCTTTCAAGACTTTTGATGCGATGAGGAATAATGGACTTGTTCCTGAGGAGTTAACTTATAGCCTGCTTATAAATTTAAATGCTAAAAGTGGCAACAGAGATGAAGTGCAAAGACTGTATGAGGATATGAGGTTTCGAGGAATAATTCCCAGTAATTACACTTGTGCATCACTTCTATCTTTGTATTACAAATATGAGGACTACCCTAGAGCCCTCTCCCTTTTTTCAGAAATGGTACGCAGTAAAATTCCAGCTGATGAAGTCATATATGGTTTGCTTATAAGAATTTATGGAAAGCTTGGTTTATATGAGGATGCTCACAAAACATTTGAAGAGACAAAGCAGCGGGGCCAACTCACCAGTGAGAAAACATATTTGGCAATGGCACAAGTGCATCTTACTTCAGGAAATGTAGAAAAAGCCTTGGAGGTTATTGACCTCATGAAGTCTAGCAACCTTTGGTTCCCTCGATTTGCTTATATTGTGCTGCTGCAGTGTTATGTGATGAAAGAAGATGTAGCATCTGCTGAAGGAACATTTGTAGCTCTATCCAAGACAGGACCACCTGATGCTGGTTCTTGTAATGATATGCTCAATCTTTACGTGGGACTTAATTTGACGAATAAGGCCAAGGAGTTCATCGTCCAAATAAGGGAGAATGAGACTAATTTTGACAAGGAGCTTTTTAGAACAGTTATGAAGGTTTATTGTAAGGAGGGAATGCTGCCAGAAGCTGAGCAGTTGACAAATAAGATGGTTAAGATTGAATCTTTTAAAAATGACAAATTCTTCATGACATTTTATTGGATTCTTTGTGAATATAAGTGGGATGTGCAATCTGATGATGAAATTATGGCCATTGAGCCCATTGACAAGTTTGATGCTACCGCTCTTGGGTTGATGCTCAGTTTATATCTAACAAATGGCAACATCAGCAAGACAAAAATATTACTGAAGCTGTTGTTGGGTTATGCTGTTGGGGGATCAAAAATTGTTACTAAGCTCATCATGAACTTGTCTAAAGAAGGTATCTCTACTATAAAATTGATCATACCACATTCTATCATATCTTTCTGAAATTTCTATTTTCAACATAAAGTTTTCTTTTTTTCAGGAGAAATCAGTAAAGCAGAGTTGCTTAACCATCAATTAACTAAGCTTGGCTGCAGAATGGAAGAAGCCACTGTAGCTTCTTTAATTAGCCATTATGGCAAACAACAAATGCTGAAAGAAGCTGAAGATATTTTTGCAGAATATATAAATTCTCCCACAGCTGGTAAAGTGCTGTATAACTCTATGATCAATGCATATGCCAAATGTGGTAAACAAGAGAAAGCATATTTACTATACAAGCAAGTAACAGAGGAAGGATGTTATTTGGGTGCTGTTGGAATTAGCATTGCCGTAAATTCTCTGACCAATGGAGGTATGTCCCTGGAAAAGTAAAGTAAATTAGAGTTTGATACATCTATCAACCTGACACATGCCAGACGATAATTGTTGTCTTCCACTGCACAATCTATAACATGTTTGTTTGGAAAGTGCTGTACATAACTACATACTGTTTTGATTTGCATAGGGTCAGTTTTGGAAAGAAGATTGATCCCGGTTTTGTTAAAATCTAAAAGTTTTATCTGTAGAATATTTAATTGATTAAGTTGTGCTTATGTGTCTTTGGTTAACAAGGGAATAGGAGAGAAAATAATTGTAATATATTGGTATACTCTTATGAGTATTAATAGAGGGAAAGGAGGTTAAATAAAACCTCAAGGATAATTTTATCAGTACACTCCAAAAATCATAAATCACTTTGCCCTCCCCTCCAAATCTCCCCAATATTGAATGGGGAGGGAGTCCCTTCATTCCCCCCCCCCTCCACTTTCCTTGAACCAAATGCTCTATGAATTTCTTCTTTTATCCACAAAAATTAGAGATTTCTTCCGGAGTTGTGTTTTCAAATATAATTGTCTTCCTTTCAGCTATTTGTACAGTACTCCAAGTGTTTCAAAAGTTTAAGGGATGTTAGCCTCCTATTGCATTTAGTGCATGAGAATTATATTTTATTTTCTAAGACATCTATTTTGATAGCATAGAATTGTGAAAAATCCTATAAATCTGTCAGTTTAAAAAAATGTGGAAGTTTATTTATTCCCTGTTGCTTCTTTTTCAGCATGTAGATATTTAGCATTTGGTATATAATTTTATACCTAATTCTTTTTTCAGGAAAACATCAGGAGGCTGAGAATTTTATCCACAGGAGTCTTGAAGAAAACTTGGAGCTTGACACTGTGGCTTACAATACCTTTATCAAAGCCATGCTTGAAGCAGGTTGAACCAAGCATCCTGCATGCATAGGAAAGATAAAATGAAACATGAGGCTTGCTTATATAGTTTGTTTTGTGTTGTAGGAAAATTGCATTTTGCATCCAGCATTTTTGAGCGCATGAGTTCCTGTGGTGTTGCTCCATCAATTGAAACATTCAACACGATGATAAGGTTACAGTTTTGATAGCCTGCCTTTCAGTCATAGAAGTTTTCTTATATCCTTTTGGTTACTATTTTTTAGACAATAAACATAATGTTAAACTGCTGATGCAGTGTCTATGGACAAGACAAAAAATTGGATAGAGCAGTGGAGATGTTCAACAAAGCTAGCTCAGTCAGTGTCCCTATGGATGAAAAAACATACATGAATTTGATTGGCTATTATGGGAAAGCTGGTACTGAACCTTTTTTACCATAACCTAGATGATTTCTGATAATTATGAATGCAACATTGTATCTGGCTGGCTTTCATGTGCATAGTTTTTTGAGTTTAATGGTGATACACTAATAGTGTAAAATAGTTTTACACTGTCGTCTGTCGTTCAATTACAACCTACCATTTGCATGACTTTTAAGATAGTTTTATAAAAGTCAACTAATTTACAATAAATGGAGAGTTATGATTAAATGATAGTATAAAAATATTTTACATTGTCCGTGTATGAATATATGATTCAATATTAAATGGAGTACAATCATTGATGAGATTAGCAGTTTGACATTGTCAAATCGGTATGATGATTAGTTTGTTTACTTTCTCATGATTGGTATTTCCTAGAGTGTTGCAATCGTAAATATTTTATTTTGTAGGTTTGATTCTTGAAGCTTCCCAGTTGTTCAGTAAAATGCAGGAAGAAGGTATAAAACCTGGAAAGGTAAAGTTATAAATTTTAACGAGATTTTCAAGACTTGAGTAAGTAGCTGGCAATTATTATGGGCATGATTGAGTTACTCTTATTCAAAAGCTTAAGCTGTACTTCAGGCCCAAAATATCTCCAGTATTTGTCCTTATTTAATTTCATCTTTATGATCACTTTGCTCATTAAATTATATCTTGCTGTAAAAAAACTCCAATTTTAGGATCCATGTATAAATTATATCTGGGTTGTAGTCAGATGCGGGTAATGATTATTTGTAATTCATTGCTTTTGCAATATCATATTTTCAGCATTAAGACAACCAGGAATATTTTACATTTTATGCTTCATATAGTTTTTAATTGTTGAATAATGTCTGTTTTAGACTTTTAGCTTAGTGCTAATTCTTTGCCTTTGCTGGGGAATGCAGGTCAGTTACAACATCATGATCAATGTATATGCTAATGCTGGAGTTCTTCATCAAACAGAGAAACTCTTCCAGGCCATGCAAATGCATGGCTATTTGCCAGATTCTTTCACATATCTTTCCCTTGTCCAAGCATATACAAGGAGCTTGGATTATTCTAAAGCCGAGGAAACCATACATGCTATGCAGAGCAAAGGCATTCCACCATCTTGTGTACACTTTAATATCTTACTCCATGCTTTCACAAAAGCTGGGTTGATTGATGAAGCCAGGAGGGTCTATGAGGAGCTATCGACTTTTGGTTTAGTTCCTGATCTTGTATGTCACAGAACATTGCTGAATGGTTACCTGAAATGTGGATATGTGGAAGAAGGAATCAACTTTATTGAAAGTATATGTGAATCAACAAAAGGTGATAGGTTCATCATGAGTGCAGCTGTGCATCTTTACAAATCTGCTGGAAAAGAAAGCAAAGCTAAAGAAATATTAATTTCAATGAACAACAAGGGCATCCCATTCCTCAAGAAACTTGAAGTTGGATCAGGAGAGCGAGTGAAAACTCCATGAGATATAAACTGCTTCAGAAATACATTGATATAAATCTAGGGCCTATTTGGACATACTATTTTAGAAGGACTTTTAGGAAAAAAAAAATATGAAGAAAATAATAAAATTAACTTTTTTAGAAATTAACATTGCCTTTTTCAATAAATAATTTGTAGAATTACCACATCTTTTAAATGAAATTATATGAGAAAACTTTCACTAATTGATTATTAGAAAATACAATTTTAATTTTTAGAAAAACTAATTTCATTTTCTCTTCATATTTAATTTTGTTAGAAGTCCTTCTAGAGTAGTGTGTCGAAACAAGTCCTTAATCAACCTGATAATGGTGGATGCAGCATTTATATGTTAGCTGGCAACAATGATCGAACTCTTGTTTCAGAAGTACTTTTGCCAATTATGAGGAAGACCCAGTCCACGTTTGATGCAATGCAACCATTGATCATCTTTTGACTGCTCTTAACATCTTGTCCAACCTTCCTTTAAAAGATGTAACTCTATCAGTTGGACTTACAAATATTGTAGACTCTCCAGACGAAGAGTTCCCATGCATTCTATGTTCCTTCAAGCAAGCCTTGGCTATAATTGATGAGTTGGCAAGGTTGAAGCTCATCTAGTTTCAAAAATTTCAATGGGACAGAATCTTATGGATGGAGCTCAACAGAAGGAAGCAATTTCGAAGGTAATGGGTCATGAGGTTGGAGAAAGAAATAAAAGATTATGAGGCCGACTTGTCTCTCTTCAAGATGAAGAAAAGAAGAAATGCATTGCAGAAACTATGGGGACAAAAAGGAGATTGAAAATGTGAAGAAAGACAATCTCAAATAGTGGAAGATCAAAGAAAAGCTTGGCAAGAATTATTTGAGCACAATCGCATTATTTCCCTCGTGGACTTGTTTATTGTTTATTTAATCAGCCAAATTTATTATGCTTCGGAGGTTATCGTATTATTAATTGTTTACTCAAATTGTATTTATTTAGATTAAAATTATTAAGTATGTCTTTTGTTTCTGGTAATGTATGCTTCAAAGTTCTGATGTAGCTTGGTCGTCTTGTTTCACATAGACCCACTTGAGCTCAAGTGTTTTTGATCATGGTTGTCAAACTGGAGATTTTATCTCGAGTCGAAAAGGGGTCATAAAATCATAAAGCTTGAAATGGTAACTCTGAAAAGCAGATTTTACAAGATTTATAAAATTAAAGTATATGCATAATTGCATATAACTTCTTATAAGCATCCAACATAGTAAAATTATAAATAGAAAAAATCCTTATAATGGTGTGATACTACTTATCAAATACTCAATTAAGCTTAAATTCATGATCAAATTCATAACCATAAGTGCCTAAGCCACTGACTAAAAAAATATAAGACATCATGATTTCTAGGCTAAACATCTAAAAATTAAAATAGATCATTCAAATTAAAATCATAATCACTTGAGATGTCCACGGTTCCTCCGTCCTCTTCATCTCCATGCCCTTCCTCAACCATATTAACAAGATGAGTTTCATCTAGAGGTGGTACACTAAGAACACCTTCCACATCCCCATTGGATTTAGTGTTCGTTTGGATACGCGTCGAAGCTCTTCGAATGTGTGTCTATGGTGGTCAAACATGAAAAAATCGTTGACCATGGTATTTAGGTATTTTTTCTTTACGTGATTCAATCTTTGCAAATCGATTTTCAATTGAAGTTGCTTGGGGTTGCTTCCACGTTCAGGTATAATCGATTTTTAGATCTCTATCTTTGCTTTCTCATATTTGCCCTTCACTCATCTTGTGTTTTGTGTGTCAATGAACATGTCTTTAATGCAAATGAAGCTAATGAGTCATGATAAAGCTGAAAATAGTGGGGTTTGTTGTCGATCTATGTATCTTTCACCCACCCATATGTTGCATGTGTGTTTGCTTTGTCATTGGTGACCTAGGTGTCTGTCACCCACCTATTCAGTTGTTTATTGTAAATAGATCTCTTTACCCACTAATATGTCTTTAATGTTGACAATTCCTTACATTTGGGGGTGAAAGAAGTTATGGCTATTTTGTTGTAGAAGATTTGAATAAAAGACGTAATGACTATTTTGCTGTCGAAGATTTGAATAAAAAAAGTGATGGTTATTCCTTCCATTTGATGCTTCAATTAATTGGTAACCAACTACCAATTGTCTCACACTCTGTTATATATAACTTTACCCATGTTCATTTATTTATGCAAAAGATCAATTACCAATTGTCTCACACTTTGTTATATTTACCTTTTTAGGGGCTTTTTAAGAGCAATACATAAACTTATATGCTCTCACACCACAGTTTATATTTGATAATTCAGTTTATTCAACAAGAAATCAATAAGAATTTGCTTTGGCTCTTCATCTATTCTCTTCATTGCTGAGGTAGGGACCGAGAAAGAGAGTTTCTAGCTTGTTTGGCTTGGTTTTCGTTGTCCTTTTTGAATTATTTGTTTTCAGGTAACTTAGTGTATTTCATCTCCTAAATTTGTATATTATTAGTAATTTATTACATTCCCATTTGTTCTTAATCATCTCTATCCTTATAAAACTTCCAAAGCTTTGATTTTAAACAAAAAAGCAATTCCTTATATTGGTCTTGAAAACTTAGGATTCATGGGTAGGTTGCAAGTGCAAGGTGTTGAATCTAGTAAATGGTAATCAAGTTTGAATGGTATTCACTTGACGGTAAGGCAATTGAAATTGATGAGGAATGCCATGGCATGAAGAATGAAAAAGAAAAAAAAAAAAGATGAAAGGGATTAAATTTATATTTAAGCTTGGGAATCCATCATTGAGAAGGTTCATGAATGGGGCAATTGCTGGTGCTCCTTTTCTTTCTCTAAGTATTTGATTGATTATTGATATACATATTTAGCAAATGGGTGTAGATGTTGCATATTATTCATCAAATGAAAGTATAATTGTCAATACCACTTGCTAAACTAGGAGTTAATAATTTCATTTTGTCGCCTAAAACTGGATTACATGGGTTAAGGACCTCTAGTGGAACATGTAGTTATTTGCATATGACATTGTCAAGAAGCAATAGTAGGTGCTGATGTTAACTCTACCTTATGTACATACCCTCTTGAACTACTCAAAACTCGCCTCATTGTTGAATGATCTTGCTCTCATTTATGCTAAGTGATGTAATTTTCTACACAAAATTGCAGAGAAGGAGGGGTGAAAAGAACATGACGCAATTGTAACTTTTGACATTATAAAGACAATTTGTGAGTGTCATTTTAATGCAATTTCAACTTGTTGCAGATGTTCAACTTGTTGCAAAGTTGTTGAAAGAGTTTATTGAAGGAGAGTGCTGACTATTGAGAGAAAAAAAGGTAATTTAAAAATCATTACAATGAGTTTCTTTTGATAGAATTTTCGGTTGTATTATCAATTAGTGTTTAATCTTTGATAGGTGATTGTATGATCTGTTAATAGCCGATTTTGTTGTCATTGTTTTTTGTTGTGGTGATTCATGTTTACAAACTATTTTAAATATTCAAATGACTTTTTTAACTATGACTATGGTTGTTTTATGATTTGATATAAGTTTTAATGTCATTTGGAGATTTTTTTTTATAAGACACTAAAAGCCATTTACACATGTTATGCTTGCACTAAGGCATAGTATTTTATTCCCTTTTCTTCTCCTTTTAGGAATCTATGATAACAAGGAGAAAATGTTCCTACTCCTTAATTATAAGTTGAATATTTAATTTAGAATTATGAGTTCTGAGAAAAAAAAGCTTATTGGGACCAAAAAGCTTTATTTTAGCATGCTTGGAACAAGTGACCAAAGGAGAATGGCTTGGTACTAGTTTTACCAAGAAAGGATGGATTGGAATTGCATCCAAATTTAAGGAGTTGATTGAAAAGGTTTATGAGAAATCAAAGTTTAAGAATAGGTTTGATAACCTAAGGAGAGAATGGAGAGTATGGTATAAATTATTTGGAAAAGAAACCGGTCTCGGATGGGACAATGTGAAGAATACTGTTGATGCAAATGATGAATGGTGGGAGAAAAAACAATTGGTATGTGTTAAATAAATCTGCATTGTTATAAGTCTGAAGCTTGTGCTTAGTGTATTTATCCTATGATAAATTGTGAATGTGCAGGAAAACCCTCTATATGGCAAATTTAGGAATAAAGGACTTCCATATGCTCACAAGTTGACTGAACTTTTTAATGATGTAGTTGCTAATGGAGAGTTTGAATGGGCTCCCTCATTTGGGATGCTGCCTCCTGATATGAATGATGACTATCGTCCAAGTCTAGATGACATTGGTGTAGATATAGAGGAAGGCTCTGGTGATAGTGAAGATGCAAGTGTTGGTGCAACAATTGCTTTAAGGGAAATTAATTTGAATGATTCACAAGGAACGGTTAGCCAAGGTATTGGTAGCCAAAAAAGTGGAGAAAAGAGAAAAAGAATCAATCATACTGAAAAGTTAAGCAAGAAGAAGGCAACTACCTCTTCAAGAATTGCTGATGCAGTTAGTGTGCTTGCAGATGCATGTAGATCACGTAATGAAGTTGTGCCAAGTGCATTTATTCAGGAGGTGATGAATGAGCTAAAGAAATTGCTGGAATTACAAAATGATGATGAATTTCATACACAATGTTGCAACTTGATGTTATTCAAACCAGCAAGAGAAATGTTTATTGCATTGCTAGGATTAGATGAGAGAAGGATTCATTGGCTTAGGGATGTAGTTAAAAACCCTTTATTATTCAAGGTTACTAATTAGATGTGTTTGGGGATGTAGTTATAAACCCTTACTATCATGTACTAGGACTTAAATGTTTGTTTGTGCTTTTATGAGTCATGTTCCATTGAACTCATATTATGTTGTGTTGTGTTGTAACGAACCATATTATGTTTGTTAATGAACTTGTGTTTTATCATGTGTATGTTGAGATGAATCTATTTTGGTACCATGTTTTATTATATAATAATAATGTTTATATACAGATCAAAATGAATGAATTGCTTGAACAATTTGAATCAAATAAGAATGAAGATGATGAACTTATGGAAGAAGCATCTTATGTGGGAGTGCTTATTGGTCAATATGCAATAAAACATCTTTGTAAAGAGCCACGTAGAACCAGTGAATAAACAAGTCATGCATGGGTGCAAGAAATACTACAAGGTCATCCTATTCATTGTTATGAGATGTTTCATATGGAGAAACATATTTTTTACAAGTTATGCTTTGAATTAGTTGACCATGGTTTAAAGCCCACTAGTTGCATGCGAGTTGAAGAAATGGTTGTAATGTTTTTAAACATGGTTGGCCATGGGATAGGAAATAGGATGCTTCAAGCAAGATTTCAACACTATGGGGAGACTGTAGTAGACATCTCCACAATGTATTAATTTCTTGCCTTAAGTTATCAATGAAGTATATTAGGCCATAAGATCCTCTGTTTTGTGATAGTTATGCCAAAATAGAAAATGATACACAGTATTGGCCATTTTTTAAGAATGCCATAGGGGCAATTGATGGTACACATGTTCCATGTGTGGTTACTCCTAGTCAGCAAGCAAGATTTATTGGAAGAAAGGGTATCCCAACACAAAATATAATGGCTTTATGTGATTGAAACATGTGCTTTACTTTTGTATTAGCTGGACGGGAAGGTACTGCCTATGATGCTCGAATCTTCGATCATGCTCTCACAACTGCTAACATGAAATTTCCACATCCTCCTCAAGGTATTATTTATTTGTATAATTATAACTGAATTTCAATCTTAATTAAATTTTATTTATACATTTTTAGTTATACCTTTTTCAATAGGTAAATATTATTTGGTAGATGTTGGCTATCCAACACCAATGGGATATATTGGTCCCTACAGATGTGAACATTACCACCTCCTTGATTTTAGACGTCGATCTGGGTTTGCAAATGATAATGAAGTTTTCAATTATTATCACTCAAGTTTAAGGTGTACAATTGAAAGAACTTTTGGGGTATGGAAGAATAGATTTGCAATCATGTGACGCATGCCTAAGTACAAACTTCAAATACAAGTTCAAATAGTTTGTGCAACAATGGCTATACACAATTTTATTAGAAGGAATACTGAAAGTGATATTGATTTTAGTCGTTATGAAGATGAAAACATAATCCTTGACTTAGATGATAGTGCGGTTAACTTGGACCAAACTCAAGTTCTAAACGTCATTTCTTCACCTAAGATGGATCATGTTCAAGATTCAGTACGAGATGAAATTATTCAATCCAAGAAAAAAAAGTAAAATTGTTGTTGCAGGTCAAAGTTGTGTTTATTAAGAATTATTTATCGTTTTGTATTTTTATTATTGTTGCTACTTTATGTATGTTTACTATATTAGTTTAGTTTGTAAGTTTTTATCAAAGAGATGTATTTTATTTACAAGCTAATATTTTAATTATTAACTTTCTTATAAAAAAAATCTTGTTATATAAACCTTCATGTTTATTTTTAAATCAATATTCTAGATAACAATATAATAAAAATAAATAACAAATAACAATACAAAACACATATACAAATAACTAAAACCCCTTTTAGTAATTACCCACTCAAAATCAATTTTAATACTTTCCAAACAATATTGAATTTGAAAATCAATTCTATCAATTCATGTTGATCTCAAATCAATTCTGCAAACGCTCATCCAAACACACACTTAGATTATCCAAATCTTCATTCTCTTCCAAAATCCATTCATCATCGGATTGAATATCATCAAGTATTAGCTCTTTATTTGATCTTCTAACTTGCTTTTGGTTAGCCAATTTGGAATTAGCCATGACAAAAACAACAACATTCATTGTATTTTGTTTCAAGTGATTTCTTCTCTTTGTGTGGACTTAAGCAAATTCAAATATAAATATGATAAACAACTCAACTACCCAACTCAACTACTACTACATGTTTTACAATTCAAATTATACTTACCATCTCAAATATACTCCAATTACACTCACATCCAAAAGAGCTGCATGTCAAACTTAAGACACGAATGGTAAACTTTTGGAGTTCTGGATGTTCATCTCCATAAGTCTCCCTCCATGATGCTAGAGGCTTCCTACCAATCGCCCTAATTGCCATGGGATCACCAAATAACTTCTTTTGATTCTTGAAATCTTCCATTTGAACATCAATCAAAGTTTGTTCATCAGGGTCCTACACCATCCTTTGTATACATGCAATTAGACTTTTTTTAACTTTCAAATCAACTTTAAAGTTAGGTCCATAATGCAATTTAGGATTAGGATAATAGGTAGCAGCATGCAATGGCCTATGAAGTTGGTTCTTCCATCTTGAATCAATGATATTCCATATAGGCTCAAAACTAAAAAAATAAAATAAATTGAATTAGATTTTGCTTTTGAATTAGGACCACAAAATAATAGAGAATTATAATTATAAACATAGTCATAAATGAAAATCAGTACCTTGTCTTTACATCATTCAATTCATTTTGGATCTTTTCCTTAGCTTGGTCCATTACCTTATACAGAAACCCCATCATTGGTTTCTCATCCGAGTCAACCATTCGAAGCACTTTGATTAGAGATGCACCCCTTAAACAAATTACAATATTTTGCAAAACTTTGTCCAAGATCACATCCTCAATCAATCGCCCATCTTTTATCTTCGCAAACTTCTTGTTCTTCCATTGGTCACTTATGAACATTTTTATCAAGGCACTTTTATTCTCATGAAGGCACCTTAAAGCAATGTAAGATGTGGCAAAACGAGTCAAGCTTGGCCTTACCAGTTCTCTTTCATTTGTAAAGTGTTGTAGTAGACAAATAAGATTAGTTCTTGAATAGATATATGTTGTAATCCTCATAGCCTTAGGAATGGTCTCTTGATGAATGTGAATTTTCTTTTCAAAGTCTTATAGCATCAAGTAAATACAGTGTGCTGCACAAGGTACCCAATACAACCCTGTCCTCTTTGCCATCAACATTGTACTAGCAGCCTTGTAATTTGTAGCATTGTCTGTCACAACTTGGACAATGTTCTCTTCACCAACATCTTCAACAATCTCATCTATCATGTCACATATCTTATTGTTTGATCACTAAGCCACTCCTGGCTTTCTATTCAAATATGAATAAGATTCAGATAACTCTCAAAGAGAGGATATGAATAAGTGTATGAATCTCTGTGAGCTTTGTAGAAGATGATGTTTCTTTTTCTTTAAGGTCTCTTTTCTCACTTAGGGTTTTCAAGCTTTCTTGCTCTTGTTTTCTTGCTTGCTTTTCCTTAGATATTTCTTAGGTTTTCGTTGCATTTATTCATTAGTCTTCTCTTTGCATGGAAACATCTATTTATAGTAGAGCTTCATGGATTTGAACATTGGAGAAGATTGATCCGTTGTCTCACAGTTGAGTGATGAAGTTGCTTTAGCTTGAGCTTGATCAGAGAGGAGTAGGTTCTTGTCTTGTCACAGCTCTGCTGTAGCCGTAGGTGTGTTTCTCAAAGCATATTAGCCTTTTTAGATGTACCTACTAGACTTCATATTTCATGAGACCATAAAAAGTCATACAAGGTATATTTGTAATGTGTTCAGTAAGATCTACCTCTCTTTTTATTTTTAGACACAACGTTCATAAAGTCAAGTTATAATAATTAAACGTTGTCTGTTGAGCATAGGACAGTTCACGGTCCGATCAGAGACTATCATGGTCTAGTCCAACTATAGCATAGTTTGGTCCAAGACTTTTGCATGATCTGGTCCAACACTTTGCATAGTCTGTTCCAATACTAGTGCAAGGTCTGGTCTGAGACTTCGCATAGTCTATCCCAAGACTATTGCATGGTTTGGTCTAAGACTTCGCATAGTCTGTTTTGGGACTACTGCATGGTTTGGTCCAAGACTTTCCTTAGTCTTTCGTGAGACCATCTCATAATTTGTTTCAACTTAACGTTGTCTGATTAAAGGCACTTTGGATGCTTGATTTATTGTGAAAGCGTTTTCAGACAATCAATATCATAGAGTGAGATAGAAGAGATTATACCATTGTCTGTGATGAATTTGGTTCCATGAAATTACTCAATTTCAAACCATTAGTTGATCAAATATTATCACATTTGTTATCATCAAAATCAATCAAAAGATTAGGGGCTAGACATCATACAATGTCTTGGTTCTAATAATCTCCCCCTTTTTTATGATGATAACATATGCTATAATTTTGATTAACAATCATAATATCACAGATATCAAACAATCAGAGTATAAGATTATATCATGTCATTATATATGAGTAGTTATTGACATGAAGAACTCCCCCTAAGTTGATCATGCATATGCAAATGACAATTCATATAATTAAAGCGGATAAAAACAGATATATGTAAAAAAATTAGTAAACCAATCACTGGATTTTATTAATTAACTATAAGCATTATCAAAGTATAAAATTTCAAAATTCTATACATTCTCCCCCTTTGTCATCAACAAAAAAAGGAGAGTAGAAATGAAATTTTTCCATCACAGTCATGGTGGTGGATGTTGGTTAGATTGTTTGGAAGATGATTCTCTGGCGTCTAATGGAGTAGTTGATATTGATGCTGGAGCTTCTTCATGTGGCAATGGTGGTAGTGGTGGAGGTGGAGCAATAGGTTCTGGAGGAGTAGGTATCACTTTCTTTAGTAGTTCTCGAAAAGATTGATTAACTACAAATTTGGTCGAGGCCGTACCCAAACCAAATAAAAACAATTAAATGCAGTACTAGGAAGTGATCCTAGGTCGTCTCCCAGTGAGCAGTGATCAAACAAACGTTCATAACACTTAACAACAATAAAACAGTAGCAAATGGGGGGGGTTTCTTTCCTTTAATAATTTAAACAGCAAGCAACTTGAATTAAAAATAACAGAACTAAAATGTGTTGTTTCCCCTTGATTCAAAAGCAAGCCTCTTATCCTAGGTTACGAGAATCTATCCCTAATCAATTTAGCCACTTAATCCAACCCGGAATTAATTTACTAAGCGAAAATTAATACAAGGTTTTCATTATGTGATTAAGCAACACATACACCAATTAATTCCTCTCACAGGTCCATTACAAAATAATTGGTGAAGGGAAAAAACTGATCAGAAATTAACATTAATAACAAAACCTCAAAGAGAGCTAGTGCTTAGTCCTCAAGAGAAAACAATACTGGAAATTTAACCTTCCATTCAAATTAAACAGCAACTGGAAACGTAAATAGCAAAATGCAAAACAGAAACGAAAACAAGAATAGAAGACAAAAACGAAACTGGAAATGGAAACTGAAAACGAACCAACAATGAAGAGCGAAAATGGAAACAGAAACAGAGAGTGAACAAAAACGCTGCTCTACATGAACAGTAGCATGCTGGGGACGTGAAACCCTTTTCTGAATAGTGAAAAACGAAACTAAACCTAACAGCCTCCTCTCCAGGACGGTTGGGCCTTAAATTTGTCTCACTAAAAGTCACTTGCACAAAACCCTAGGCCACTAATCTGATTTGGGCCCATAAAAATCTGATGCGGCCCAATTGCAAAATACAGCAATAAAATGAAATAAAATAAAACTGGACGACAAATAAAACTAAAACAGTCTCCTCTCTTCAAGCCCAAGCTGGTTCAGCCCAATTCCAGATCCAAGCCCAATTGCTTATAATTCTCCTGAAATCAAATTAAAATACAGAATTAGTCAAAAAGGCCCAAATGATAAAACTGCATAATTAATTTGACAATTAAGGCTAATCAGTAATTAAAATGATGACAGAAAGGGGTAAGAAATAGGAGAAAATAATGACACATCATCCATCCTTGCTTCCATCGCTTCACGATAGATAGAAAAAATCAACATGAGTCATAGGTTGTAGTGCTGCATTAATTGGTTCAGCAAAAACTAGAGCACTAGACCCAGACTGTGTAGACACCAAGTCTTAATTGTTAGGATTGGCCAGTCACATCAAGAGCTGGGGTGGTGGTGGTGAATTGATACAAAATAAAATTTCTGATTCCTTTTCACCAACAAAAACTTTTCACCACCTTCTCTTGAAGTTTTAACAAAACATTTTCAGAATTATGTTATTAAATGAATAAGCCAATACAAACTCAACTATGACAGATTTTATTAGAATAATTAAGCTAATGATTCAAAACAAATCTAAATTAAAGAGATGAAGGGATAGAGAAATTGAGCCTTTAGATTTTATATTGGTTCGATCAACCATTGATCTACATCCAATTCTTCCTTATAACAAGGAGTTCCACTATGAAATTGTTATAAACACCATGCACACACATTTCACAGCAAATCCTGATTTCACAACCTGAAACAGGAACCTAAAAACTAAATGTGAAAACACCATCAACATTCAATTTCTAACCACTAGAACAACACAATTCTATAAACAAGATTAGGAAAACCTTTCCTAATTCAACACAACATTTAGGAATACTCTTCCTATAGTGCAAATCAATCAAGATCAATAGAGAAAGATACAAGAATGAAAACACCTTAACGTCCTGATAAATCTGATGTAAAGATCATTTGAAGAACTCCAATGTGAGTAAGTATAGCAAGCAAGGTCAAAATCTGAATAACCTCAGTTCATGGAAGAACAAGAGAGAAAATAGTTGTATGGGCTCAGAGATTATTATCTCAAATGGGTATAGCAGTATGAGCAAGATGAGATATTAGAATTTCTAAAGTGATTAACACAAGTGTAGAAACAAAGAGAGCTGTTTGAGAAATATCAAATCTGAGAAAACAAATCAAAGGATTTGGATTTTTTTACAAGTGAATGAAAGATAGAAAAGATATTGTATATTCAGGTCTCTACACGAAATGCCATGGGTTCAATATATAGGCTGGGTCAGAAAGATTTAGAGTTGGTTAGATAAAGAATGAATCTTGGAAATCTTTCAAAATGACCGTTATACCAGATATAATCGATTGCATTAAGGTGTAATCGATCATCCCGTGTATTAGAAGATGATTTAAACTTATTGTCATCCATTGTAATTGATTGTAGAAGCAAGGTAATTGATTGCAATTGAGACAGAGCAGATTCTAAGATTTAGAGATTGGATTATAATTGATTGCAGCTTGATGGTAATCGATTGCAATTGAAACAGAGATGGTTCAAAAGAGGTTTGGGCCATCTGGTAATCGATTCCCAGTGTGTGTAATCAATTGCAATTCTCGTAATAAGTTCATAAGAAAGCAAATCATCTTGTGATGCTAGAGATAGAAGAAAAACAAAGCAAATGCAAACACCCTAGCAATAAGGTTCTAACTTAGTCTAAAACAATCAATACATGTTATGGCTTAAAAAAGACTAGACTAAGACGAACAAAAAGACTTAAGGTATGAAGATACCAAAAATCTAGATGGAGAGGTGTCAATCTTCATTAACATGTTGGGGCTGGCTATGATTCTACAGACTTTTCAACCAAGTCTATAGCTTGCTCTACGGCTAGAGCAGTAGCTTGTGCTGCCACAACCTCTTGTAATGCCTTGAGTCTTGTTTCTTATGCCTCTTGATGATCAGCCTCAACTACATCCAGTAATGCCTTGGTAGCTTTTAGTTCAACCTCATAGTCAGTAAACATTTGGTTTGCTTGTGCTTCATCTCTTGGAGTATGAGGGGTGATGACTGTGGGAGCAACCATTGTATCTAATACATTATGGAAGCTGCTTGGGTTCGAACGACCTTTACCAAATGTCTCAATCTCATCTTTTTCCTCTTGAGAGTGATTGGATGAGCCAGTGGTTGGTAGCAGACTATGCATGTAATTGTGCTAGTATAGGCCAGCATCATTCTCAGTGCTTTCTTCATGAACACCATGCACTTGCTGTGGAAGAGGCTCAAGCTTTGGAATAGCTCTTAGAAGACGGTCTGTGAGCACGATTTGCTTTCCCTTCAACTTGTTGGGATTCAAAATTGGCAACCTTGGGACTATATGGTTTGGGGTGACACATATATTAGTTTCCTCCCTAATGTGAAGGTTTGGAGGATAGAACTTCCTTGGTACCTCTCTTTGTCACTTGAGAGTATACATTGAATCTGAAAGTCTTCAACGTTCGATGAGCAATGAGGATCTTGTAGAGGAAGTCCTTGAGTAATCAGCTGTGTAGGGTGCAAG
The DNA here is from genome assembly GCA_014843725.1 of Amphicarpaea edgeworthii. NCBI lineage: Eukaryota > Viridiplantae > Streptophyta > Magnoliopsida > Fabales > Fabaceae > Amphicarpaea > Amphicarpaea edgeworthii. The sequence continues at coordinate 12,416,129 of CM026321.1, forward strand.
TAGACCCTTGGTCTGGATAAGCGTGTTAAGTCTTGACAACCCTTCTTGTTGACTTTATCAGCCAACTGCTTCCTTATAATCATTGTGTATGGCTCAAGATTGTCTGGTGTGCTGGTGTAGTGGTTAAGACCTTGCTGAGCACAATGGAGCCTATGTGTTATGTCTTGCACCAATCTCCTCACTAGAATGGTGATAGAAGCAAAATCGTATTCATGCAACCTCCTTGCAAGTTCAGAATCATCTTCTACAAACTGTAGAAGGCTTGTGTTCCTGAGAGGATTCTAGAAGGGGATGATCCCTTAATCAATCCTGAGTGGTGGTAGCTCAACAATAGGGAGCTAAGAGTTTGTCCTATACCAATGTGTATAATCCCACCTCATGTCTTCATCTAAGAGTGCCTGATGGTCAGCTGAGGATTCATGCTTATAGGATGAGTAGGATTCCTAGTTGTGCAAGCAAACGAGCTTAAATGTGTGATGAGAGTTGTTTGTGGGAATTTGTTCTCTTGACTCTTCTCTGTAGTTGATGGAATCAGAGTTCTCTCCTATGTAGAGAAGTGAAAATCTTTGCATCTGAGCATGATGCCATGAGCCATGTGGAGGAGATGATGGAGGAGTGAGTTCCTTGAAGCTTAGATGTTTGTTAGGGCCACCAGGGATGTAGGGTTTATTCTCCCAAGCATCATTTGGGTCAGCAACTGCCACAACAGCTTCAGCATGTGGGTAGGTGACCACTATGTCTGTCATCTCTGGCATGGTGATAGGGGATGGAGATTGGTATGGTAGGATGATGATATCTGGTGGTGTTTGGGGGATGTGATTGTTTGTTGGACAGTCTGAGTAATAGAAGTAGAGTGCGTAGTAGAATGAACAGTGGGTTCAGCTTGTTGGGTTGTGATGGTTTGTTTAGTGGGAGCAGACACTAGGTTCTCTTCTGATTTGGTTTTCTATTGTTTGAGTAGGAGACGCAAATGATAAAGGTGTAACAGACAATGTGTCTATTGTGGTTATTGTTTGAGTTTGAGATGGTTGAGTAGTCTATGGAGTATTCCTCCTTAGACGTTTGTGGGTTGATCTGGGGTGAGTAGGAAGAGTGAGGGTAATTGGGTTACCTGGATTGTTGAAAGATGGAGTGAATGTCAATCCAAGCATGTTGTCTTCTTGCAACACCTTTCTCTTGACAACCAGCTTCTTAGCTATGGTGCTAGGTGGTCTGATTGGTTGTTGACATGGAGCTTCAGCTTCAGCAGTAGCCTCTCTTGAAGACAAGTTCCTTAAACTCACTTTCTTCATCCTCTTCAGCTACAATGATCGCAACTCTACCAATGTTGGCCACTTCCACCAGAGGCACTTGAGGTGTAGTAGATGGTTTGGCAATAGATTTTCCCTTTTGTGAAGTCTGTGCCTTAGCCTTTGATGTTGGTGGTCTGGTAGGAGCCTTTTGTCTTGTTTGCTTGGCCTTCTTGGCAGGTGGCTCCTCTTTGAACTATGTAGCATGTCGAGTAGTCTAAACAGTTTGTTGGTTTGCTACAACAATTCTCTTTATCTTGCTTGCTAGAGGCCTAACAACAGTTGCCTCATCAAAAGGTGTTAGAGACTTAAGAGCCTTCTTCTTCTTGGGGCACTTGGTCTGCTCCTCGTCATTAGACAACTCAAGAGGTGTAAATTTGGGTGGTTGTCCCTTCTTGATTGAGAAGCCTAGATTTAGCTTTAGTAGACTGGCAGAGGTTAGCAGTCGTTGGAGGACGAATGGACCTTCTTCATTCACGTAGTCCAATTCTTGCAGAGCTATTGTTTGGATGTTGTGGAACAGACAGTTATAGCACTTCTGGTTCTAGAGAACCTTGTTGATTAAGGTTGTATAATAAGTTGTTGTAGTAGTTGATAGTGACTGTATGTGGCTCACCATGTTGTAGAGGGTGTGTGGAAGGTTGAATGAGATCCTTTCTATATTGTGATATAGAATGAACTTGTGCAAGGCAAACACATGATCCCTAGACCCAACCTTGTGTAGGATGGTCTTGTTGAGGATATTCAAAAGCAACTTGGCCAGTGGAGTGAACAATGTAGGATGCAACTTCTTCTTGATGCATTCCATTGTGTAATGGGGTCCAAGAATGACCCTTTCCAATGTTCTAGCTTCTAATCTAGAGTCCCACTTCTTTGAGAAGTAATTAAAGTGCAATTCACACCCTATTGCTTGAGCGATGGTGATTGGAGACACAGTGACATCATAGCCATAGACATTGCTCACCATCTCATTTCTCTTGACATAAACATTCTCCCAGAACTCCCTTATCATACCAGGAGCAATCTTCAATCTGTCATTAAAGTAACCCCTTATTCCAGTCAACTCGAAAAACCTTAAGAGGTTAAGACCACGCTCCTCAAGGTAGTTGATGTCAATGAAGTACTCCACATGGATATTCTCAAAATGAGATCCTCGAGGAGGTATGATAATGGCTCAATAGGATAGAGATTTTTGTGCTTTTTCTCATCCTGAGCCATCTCCCTCGTTCTTGTACTCTCGAAGTCCATTGAGGATGCAAGTAAAGCATCTTCAATGTGCTCATCAGTTGTCAGAAAAGCGTTGGATGGTGGTTGGTAAAAGGATGAACCTTTAGAAGAGGTACCCTTGGCCATGGTGTTTGGTGAGAGAGAGGTTTAGGGTTTAAGGTTTAGAGAAGGCAAGGCGAGAGAGAGAAAAGAGGTCTGAAGCTTGGAGAGAAAGTTTTGGTAACGATAGGCAATAATGAGTGATGAGTGGGCTTTAAATAGAATTATAAAGGATAGGGAATGTTTTGAAATGACACATTAAAGAAATAATAAATGTGAGTTTTGGGCTTTATGACTCAGTGACCCATTAAATGCTTAAGTTAAAAAAAACTTTTCAAAAACACATGTGGTATGCTCATATGTTGAGCGTGAAACATGTGACATGCACGTGCCTCACTTAAGTAAACACTAGACAATAGGTCTTTGGTTTATTTAAGAACAACAGATGATGGATCTTTAGTTTACTTATGGACAATAGACAGTGAGAAAACGTTACTCCACACAAACCATTCCAATCTTTTCTCTAAAAAAGACCAGTCTATCTTCAGTAAGGGGTTTTGTAAAAATATCAGTAAGTTGATAATTTGTTTTAATGTATTCCATACTAATGGTTCCCTTCTGAACATGGTCTCTAATGAAATGATGTTTTATCTCTCTATGTTTGGCTATAGAGTGCATGGTTAGATTTTTTGAAAGAGAAATTGCAACAGTATTATCATAGAAGATAGGAATGTTACTCTCAAAGGTGTTGTAGTCTTCAAGTTAATTCTGGATCCACAATATCTTAGAGTAGCAACTTGACGTTGAGATGTATTCTACTTTTTCTGTTGATAATGCTATTGTTCCTTGCTTCTTGCTGAGCCATGACATCATGTTGCCTTCAACGAAGAGGCAACCTCCACTGGTGCTTTTTGTTTCAATTCTATCTCCAACATAGTCAACATCCCAATAGCCTACCAATTTGTATTCTTTCTGCCTTTTGAAGCACATACCAAGGTTTGGTGTACTAAGTAGATATCTAAAAGTTCTTTTAATTGCAGACAGATGTACCTCCCTTGGATTAGATTGAAACCTTGAGCAAAGGCAGACGTTGAACATAATGTTTGGTTTGGATGCAGTCAGATAAAGTAGTGACCCAATCATTCCTTTGAACTGAGTGACATCCACTTTCTTTGAATCTTCATCAAGCCCAAGTGATGTGGTAGGATGCATTGGTGTTTTCATTGCTTTGGTATCATCTGTCTTGAATTTCTTCAAGAGCTCCTTCACATACTTAGTCTGGTGTATGAATATTCCTTTGTTAGTTTGCTTGATCTACAGTCCTAGGAAGAACTTAAGTTCTCCCATCATACTCATTTTGAATTCAGTCTACATCAAAGTTGAGAACTCTCCATAGAGTTTTTCATTAGTAGCACCAAAAATAATATCATCAACATAAATTTGGACTATAATGAAATCAGAGGAATTGTTCTTGTGGAACAATGTAGTATCTATCTTTCCTCTTATAAAATCATGTTTAGTTTGAAATACACAAGAACACACTAGAAGGGGGGGGGGGGGGGTTGAATAGTGTGTTAATAAAACTTTTAGCAATGAATATAAGTTCACAAGTTGCCTTTAGTAATATACATAAGTTTAAACAAGCTAATATATCCTTTCAAGGCAAGGCTTTCAAAACCTTTTCGAAAGTGCACAACGTGCAAGACGAACAAGTGTAAACACAAGATAGAAAATGTAGAATGCTTGTTTTATACTGGTTCACTCAACTGAGCTACGTCCAATTCTCCTTTAACAACTATTAAAGGGTTCCACTATAATCAACTAATTACAAGACAAGTATTCTTCACTACCACTACTAGCTACAAGTATTCTCTATGCCACTACTGACTACAAGTATTCTAAACCACTCCTAGTTACAAGTATGAATCTCCCCCTGAGATTATACTACCCAAGTATTCTTTTATCATTAAGCCACTCTTGGCTTTCTATTTAAGAATGAATAAGATTCAAGTAACTCTCAAATAGAGGATATGAATATGGTTTGAACTTTGTGAGCTTTGTAGAAGATGAAGTTTTCTTTTCTCTTAGCTCTCTTTTCTCACTAGGGTTTCTAGCTTTTCTCAAGGTTGCTTTCTTTTTGACATGTGTTCACTTGCTTGTTTCTCTTGATGTAGTCATTTTGATTCGTTCATTTTTCACTGGTCTTCTCATTGCATGGAAGCATCTATTTATAGTAGAGTTTCATGGATTTTAATGTTGGAGAAGAAAGGTTCTGTTGTCTCGCAATTGAGTGTGGAAGTTGCTTTGGCTTAAGCTTGATTAGATAGGAGCAGGTTCTTGTCTTGTCACAACTCTACTTTGGCTGTAGGTGTGCTTTTCAAAGCTGATTAGCCTTTTTGCTGTACCTACTAGACTTCAGATTTCATGAGACATATAAATAGACATACGAGGTATATAATAAAAGGTTCTATGAATATCTACCTCTCTTTCTATGTTTCTATGAGCAGCAAATGAAAGTAAAATCCTAATTGCCTTAATTCTAGCTACTGGAGCATATGTCTTTGTGTAATCCTAAATGATGATCTTATTCTTACTAGAGCTTCCATTTCTCCAATGATTAGAGAAGGAGGATGATTTTTCAATCAATCTGTTGTTGCTAAAGGCCGGGTTCTCTCATTTTTTCATCATCTGATATAGTTTGTTGTTGAGCAGACGATCGTGAAGCGAACGACGATGGATCACACAGTAGTCCATCAGATAGTGGTCTGGTCCTTGTCAGTCCCTCATCTAAAGATGGTCTAGTAGTGAGCATATGATCTTGGAACAGACGCAGACGGTAGTGCGTCAAAGGTGTGTCAGACGCAGATGATTTACCATCATCAAATGGTCTAGTCCTTGTCACTACATCTACTAATATGATATTTGCAAATGAATCTTCTAACTCTGATAGTTTTCTATCAGGTTGAGTGTCATTAAACCTTACATGAATGGCCTCTTCAACATTTTTGGTTCTTAAGTTGAAAACTCTATAAGCCTTAGATGTTTTAGAGTATCCAAGTAATGTTCTAGTGTCACACTTCGAATCAAACTTACCCAAATTATATATTGTGTTAAGAATGAAACATTGACTCCAAATGGACGAAAGTATGATATGTTAGGTTTCCTTCCTTTCCACAGTTCACATGGAGTCCTTTTAAGAATAGGCCTAATGTAAATTCTGTTTTGCAAATAACAAGAAATATTTATAGCTTTAGCCCAAAAGTGCTTTGGAGTTAAGTTATCATTCAACAAGGTTCTGTCCATTTCTTGTAATGACATGTTCTTCCTCTCAATGACACCATTTTGTTGTGGTGTTCTAGGTGTTGAGAAGTTGTGAAGAATACCATTTTCTTCACTAAATCTTTGAAAAATTTGGTTTTTGAACTCACCTCCATGGTCACTTCTGATAGAAGTTATACATACACATTTTTCATTTTGAATGAGTTTACATGATTTATAAAAAGCCTTAAAAGCCTCATCCTTATGACTAAGGAATAGTACCCATGTCCATCTAGAATAATCATCAACAATGACTAGCCCATATCTTTTTTCCTTTTAAAGAGGTTGTCCTTGTTGGACCAAATAAATCAATATGTAATAGTTCTAGAGGTTTAGAAGTGGAAACAATGCTTTTGCTTTTAAAAGAGGTTTTAAGTTGTTTCCTTTTCTGACATGCCTCACAAAGTAAGTCATCCTTATATGACATTGTTGGCAGTCTTCTTATAAGGCTATGTCTTTGCAGTTTTGAGATTAATCTCCAACTTGCATGGCCAAGCTTCTTATGCCATAACTAGTGACTTTGTTTGATAGACATCAAACATGATACATTTTGATCTTTCAGTTCATCAAGGTTAATCTTGTAAAGATTGTCTTATCTCTTTGTAGAGAAACGATGTGAATCAGTGGAGTCTTTGACTATGCATGATTCTTTGTTGAAGGATGCATCATATCCACGGTCACAAAATTGATTTATGCTTAGTAGATTGTGTTTTAATCCAACAACAAATAAAACATTCTATATTGAGAGATTAGGAGGAATACCTACCTTACCAGTACCCCTTATCTTCCCTTTTTGATTCTCGCTAAAAGTGATTGTACACCATGCATGGGTGTTAGGCTTAGGAATATAAACCTTATGCTCGTCATGTGATGTGTGTAGCCATTGTCCAGGTACCATGACTGGTGTTTCTTTCCAGCCATCAAGGACATATGCAGCAGGAATTATTTTGCGCTTAGGTACCCATATTCTTCTGGGTCCTTTAGGGTTAGCTTTAGAGGTAGATGATTTATCCTTGGTAGGCAATTTCTTGCTATTGGACTTCATATGTCCATTTCCTTGTTGAGACTTACTAGAGGAAGCTTTATCATTATATGCTTCTTTCTTGCTTATGCATCTAAGGCCAGATTTGTCATGTGGATGTGTGTTGATTGAAATAATTCTTTTAAGCTTTCAAACCCACTTACAAATTTGCTTAAAGTTGTCTTGAGAGGTGTAGCTTCAGTGCGTAATTTTGTAGTTTCAGCTTCATCTTTGCTCAAGGTTCTCACCTTGTTGATTTCATCAGTTTCTTCGATCAATTCATTCAATTGCCATCTATGCTGTTCTTTTTTAACCCATAGGTCACTTTTGCTTTTGACTAAGCATTGGTGTTATATGGTTAGCTTTTGAAAATTTTCAATAAGTGCATTACTAGTTGTGACTAATGTATCACATTTGTTAGTCAGCTCAGTGAATCAAGATTCAAGTTATTCATGCTCTTTTGAAAGTTTTTTAAATTTCCTTTCATAGATAGATAGGCTTTTGAAAGAGTTGATGAATTAGAAAGAAGCTCTTGATAGGCTTCTTGTAAAGAATAAAGGTCATTGTGATCTACCTCAATTTCTTCTTCATCTGAGACTTCAGACGTAGACGCTGAGGAGGAGGTGTCAGCCATCAAACAATGTTCATTATTTGATGTCTCTTCTTCTCTAGATGCAGATGATGAAGATGTTGTGTCTGCCATCAAGCAAAGGTTGGCCTCTTCATCTAATGCTTCTACTTCTTCTTTGTCTGTTGAGTCATCAAGCTCTTCCCATGTTAGACATTCTGACTTCAAGTGTCCAGGCTTTTTGCATTCGTAACAGACAACAGGATTTTTCTCTTTCGTGTCATGGTCTACAAGGAACTTTTTGTTGAAGTTCTTCCATCTAGATCCTCCTTTCTTTCTCCATATTTTATGGATCCTTCTGGATATGAATGATAGCTCATAATCATCTCCGGAGCTTCTTCACTCAAGGATGTTGTCTCCTCTTCTGACTCCTTGGCCTTTTGTGCTCTTGATGTTCGTCCATTAGGTGCTCCAGACGACTGACCTTTAGATGATGGCTCCTTGATTGTTGTTTGCTTGGGCTTGTGAGCCTTGAGAGCTAGGGATTTGCCTTTTCTCATCTGGGCATCTTCTTGTAGCTCTTGCTCATGTAAAGTTAATATGCCCACCAACTCTTTTGGAGCTAAATAGTCCAAGTTCTTTGAAGCTCGAATGGTTGTGACCTACGATCTCCATTATCTAGGCAAGCTGCAAATAACCTTGTCAATATGTTCAAAGTTCTTGAAACTTTTACCAAGGTTTTGGATCTCGTTTAAGATAGTTTGAAATCTGGACATCATAGCAGAAATAGATTCATTTTCTTCCATGGTAAAGAGTTCATATTGTCTTGTTAAGACACTTACTTTGTTTCTCTTTACCTGAGTGGAACCTTCATAAGTCATTATAAAAGTGTCCCACATCTCCTTTGCTGACTTGAACTGGCTAACTTTCTTGTGCTCAGTTTTTTAGATATAGCCATAGATTGCATTCCTTGCTCTAGAGTTGAGAAGGAATCTTTGCTTTTGTTTGTTAGTCCAAAGGTTTCTTGGAATCTCATTCATATCTTCATCAAGTGGAATGTAGTTTCCATTTTCAACCACATCTAGCATGTCTATGTGACATGACTCAAATAATGATTCCATTCTTTGTTTCCAATAGTTGAAGTTTTCACCCTTGAATATTGGTGGCATGTGGATAGATTGGCTTCCCTTCTCTATGGCTTGTGCAGGATCTTTAGCTCTATCTATGAAGATATTTATCAAAGATCGAGCTCTAATACCAATTGAAATACACAAGAACACACTAGAAGTGGGGATTGAATAGTGGGTTATATACGGTATGAAACTTTTCGCAACAAATTTTAGTTATAAGGTTGCCTATAGAGATATATGAAGGTTTTAAAACAAGCTAATATATCTTTTGAAGACAACTTGTATAACCTTTTCAAGATGCACATAGTGCAAGATGAATAATTGTAAGCACAAGATAACAAGAATAGAATGCTTGTTTTTATACTAGTTCACTCAACCTTGAGCTATGTCCAGTTCTCCTTTAACAAATGTTAAAGGGTTCCACTATAATCAACTGATTACAAACACGTATTCTAAACTGTCACTTCTAGCTACAAGTATCTCTATGTCACTGCTGGCTACAAGTATTCTAAACCACTACTGGTTCTAAGTATAAATCTCCCATTGAGATTATACTACCCAAGTATTGTTTGATCACTAAGCCACTCCTGGCTTTCTATTCAAATAAGGAATAAGATTCAGATAAATCTCAAAGAGAGAATATAAATGAATGAATGAATCTCTGTGAGCTTGTAGAAGATGGTGTTTCTTTTCTCTTGGCTCACTTTTTCACTTAGGGTTTTCAAGCTTTTTCGATGTGTGCTTTCTTTGCTTTTCAACTGCTTGTTTTGCGTTAGATAATTCCTTTCAAAATCCTTTCGATTTTTCTCTTATCTTCTCTTTGCATGGAAGCATCTATTTATAACAAAGCTTCATGAATTTGAAAGTTGGAGAAGATTAGATCCATTGTCTCATAGTTGAGTGTTGAAGTTGCTTTAGCCTGAGCTTGATCAGAGGAGAGCAAGCTCCTGTGTTGTCACAACTTTGTTTTAGCTTTTTGTAGGTGTGCTTCTTGAAGCTGATTAGCCTTTTTAGTCATACCTACTAGACTTCACATTTCACGAAACAAACAAACAGACATACGAGGTATATTTGAAAAGTGTTTAGTAAGATCTACCTCTCTTTTTGTTTTTAGACAATACGTTCATAAAGTCAAGTTATAATAATTAAGCACGTTGCTTGTTGAGCATGGAACTACTCATGGTCTGGTCAAGAAAGACTCTCATAGTCCGGTCTAACTTTCGCATGGTCTGGTCCAACACTATAGCATAGTCTGGTCCAAGACATTTGCATGCTATGTTCCAAGACTTCTGCATGGTCTGGTCCAAGACTTTGCATAGTCTATTCCAAGACTTTTGCTCAGTTTGTTCCAAGACTTTTCTTAGTCTGACCTGAGACCATTACATGGTCTGTTCCATCATAACATTGTCTGATTAAAAGCACTTTGGATGCTTGATTTATTATGAAAATGTTGTCAGACAATTAATAATATTGAGTGAGATAGAAGAGATTATACTAGTAGTTTGTGATGATTTTTGGTTCCCTGAAATTACTTAATTTCAAACCATTAGTTGATCAAATATTATCACATTTGTTATCATCAAAATCAATCAAAAGATTAGGGGCTAGACATCATCTAATGTCTTGGTTTTAACACTCTAAAGTTAAAAAACTTTGTGTGATGAAATTAAAAAAGCTACTAAGTGATTTATTTATCAGCAAGAAAGAAACATGGTCAAGTCACAACAGAAGCAAGCTCTAGCTGTAGTGGGTAAGGCATTGGTCGTGGTGGAGGAGATGCTACTTGTGATGGGATGTGCACTTGGTCGCGACAAAGGAGACACTGCTTGTAGTGGAGAATGCGCTTGGTCGTAGTGGAGAAGGCATTGCTTGCGGTGATTCACGCAACAAAATGCAAGGCAAACGCGATTTTGGCTATGTTGCATTGTGAATCGTGATGAAGAATCGAAGAATATATTTATATGAAATTTCTCCCCTCCCTCCATTTCTTCATTAACAATAATGATTTCGCACGATTCAAACAACGATTTCACACAATTCACAATGGTTTCCGTCTGTGGCTTTGTGCACAATGAAGGTTGATGGGAAAATGGGTTTGGGAACTTGTGGATTCAGAAGCCCAAAACAAAAAAAAAAAAAATTCATAACTGCACGAACATGCCACTTTTGTGATTTCACGTTCTTGTGTGACGAGTGCTACGATTCAACATTTCATCGATTTTGAATGAGGACGTGTGCGGAAGGACCATCTAAAATCGTATAATCATATGATTATGCGAGTCAACATGCGATTCTAGCTACGATGGTTGTGATCTCAAAGGCCAAAGGCATATTGCTTGTGCTATAATATGTAAATTAAATGGCTGCCAATAATTATTTACAAACTTGACTTTGTAGGACTTGTGTTGTAATTTGTAAATTAGATGATTGCCAATAATACTATTTTTATTTATTTGTTTTTCAAAATGTTTACAATTTTTTTTTACTAATTAATAATTTTTGAAAATGTTTAATCATATAAAAATTTTGAAAACTATATTTTATTTATGTTAAGATTGCTCTATTTTCTTAAAATATTATAATTTTATATATTTTTTTAAAATTTTACATTTATTTAATTAATGAATGTCAATTTTCCAATTATTTTTATCCTCTATGTCATTATTTTTTAATCAACATAATATAGAGTTGTTTTTTTTTTTCTTAAGTTGTACTACTTGGACTTGGACCACTTTAAGTTGACCAATCTTACTCGGTAGAACCACTCTCATACTCGAGTGTTGCATCTTGACTCGGCCATTAACGTACCTATCTTAAGGATCAAGAAAGACAAGAGATAAAACATATTTATCATAGGTAAATATGCATCGTATCCATAGTTATCAAACCCAAATTGGACTGGCCATGTCAACCCTTCGGCCTAAGAACTGGATACCATATTGGTCCAAGGTTTCACTTTGATTGGTTATGCACTTGAATCGGTGAAAATCGATCTAACCCGACTAGTTTTTATTGACCTAGTGATTCATTTGTTACTTTCGAACTGGTTTTTATATTGTGCACAAGTCCCAAGTCCCAAGTCCCTTGCCTATCTCCCTAATGAGGTTGAACACATTATCATAGGTTGTGCTTGCTGTAATGTTAGCTATAATGTCTTGGGTTAGGTTGTGTGCATGTTGTTCAATACATAAGTTGGTTGGTTGTACACGTTACTCAATTTTAACCATATATGAAGATTGAAGACTTCATTTAGTTTTTGGTATTTTCATATTGCTTCATCTCATCTATCTTCCTTAGATTAGTCTATTTTCTTTTAAGCCAAAACATGAATGGATTTTGGCTTTGTATTTCTTGTTTTAGACTATATCTTACATGTTTAGATGTGCTTAATAGGATGCTTATAAAAACATTTTAGAAAAATTTTATCCAAGCATCTTAAGATGATTTATATTTTCAAAGTATGCATTCTAAGCATTCATATTGATTACCATATCATGCAATCGATTACAAGTGAGTATATCTGAATTAGATTACTCTTTACCTTTAGGATAATCGATTACATGATTTAACAATCAATTACAATGTGTTTTATATATCTCAAAATTTCCTTTGTCCCAATTACAATCGATTACTAGATTCTTGCAATCGATTACAATTGATGACAACAAGAAAAATCATATTTTGATACATGGGATTATCGATTACTCCTTGTGCCAATCAATTACATCTGGTATAACGGTCATTTTGAAAGATATCCAAATCTGATCTTTCTCAAATTGATTTCATATCTTTCTGACCTAGCTCATATCTTTCTATCCCAGATCATATATTTGATTGAGTAACCTTTTTCCCTAAAATCTTATCTTATATCCTCAATCATATCTTTGATTGATTGACTTGTTCTCTTTTAAATCTTATCTCATATATTTTACCCAATCTTATATTCAATTGGAAGATAAGATTTTGATCCTTCTAAACACTATAAAAGAGAACCCTTTGTGATTGGTTTTAGCAACACAAGGAAACACAAAGTAACACAATACAGTTACACTTTCTATCATCTCCATATTGTGTTCTTCTTCTTCCTATGAGCTTCATTGGTTAAATCCTTTATGAAGAAGAAAGTTCTTTACAACTATATCCACACATTAATGTGTCTTGTGTTCAAAGCCTTTTCCTTCTACATCTACACATCCAAGGTGCTTTTGTTCTAAGCTTATTTTATAGCTATATCTTTCTAAGTTGAATTTCTACTATGCTTTTCATACAACTAATTCCTCTTTGTAGAAAAAGCTTTTCTTCATCTATATCTACACATTTAGGTGCCTTTGCTTTGAGCTTTTTCCAGCTACATCTGCACAGTTTGGTGCTTTTAGTTTGATCTTTATATCAGCTAAATCTGCATAATCTATGTGCTTTTGTTCTTAAACCTTTTGTTTCTCTTGGTTTTGGTTTTGGCATTGTTAGGATAGGGTTTCCTAAGTGTTGAGTGTTTGAGGATAGGTTTTCCTAAACACTTGTTTTTCTAGGATGGGGTTTCTTAGAGGTGGCACTATAGGATAGGTTTTCCTAAGTGTTGAATGTTTGAGGCTAAGGTTTCCTAAACACTTGTTTCTAGGATAGGTTTCCTAAAGGTAGTGCTTGAGTGGTGATGGTGTTTCACACTCTAGCATAGGTACTTGTTCAAGTTGTGAACAAGGGTTGCTGTGATTTACGTGTGCATGGTATTTGTAACTCAGATCATAGTGGAACTCCTTGATGTGAGGAAGAACTGGATGTAGACTGGGTTGTGCTCAAACCAGTATAAATCATTGGGCTAATTCTCTCTTCCCTCATCTCCTTATTACTGTCTTGTGCTTTATTAATTAATTGAATTATTCTAATTGTTAGAACCAAGACATTGTATGATGTCTAACCCCTAATTTTTTGATTGGTTTTGATGATAACCAATGTGATAATATTTGAAATTGAGTAATTTCAGGGAACCAAATTCATCACATACAATGGTATAATCTCTTCTATCTCATTCTATTATATTGACTGTTTGAAAGCGTTTTTATAACAAACCAAACATCCAAAGTGCTTTTTAATCAGACAACATTAAGTAAGAATAGACCATGAAATGGTCTCAGGAAAGACTAAGTTGAAGATTAATGCCTCTTCATTTAGATTTTTGGTATCTTCATACCTTAAGTCTTCTTTGTTTGTCTTAGTCTCGTATTTTCTATTTTATGCCATAACATGTATGGATGATGGCATTGTATTGTTTGTTATAGACTAAGCTAGAAATTTAACATGTTAGATGTTTGATTTGCTTTGTTTTCTTTTATCTTTAACATCATAGATGATTTACTTTCTAAGGAACTTATTTTGAGAATTGCAATCGATTACACACTTTGGGAATCAATTACTAGATGGCCAAATCTGTTTTGAACCATCTCTGGTATTGGGTTAATCGATTACCAACAATTGCAATCGATTACAATGTTGTTTTCAGATTTCAGAAATTGCCTTGTTTTAATTGCAATCGATTACCATCGAGCTGCAATCAATTACAAGACCATCTTTGAAACTCATAATTGGCTCTATCTTATTTGCAATCGATTACATGTCTTCTGCAATCGATTACAATAGATGACAACAAGTTTAAATCATATTCTGATACACGGGATAATCGATCACACCTTTATTGCAATCGATTATATATAATATAACGGTCATATTGAAAGATTCTCAAGACTCATTCTTTGTCTAATTAACTCCAAATCTTTTTCAAATATCCTATATATTTGAACCCATAGCATCCTGTGCAGAGAGACACTTATTCACAATATCTTTTCTATCTTTCATTTGTAAAAATCCAAATCTTTTGATTTGATTCTTAGATTTGATATTGCTTTGAAGCTTTCTTTTTCTTTCTTCTGCACAATTAGCTAATCTCTTTTGAGTTTCTGAAAATTCATCTTGCTCTTACTGCTATACCCTTTTGAGATTAAAACTCTGAGCCTATACAACTATATTTCTCTCTTGTTCATGTATGAACTGAGGTTATTCAATGATTGTTCTTGACTGCTATACATACTCAGATTGGAGTTCTTCAATTGATCCTTACATCAAGACTAATCAGCACATAAAGGTCTTTTCATTCTTGAATCTTTTTCTTTTAATCTTGTTTGATTTGCATTGTAGGAAATTCATTTTTAGATGTTGTGTTCAAATTAGAATTGGGTTTCTAATTTTGTTTATAGAATTGTGTTGTTCTAGTGTTTAGAAATTGAATGGTGAATGGTGTTTTCACATTCAATTTTTAGGTTCCTGTTTCAGGTTGTGAAATCAGGATTTGTTGTGAATTGTGTGTGCATGGTGTATGTAATCAAATTCATAGTGGCACCCCTTGGTGAAAGGGAGAATTGGATGTAGATCGATGGTTGATTGAACCAGTATAAAATCAACAGGCTCAATCGCTCTATTCCTTAATCTCTTTCAATTCAGATTTTTTATCTTTATCAAACGTATTTGTTCTAATAAAATTTGTCATAAGTTGAGATTGTTTTCTGGTTTATTCATTCAATACCATATTTCTGAAAACATTTTTATTAAAACTTCAAGAGTGGTGGTGAAAAGCTTTTATTGAAAAAATAATCTGGCATTTTACATTGTATCAATTCACCCCCCCTCCCCCCCTCTTGATGTAACCGGCTGATCCTAACATAAGTGAAGTCTCAGACCAGACTATGCAATAGTGTTGTGCTAGACCATGCATGAATCTTGGACCAAACTATGTGATAGTTGGACTAGACCATGCACAGTTAGACCAAACTATGTCTTAGTTGGACTAGACAATGAGAAGTTCAAAGCTCTACAGACTATGCATTTAATTATTATAACTTGACTTTAAGAACGCATTGTTTAAAACAGAAAGAGAGGTAGATACTCACTGAACTCCTTTCTTCTATACCTCGTATGACTGCTTGCATGTCTCATAAAATGTGAAGTCTAGTAGGTACAACAAAAAGGCTAATCAACTTTGAGAAGCACACCTACAAATAAAGCAGAGTTATGACAAGACAGGATCCCGCTCCTATCTAATCAAGCTCAAGCTAAAGCAACTTCAACACTCAACTGTGAGACAACGGATCCATTCTTTTCCAACGTTCAAATTCATGAAGTTCTACTATAAATAGATGCTTCCATGCAACGAGAAGAAGAATGAAGCAAAAAAATGACTACATCAAGTGAAACAAGCAAGTGAACACAAGTAAAAAAGAAAGCAACCTTGAGAAAATCTTAAAATCCTAGTGAGAAAAGAGAGATAAGAGAAAAGAAAACTTCATCTTCTACAAAGCTCATAGAGATTCAAACCATATTCATATTCTTTGAGAGTTACTTGAACCTTATTTATTCTTGCATAGAAAGCTAGGAGTGGCTTAGTGATTAAAGAATACTTAAGTAGTATAATCTCAGGGGGAGATTTATATTTGTAACTAAGAGTGGTTTAGAATACTTGTAGCTAGTAGTGACATAGAGAATACTTGTGTCTAGAAGTGGCAATGAAGAATAATTATTTTGTAATCTATTGATTATAGTGGAAAAGGAGAATTGGACGTAGCTTAGGTTAAGTGAACTAGTATAAAAACAAGCATTCTACTTTTGCTATCTTGTGTTTAAACTTGTTCATCTAGCACATTGTGCACTTTCAAAAAGGTTTTAAAAGTTTTGCTTTGAAAAGATATATTAGCTTGTTTAAACCTTCGTATATCTACAAAGGCAACTTGTGAACTTATATCTATTGCGATAAGATTTATTAACCCATTATTCAACCCCCCTTTTAGTGTGTTCTTGTGTATTTCAGCTGGTATCAAAGCTCGGTCTCTAATAAATATTTTCATAGATACAAAGCTAAAGATCCTACACAAGAATGGAGAAGGGAAGTCAATCCATCCACAAACCTCTAGTTTTCAAAGGAGAAAACTTCAGATATTGGAAACAAATAATTGAAACATTCTTTGAGTCATGCCATATAGACATGTTGGATGTCGTAGAAAATGGAAACTATATTCCAGTTGATGAAGATCACAACGAGATTCCAAGAGATTAATGGACTCGTGAACAAAAGCAAAGATTTCTTCTTAACTCCAAAGCAAGGAACTCTATCCATGCATGCATTTTAGAAATTGAGCACCCAAAAATCAGCTAGTTCAAATCAACCAAAGAAATATGGGTCACATTCATAATGACTTACGAAGGGTCCACCCAGATAAAAAGAAATAAAGTAAGTGTCTTAACCATACAATACAAACTTTTTATTATGGAAGAAGATGAAAATATTGCTGCTATGATGTCCATATTTCAAACTATTTTAAATGAGCTTCGAAACCATGGTAAAAGTTTTGAGAACTTTGAATACATTGACAAAGTTCTTCGCATTTTTCCCAGACAATGGAGACCACAAGTCACAACCATTAGAGCTTCAAAGAACTTGGATTATCTAGCTCTAGAAGAACTTGTGGGCATACTAACTCTACACGAGCAAGAGCTAAAGGGAGATGCCCAAATAAGAAAAGGAAAATCTCTAGCTCTAAAGGCTCAAAAGCCCAAGCATACTACACCTAAGGAACCATCATCTTCCAAGAGCCATTTGTCTAGACCATCCAAAGGACAGACCTCTAGGGCTTTAAAGGCTGAGGCATTAGAAGAGGAGATCACATCCTCAAGTGAAGAAGACTCAGGCGAAGATGATGAGCTATTGTTTATCTCCAGAAGGATCCACAAGATGTGGAGGAAGAAAGGAGGATTGAGGTGGAAGAACTTCAACAAGAAGTTTCCAATAGACCATGAAAGAAAGGAAAAGAATCCTATCGTTTGCTATGAATGCAAGAAGCCAGGACACTTCAAATCTGAATGTCCAAAGCTAAGTAGAGGAAAGGAAAAAGTCAAGAAGAGCTATCCCATAAAGAAAGGGCTGATGTCCACATGGGAAGAGCTGGAAGACTTAACTGATGAGGAGAGATCAGAAGCATCAAATGAAGAAGCCAATCTCTGTCTGATGGCAGATGCAACTCCTTCATCGTCTATGTTTGATGAAGAAGATGCATTAGATAGTGAGTAAGGTCTAATGTCAGACAACAACACCTCAGTGTTTACGTTTGAAGCTTCAGATGAAGAAGAAACTGACGTAGATCTCAATGACCTTTCTTCTCTTCAAGAAGCCTATCAAGAACTTCTTTCTAATTCATCTATTTTTTCAAAGGTCTATCTATCTATGAAAATGAAATTTAAAAAACTTTCAAAAGAACATGAAGAACTTGAGTCTTCATTCATTGAGTTGTTTGACAAATGTACCACATTAGTCACAACTAGTAATGTTCTTACTGAAGATTTTCAAAAACTAACCATAGAACACCAATGCTTAGTGAAAAGCAAGAGTGAACTTTGGGTAGAAAAAGAACAACATAGAAGGCAATTGAATGAATTGATTAAAGAAACTGATGAAATCAATAAGGTGAGAACCTTGAGTAAAGATGAAGCTGAAATTGCAAAATTAAGCAATGAAGCTACATACCTCAAGAGTACTCTAAACAAATTTGTATGTGGGTCTAAAAATTTAAAGAAAATAATTTCATACAACAGACATCCACATGAAAAATCTGGCCTTATTCACAAGAAAGAAAGAAACATCTAAGGATAAAAATTATTCTAGCAAGTCTCAATCAAGGCTTGGACATATGAAGTCCAAAAGTAAGAAATTTCCTACAAGAGGTAAATAATCTACCTCTAAAGCTAACCCAAAAGGACCTAGAAGAATTTGGGTACCTAAGAGAAAAATAATTCCTGTTACAGATGTCCTTGATGGCAGGAAAGAAACACCAATCATGGTACATGGACAATGGCTGCTCACATCACATGACGGGCATAAGGTTTATGTTCCTAAGCCTAACACCCATGCATGATGGTACAATCACTTTCAGAGGGAATCAGAAAGGGAAGATAAGGGGTGCTAGTAAGGTAGGTATTCCTCTTGTTTTATTTGTTGATGGACTAAAACACAATCTACTAAGCATAAGTCAATTTTGTGATAGTGGATATGATGTTTCTTTCAACAAAGAGTCATGTATAGTCAAAGACTTTGCTGGTTCACATCTTTTCTCTACAAAGAAAGAAGGAAATATTTATAAGATTAACCCTGGTGAATTGAAGGATCAAAATGTATCATGCTTAATGTCAGCCAAAGAAAGTCACTAGATATGGCATAAGAAGCTTGACCATGCAAGTTTGAAATGAATCTCAAAACTGTAGAGATATAGCTTGGTAAGAGGACTACCAACAATGTCATATAAAGATGACCTACTTTGTGAGGCATGTGAGAAAGGGAAACAAGTAAAAACCTCTTTTAAAAGTAAAAATATTGTTTCCACTTCTAGACCATTAGATCTATTACATATTGATTTATTTGGTCCAACAAAGACAGCCTCTTTAAGAGGGAAAAGATATGGATTAGTAATAGTTGATGACTATTCTAGATGGACATGGGTTCTATTCCTCACCCATAAGGATGAGGCTTTTAAGGCGTTCTATAAATTCCACATACTCATTCAAAATGAAAAAGGTGTATGTATAACTTCTATTAAAAGTGACCATGGAAGAGAGTTTGAAAATGAAAGTTTTCAAAGGTTTAGTGAAGATAATAGAATTCTTCACAACTTCTCAACACCTAGAACACCACAACAAAATGGTGTTGTTGAGAGGAAAAACAGGTCATTGCAAGAAATGGCTAGAACCATGTTGAATGATAACTCAATTCCTAAGCACTTCTAGGCAAAAGCTATCATTACTTCTTGTTATTTTGATAAACTGCTAATTTACTTATTTTATAAGTAAAATATGGGCCTATTTTCTATCCTTTAGACTAAATAGAGAGTTGTTTACCTCATAATTGCTGTCATTTCACCAAATCTTCCTTTGATGGACAGCTTGAGTGAGCTTTTGGTTTTCTTTTACCCCTTTTCACCTTTTTTGTAGGATAATGATGATAAAAGAGAGAGAATCGAGAAATCTGTGAGTGCACTGCCCCAAGAGTGAGCAGAGGGTCAACAGCTGTTTAAAAGTCAAACACGATTTTGGCTTGAAGCCAAAATCTGAACTACGAATTTGGCTCGGAGCCAAAATCAACTAATAATGAAACAGTGACTTTTTCTGCTCTGAAAAGAAGTCTACTATTGCAGATTATTTTTCTCTACTTTTTGAGGATGATGGGACAGAGCACTGTTGCATTGGGCTGAGTAGAAACGTTTTCCTATGTAATTTTAGGATTTAAAAAAGAAACCCTATTGTAATATAAAAATCATCATCTACCATTGTACTTCCACTCTCCATTATCTATCATCAGAACCTAAGTTGCTGCTGTCCATGGAACAGAGCAGCTAAGCTCTTCATTGCTGTAAGGGGATGAATGTAACCATTGCTACACTCTATTTGTATCTTTGATATTTTTAATGTATAAATTCCACTTTCTATATTTTGGGTTAGCATCTTTTTCCTTGCTTAATGTTTGCTGTAAACTGATCACTTATAGCATGATTTTAGGATAGTAACCTTGGTTGGAAAATGGGGATTATTTTCTTGAATTGAAAACAAATGTCCAATAAATCAGGGGGTGCGAGGAATTAAACTTGGTTTATTGGTAATCACGTGAGAGAATAAATCGAGGGTGCGAGGGATCGAAACTTGGTTTGTTCGAATCACATAGCCACTGTTGTTACAGTTGGTTTCTTTGTTAAGAGGTGAGAGCCTTAGGAAAGAAACTTAGTTTTTCTGAGTGCGAGGGATCAACACAGAGAATAGAGTAGTTGGCTGATTTTAACTGATAAATATAGAAGGAATTTATGTAGAACGTTCATGCCACAAGAGTGTTAGCTTTGGTGAAATTCAAACCCCCTTACAGCATCATTTTATAATCTGTTATCACTATTACTGCTGTTGCTTTACTGCTGCTACTACTGCTGCTTTATTACTACTGTTACTGGTTTAATTCTGCATTACAATTAGCATTTTTAATCCTGGTTTTGGCTGAGAACTTCAGCCTCTATTATACACAACTGATTTATGTTTTTAGTGCTTTCTGTTCCTTTAGTTATAGTTTAAAATAGTAGAAATACTTGGTTAGTTATGTTGCTCTAGTCCCTGTGGAAAACGATACTTGGACTTGTCCATTTTACTACTTGATACGACTTGGTGCACTTGCCAACAATTTCCAATCAAGCATATTTGCAAAACAAAATTTATATTAGGCCTATCCTAAAAAAGACTCCATATGAATTGTGGAGTGGAAGGAAAGCCAACATATCATACTTCCATCCTTTTGGATGTCAATGTTTCATTCTTAACACAAAAGACAATTTGGATAAGTTTGATTCGGAGTGTGATACAAGAACATTACTTGCGTACTCTGAAACATCTAAGGCATATAGAGTATTTAACTCTAGAACCAAAAGTGTTGAAGAAGCTATTCATGTAAAGTTTAATTACAATCAACCTAATAGGAAACTATCAAGAGTTAGAAGATTAATTTATAGATATTAGATTAGATGAAGCTATGACGAGGACCAAACCATTGTCTGAAGGACTATGATTTGCTCCACCAATGTCTACTCCAAGATCATCTACTCAACATCAAACAATATCATATGATGATGATGAAGAAATTACAGACCAATCATCTGCTCCAAGATCATCTACTCAACATCAAACATTATCAGATGATGATAGAGAACCACAAAGCAGCAACAGACTGATGATCAAAAATCATCCTCCTTCCCAAATCATTGGAGAAGCAAAAGCTCTAGTAAGAACAAGATTATCATTCCAACAAATAGCTCTATTTTTAGAAATAGAACCAAAGCACATTGATGATGCCATGGAAGACGGGAGCTAAGTCCAAGCAATGCAAGAAGGACTAGACCAATTTCAAAAGAACGACGTTGGAAACTTGTGAAGCTGCTAAACAACAAAGAGACTATTGGTGCCAAGTGGGTCATCAGAAACAAGTTTGATGAGAATGGTAAGGTTGTGAGAAACAAGGCTAGATTAGTGGCAAAGGTTACTCACAACAGGAATGTATTGATTAAACGAAGACATACACTCCAATAGCTAGACTTGAGGCAATTAGGATTTTACTTTCATTTGTTGCTCTTAGAAACATGTGACTCTATCAAATGGATGTAAAATGTGCATTCCTCAATGGTGTAATCAAGGAAGAAGTTTATGTAGAACAACCCCTTGGGTTTGAGAGTACTGTCTTTCCAAACCTTGTATTTAAATTAAACAAAGCTTTGTATGGTCTTAAACAAGCTCCAAGAGCTTGGTATGAAAAACTATGTTCATTTTTAATTGAACATGATTTTATAAGAGGAAAGATAGATACTACATTGTTCAACAAAAACTATTCCTCTGATTATTATAGTCCAAATTTATGTTGATGATATTATACTTGGTGCTACTAATGAAAAACTGTGGAGAGTTTTCTACTTTGATGTAGACTAAGTTTGAAATGAGCATGATGGGAGAACTGAAATTCTTCCAAGGATTGCAAACATACAAAGGAATATTCAAACATCAAACCAAGTATGTGAAAGAACTCTTGAAGAAATTCAAGATGAATGATGT
Organism: Amphicarpaea edgeworthii; assembly: GCA_014843725.1. NCBI lineage: Eukaryota > Viridiplantae > Streptophyta > Magnoliopsida > Fabales > Fabaceae > Amphicarpaea > Amphicarpaea edgeworthii. The sequence continues at coordinate 12,438,383 of CM026321.1, forward strand.
CAAAGCAATGAAAACTCCAATGCATCCAACCACATCGCTTGGACTTGATGAAGATTCAAAGAAAGTAGATGTCACTCAATTCAAAGGAATGATTGGGTCTCTACTCCACTTGACTGCATCCAGACCAGACATTATGTTTAGTGTTTGTCTCTACTCAAGATTTCAGCTGATCCAAGGGAGGTACATCTATCAGTTGTCAAAAGAATTTTCAAATATTTTCTTTGTACACCTAATCTTGGTCTGTGCTTCAAAAGGCAGAAAGAATAAAAATTGGTAGGCTATTGTGATACTGACTATGCTGGAGATCAAATTGAAAGCAAAAGCACTAGTGGAGGTTGCCACTTTATTAGAGGCAACATGGTGTCATGGCTCAGCAAGAAGCAAGGAACAATAACATTATTAATAGCAGAAGCATAATACATTTCAACAGCCAGCTGTTGCTCTCGGATTTTGTGGATCGAGAACCAACTTGAAGACTACAACATATTTGAGAGTAACATTCTTATCTTATATGATAATACTGCTGCCATATCTCTTTCAAAAAATCCAACCATGCATTCTAGAGCCAATCATATAAAGATAATGCATCATTTCATAAGAGATCATGTTCAAAAGGGAACCATTAATTTGGAGTATGTTAAAACAGATGATCAGCTCGCGCTGATATTTTTACAAAGCCCTTTACTGAAGATAGACTAATCTTTTTGGGAGAAAAGATTGGGATGGTCTGTGTGAAATAATGTTTTCTCACTGCCTACTATCCATAAGTAAACTAAAGACCTATCATCTAGTGTTTACTTAAGTAGGGCATGTGCATGTCACATGGTTCACGCTCAAAATATGAGTAGACCACGTGTGTTTTTGAAAAGCTTTTGTAACTTAAGCATTTATTGTGTTCTGACTCATAAAAGCCCAAAATGCACATTTATTATTCTTTAATGTGTCATTTCAAACATTCCCTAACCATTCAAATTCTATTTTAAGCTCACTCATTACCTTTGAATGTTTACTGTTTCTAAAACTTCCTCTACAAGCTTTCATACCAAAAACCTCTCTTCTCTCTCATTGCCTTCTCTGAACCTAAAACCCTCACAGAAACCCTAAACCCTAAAGACCCACCAAACACCATGGCCAAAGGTAACTCCTCTAAGGGTTCATCCTCACATCAATCACCTTCTCCCTCTCAAGCTTTTGATGAACACTTCGAGGAACTGCAACCGGCATCGTCAACGGACATTAGTAGTTCTGGAACCAAGGAGATGGATCCAAAGATTAGAAAGGAGAAGAACCTCAACCTCATTGAGTTGATCATCATCAAACCATGAGGATCCCACACCGGGAACATCCACATGGAGTACTTCATTGACATCAACTACCTTGAGGAACGAGGCCTCAACATCTCCAAGTACCTCAAGTTTCCTGGAATTAAGGGGTACTTTAATGACAAACTGAAGATAGCTCCTAGTCTAATAAGGGAGTTTTGGGAGAATGTTACAGTAAAGGGGAATGAGATGGTCAGTAACGTCTACGACTACGACATCACAGTGTCTCCAATGACAATAGCCCAAGCAATAGGGTATGAGCTTCACCATAACTACTTCACAGAGAGATGGGATTTTGAACTATCAGTTGGGATAGTTGAAAGGGTCATCCTAACGCCCAAATATACAATGGAGTGCAATAAGAAGAGACTCCATCCAGCAAAGTTCACTTATTTGGCCAAGTTATTGCTAAACATCCTGAACAAGATCATCTTGCACAAGATAAGGTCTCAGGATCACGTGTCTGCCCTCCATTGATTCATCCTCTACCACATCATCAAGGGCATCTCAATCAACCTATCTCACACTATCTTTTACAATATGGTGAGCCATATTCAGTCATTGTCAACATTTGTGACGACCTACTACACAGCCCTGACCAACAAAATATTGTGGAACTTCAAATGCTACAACTGTCTATTCCATGATATTTAGTTAGGAGCCTTGGATGAGCTGGACTACGTAAATGAAGAAGGTCCATTCGTCTACCAAAGGCAGCTGACTTCTGCCAGCTTGTTGAAGTTGACTTCTAAGTCTAATTATGAGGACAGACTCAACAGCCCAAGAAGAAGGCTCCTAAGTCCCTCATTACATTTGATGAGGAAGCTACTGTTAGACCATTGGCAAGTAAGATGAAGAGACTTGTTGTAGACCAGCAGATCGTCCGAACAACATGCTAGGTAACACAGTTTGAGGAAGAGCTCTTTGCCAAGAGACAAAGGCAGACCAGCACAATAGGCTCCTACCAGACCACCAGCATCAAAGCCTAAGGCACATGTTTAGTAGAAAGGAAAAGAAGTTGTCAGATTGTCTGCTGTCCCCATTGTGAAAATGGAAGAGATTGCCAAGATTGGAAAAGTAGCTGTTATAGTTGTTGAAGATGAAGAGGAGGATGAGTCTGAAGGACTAGTTTTCAAGAGACCATCCAAACAACAAGCTGAATTTAAGGTTGATGCTTCAAACCAACAACTTGTCAAATCACCAAGCACCACAACGAAAAAGCTTACTGTCAAGTGAAAGGTGCTTCTCGAGGTTGACATGCTTGGATTGGCATTCAACATATCCTTCATCAATCCAAGTATCCCACCTACAACTTTCTCTCTCGCAACTCACCCTTGTTCCATAACCCATAGACGTCTAAGGAAGAATATTCCACAGACAACCCCCTCTTTAGCCCAAACAGAAACCATAACAGATGCATTGTCTATTAAACCCCTATCGTCTGTGTCACCTACACAAACCATAAAAGGCCAAACAAAGGTTGCACAGTCTGATGCTCATGCACAGACTAAGCAATAGTCATTGTTTGAACCCACTGTTCAAACAGTAGAGAACCTAGAGTCTGCCCCCACTGGACAGACCATAACCCCATAAGCTGAACCCATTGTTTAGTCTGAAACATAGTCTGAATCATCAAAACAAACTGTCCAACAAACAACCACATCCCCTCAAACACCTCTTGAAGTTGTCATACTTCCATACCGGTCTCCATCCCATGTCACCATACTAGTGATGACAGATTCAGTGGTCACCTATCCACACATTGAACCTGCTGAGGTATTAGTTAATTCTACAACTGTGGAGCAGACCACCTCTACCACCCCTATAGTGTCTACTGCTCCCTCTTGGGATAATAAGCCATATATCCCAACTGGACCCAACGAACACCTTAGCTTCAAGCAGCACACTCCTTCACCATCTCCTCCTTGCGGCTCATGGCATCAGAAGATGTTGTAAATATTCTCTCTTGTGTGTGTAGGAGAGAATTTTGAGTGCACCTCTACCATTCCTCTCGTGAGAAGACATTCACGAATAAGCATCTAAGATTCGAGCTCATACGCTCACTTTCTTAGCATTCCTAGTCTCCTCATTAACACGAGTCTTCTATAGAATGTGCAACCATGTCTCTGGATGACTTTTAGAAGGATCATGCTGAATGGAATAGGGTGTGCCCTATCTATGGGTGGATTGAGCTCCCCCCACTACAGATCAACCAAGGGATTATTCCCTTCTAGAGGCCTCCCAGAGATACAAGTCTTCTACAATGTGCAAAAGATGATGCTGACCTTGCAAGGAGATTGCAAGAAGAGTGTGCCTCTGCCATTCCTCTCATGAGAAGATTGGTGCATGAGATAGCACATAGATTTAAATGTGTTAGACAGGATCTGGACTACCTTACTGAAGCTCTAGTCAACCTAGAGCTTATAACTATTGGAGAAAGGCAGAAGCTAGCTACCATAGTCTGTGCTCAGCACCATAGTGCTCTCACCAGACTCTCGAGACCAAGAGTCTTTATTTGACCCACTCGACTGATTACACGAGGAGTCTCTCCAAGCCATCCAACCTTCAAAGCTGATCGTCAAGACTATCACATCTATTGTCTGTTGAATTTTCAACGTATGTTGCCCAGGGCAATTCTACCCTTCCAATCTTCACATAAGGGAAGAAACTGATATATGTGTCGCTCCAGACCATATAGTTCCTAGGCTACCTATTCAGAATCCCAATACGCTAAAAGGAAAGCAAATCATTCTATCAAACCATCTTCCAAAGGTCATACTAGAACTCGAGCCTCTTCCACAACCATAGCCTACAGTTCATCAAGAACACTCTGAGTCAGACACTAGCATCTTCTGGCAAAACAAGATGCACAACATGCTTTCTACAATTGGCTCCTCAAATCTCTTTGAAGCTAAAAACAAGGAGATTGAGACAATTGGTGAAGGAACATCATCCTCCAGCAATTTCTACCATATGTCAAACACAGTGATTATTCCCACCTTGTTGACTCCCCACACACCTGGAGATGAAGCCCAAGCTGAGCAAATGCTAGTTGACTACTATGCTGAAGTCAAGGCTGTAGAAGTAGCTGAGATTGCTCGTCAAGAGGCAGAAGCAGCAAGACTCAAGGCTCTAGCTCTTGCACAAGAAGTTAAAGAAGGAAGACTCAAGGCTATAGCTCTTGAACATGAGGCATAAAAGAGAAGACTCGAGGCTCAAGCCCTCGAAAAGGAGGCTGAAGAGTACAAGCTCAGGGAGTTGGCCCTTGAGCAAGAGGCTGAGGCTGCTAAGGTGTTGCGCTTGCCGTAAAGCAAGTTGCAGACTTGGGTGAAAAGTTTGCAAAATCTGAACCAGCCCCGGAGAGTCTGGACTTGGTGTCTACTCAATCTGGACCAAATGCACCCATTGCTGCTGAACCCTTCAATGCAACAACCCTATCAGTGTCTCATACTGACTTGGTTGCTTTCCAATCTGCAATGGAAGCAAGACTTGAGGCCAAGATTGAAGCAAAGATGGACAAGCACCGAGAAAGCATCATCAAGGAAGTGACCCTCGCAGTTGCTCAACCTCTCCATGCTCTATTAGTTCCACGCTTTACAGCTCCACCTTCACCTGATGTTCCACCTCCACAAACGTCACCATTGCCACCAGACGATCCTCTTGCATCAACTACTCCATCAGAAGTTGGAGAATCATCTACCAAACAGTCTACCCAACCTCCACCACCATGATTGTGATGGAATTTCCTACTCTTTCTCTTCATTCTTTTTGTTGTTGACAAAGGGGGAGAAAAATGTATAGAAATTTTGACTCAATATGCATAATTTAATAAATGTAGTGATAGGTTCATTGATTTTTCTCATATTTACATGTTTATCCACTTTGATTATTTCTTGTATGAACTGTCATTTGCATATGCATGATAGACTTAGGGGGAGTTCTTCATGTCCATAACTACACATATATAATGACATGAAATAATCTATACTCTGATATATATATATATATATATATATATATATATATATATATATATATATGTATGTATGTATGTGTGTGTGTGTGTGTGTGATTTATTGATTATTAATCAAAATTATAACATATGTTGTCACCATCAAAAAGGGGGAGAGGGGTATCACTATCAGTTAGTACTTCCCTAACTTAAGTTATATATTCTGATGTAACTCTTGCATTATTCTATTGAATTTTTTGTCTTATTTGTGCATTCTTAGAAGTTTTGATTCTTTTTCTAAACCTTACAACAAAAAAAAAGAACCACAACTTTGTATTGAGATTTTATTTAGGGAAGGACCATTAGCATTAAAATGTTTGGATGAGTTTTAGTTTCCTTTGAGCTTAGCCAGTGAAATAAGGTCTTAAGCTTTTCATTCTTTTAGTACATGATTATAGTCAATTTGATATCATGTTTTATTTGCTATTCTGAAATGCATATCCTTGAATGATTTTTTATTTTTCCAAACTGTTGAAGCTCTTCTTAGGCATTTTTCTAAATTTAGATATTTGTGTTGTATCTTTCCCTAGTTGATCATTTTAAGCCTTATGAATATATCTATTTGTCACCATGTTTTACACCTTTTTAGATACATTGGTATGTTGAGTGACTTAAGGACATGAAAATGATTCTAAAAAAAATTCATTTCCTCTCCTATGAAAGAATACATTAAGGTCAAAAACCCTTAAAACAAAATCAAAATGAGTATTCTCAATTTTAGAACGGTCATACCAAAACAAAGGAAGCAGGGGTGGAGCCAACCCTCACTTATGGGGGGGCCAAGAATAATCCTCCATCATAATCCATCATAAGATTTAAATGGTTAAAATGTCCTTCAAAGTGTTTACTTTTTTTATTTTTGGAAATTACATTTTTTTTTTTAGTTCTTCAAATGTGATAAATATTTTCTTAGTCCTTCTTCCCAAATTGTTAAACAAGGTATATAGATTTTAAAATTTTTGGTGGTTTTTGAGTGCCACAATTTAACTTTGATAGTAAAAAACCATCACAAATTACTAAATTTATGTATTTTGTTTGACAATTATGGAGAAAATAACTAAAAATAACATTTTTCATATTTGAAAGACTAAAAAAAAACTTTTAATGTAAAGAACTAAAATAGAAAAACTATATACTTCGTATGAGAATTGTGTTTTTATGTGAGAATGAGAACAAACATTCTCATCTGTTGAATTAAATTAGACGGTAAGGATTAACATACACCTACTTCATTTGATCTCTATGCTTTCCCTCTATAATGCATCCAAAAATAATTTAATCCTAATATTCAAAATATTTATTTTATCACGTCCTAAAATATCCAAGACTTATCATTACTGGCACCAAGAGTTATCCCATCACCATGACCACTGCCGCCAACATGGTCACCGCCACCGCCACCAACATGGTCGCTACTATCATGGCCACCGTCACTACCACCATCATGGTCGTTGTCCCTGTTGTTGCCGCCACCGCCACCGCCAATAGAATAAATATGGATGTACTCTTCAATAATTGATGTTCTTGAAATTATAAAAGAAGATGTATCAAATGCAGATCAAAGAGTTGAAGCCAATGGGATTTTGCATTTGATGAAAAATGTCTTGGGTATTTCAAATGAATTGTCACAGACATTGCAAAGGAAAGATCAAGACATCATCAATGCTATGATCTTGGTTAACATCACAAAGCAACGGTTGCAAACTATGAGGGATAATGGATGGGAGATTTTATTACAAGAAGTAGTTTTATTTTGCAATGTGCATGCCATTAGCATTCCTAATATGGAAGATGTATTTTCTAAAGGGAGATCCCGACTTGAAGGTAAAGCTCAAGCTATCACAATAGAACATCATTATCATGTTGAATTATTTTATACTATTGTGGATATGTAGTTTCAAGAACTTAACGATCGTTTCACTGAGACAACGTTATTCTGATTTTGGTGAAGATTGTTGCTCATTTAATGGTAATTGTCTCTTAAAGAATCTTTCCATGTTCTATTAAAAAAAAAAAAATCAGGATGATATGGAAAAAATAACAATAATAAATTAAGCAATTTCTAATATAATATATATATATATATATATATAAACATAAGTAAATAGAAACCAATAAACAATTTTTTTATTCACACTAGCCAGTAATAAATATATTTGCAGTTCATATATTCATAATATACATAAACTAATCTAAATTTTATCACTACAAATTAAATTTGTTACTACATCTTTTACTATAAAAAGAAATTAAAGTTTTACCCACATTGAAAAATAATAATAGTAATCAAAGTTTTATGGTACATTTGAGAAAAAAAAAATCAAAGCTTTAAACTTTTAAAATTCAAAGTGATTAAAAATTTAAAGCATCATGATTGTAAAAAAAAAAAAACATGGAATTCTTTAATAATGAAAAAGCTTCACACCTCACACCATGGCAGCAATGCACTATCCACTCGATTCCAAAGGGAAGGTGTAGGGAGCTGGAGAGGGGAAGATGGAAGGTCAATTTTGTAAGGGGTTGTTGAAAACGTATTAGAGAAGCAATTAATTAGAATAAGGCATTTAGTTTTAATTTAAAATAATTATAAACCATGTAAAAATGAACTTTTATTTGGGCCTTAATATGGGTTTATTTTAAAATTGAAGGAATGCAGCTGCTCACCCTCACTCCCACATACGTCCGTTACTGAGTATATATGAGAGAAAATATTAATGGGAGATATAAAAGGAAATGCAAGACGAAAAATATATGATTGGGTATTTATCTTGTATATCTTGTTGTATACCTAAGCGTGGAGTTACCCACCTCTTGCTTTTACCAAATTTTGTTTGAGTGTGGAGTTACTCAATTTTTGTGGTTATCAAATATAAAATTAAGTCCAAAATTTTGTTCAAGTTGTTTACCTAAAAGAAGAAAAATAAATATTGAAGCACATAAAATAATGAGAAATGTAACAATATAAAATTAAAGAAGCCACAACTAAGAATCATGAGAAAAATAAGAGAACATAAAAATACAATGTCAATTTTAAGCTGAGTGTAGCCTCGTACCATGTAGAATCGATGCCAATTTTTGTATCATAATTTCTTCGGTTGTTGTTGTTACTTTTCATTTTAATGGATTTGAATTCTTTTAAACCTGCAAATCCAAAGATAAAAAAATCAGTTTAGTATAAAAAAAAAAACATGCAAATCATTAGAAAAGATAAATGAAGGAGTGTAATGTAAACAAATATATTAAAAAAAAGATGAACACAATAAAAAATAAAAAGTGAAATAAGATATTAAACATGAAAACAAAAAGAGATTAACAAAATAATGAATTATTTTAGACCTTCAAAACAAAATCAAATAAAAATTTAATGCACTAACTCTTAGATTTTAAAAACATGATATTTGTCATTGATTCTTAAAAGCCTAGAAAAAATAATAAGAAAAAAATAACTATATCATCATTCAAAGCAATTTACAAATATCACGTTGATGTGTTGGTAAAAAGTATATTTATGAAAGTGAAATGAGAAAAAATTAAGAAAGAATAGTAGAAAGGGAAGGAAGTGTAACATGCTCCTTCAATAAAAGAATGAGGAGAAGAAAAGAAAAAAAATGAAGAAAAATAAAATAGAAAAATAAAAAACCTTCATACTTGATTTTAATTCCCTATAAATTTATGATGGCTTTTGTTCCGATTGTAGTTCAGTGATGCATTTGAAGTTGGTTGATTAACATCTAAACATGGTTCAAGCACAAAGATAACAAATAATTAAGGATCACACATTTTTGTAAATAAAAACATTTACTTCAAGTATTTTTAAACTCAAGTCCAGCATTCTAGTATTTGTTTTTTTTAAAGAAATTGTAGTACCTTTTTAATACTCATGATTCCTCTCACAAGAAAATAGCATAACCTATTGAGGCCAAACAAATAAGATGCCAAAAAATAGCATATTATTATCATATAATAAAGCACTAAACATTTTTACATAATAAAATAATTAATGATTAAATTTATACCATTATACAATTTTGGATGATATGAATGCAACATGGCATCCGAATGCTTCCACAGTCAAGCATGCACCTTGCCAATACTTGATATTGCCATGCAAAATGCCAAGCTCAAGGGTATGGACCCTTGGTCACTGCTTTTTAAAAAAAGTTTATGAAAAAACAACCATGTCAACTAATTAAGAGAAATCTAAGAATACAATAGAACATTATAAAGAAGAAATGAGAGTGGTACTGGTAAGTGTGGGAATAAGAAAGAGTGGAGGTAGTTGATGAGAAGTTATAGAAAAGAATAGAGGAAGATAGTTTTAATTTTAATTTAAAATTTGTAAAATGAAAAACATCCATCATGAATTTGACGTTTAATCCATACAAAAACATCTTGAGAACTCCTCCTGTGCTTCATACATCAAACCACCAACCATCTTCACCCTCTTCAAGCCTCCTTTCCTCGCCAATTTCCAAATCATAGGCTTCATTATTCCATGAATGTATGCTTCTTTATACCTTTGAAAACAAAAGATAATATTAAAGTACGGAAGTGCTTACTGTTAGTGCAAGAAGTTGAAGTTTTCCTTTATACCTTTATCACATCCAATCGAGCGAGATCTCAATTCATGAAAAATAAATCAAAGGATAAATTCAATATTCAAAAACTATAAATCAAATATTGAAATTTAATTTAAACACTTTTATAAGCAAAAAAGCCAATAGAAACACAAAAAGAAGTATATTTCAACATACAAACATCAAAATCATATGAATTAACAATAAATGATAATAGATGTATCTCATGTGGGCATTCATACCTCCTCTCTTCCTGTTGTGTAGTCAAATTTTCATCTCTCTTCTATCTTCTTTTTCTTCCCTTGATGAAACCATGAATATATAACTTGAAACAATGCCATAATATATTTTTCTATCTTCTACCTTGGTCATTCATACCTCCTCTCTGCACAAAATACAAAGGAAGGGAGATGATATGAATAAAAAATATGAAAATCGTAAACCAAGACAGTTAATTTTATAGAACGTGAACTGATACCTTTAATGTTGGGAATCACATAATTGATGAAAGTGCATGTATCCTTCAACAAATTGAAAATTCCCTCCAGGTGTTGTGGATAAGGAGGAAAAAAATATAACAATATAGTGAGAATATAGAGATGAATGGTGCATTGGGGACAAAAAGATGATAATAAGTGAGAAAGAGAGAAACTGACGAATAAATTGAAATTTAGTGATGGAGTCATTTGTTCATTTAATGAAATGGAGTAGTGGGTTATGGGGAGGAGGTTACAGGAAAACTGATCAGTTTTATGAGTGGTTGAAAAAAGAATTGTAGGTGGTTATCTGGTTAAATAAAATATATATTTTTAAATAAATTATAATTGAGAAAATTAAATAGGAATTTACTCATTTGTACATGGTTATTATTATTTTTGTTTTAAAAATCCAAGATATTTGAGGGTAAAATTGGTAAACAAAAGTGGAAACCAAAGGGCGATTACCAAAATTTGTATCCCCTTATCTATTGTTATAGATATCATAAAAATGATATATATTTTAACCATTATCTTTAGAACATAAAATATGATGAATTTATGATAAAAATTTATATCATATTTTTATTAAAAAGAAATAAATAACACTTAAAGTTTAACCACCATAATTTTAAATTACAAGAACCTTATTTAGTTTTATGCTCATGTAGAATTTCAAAATCAAAACTTTGTAAAGGTTGCATAAAATGTTAGCTCACATACACACACTTAATCAATTTGCTAGCTAGGCTGCATGTATAACTTATTGGTTGATATATTTTGTAAAAGGATTTATTATACATATACATGTATAAAAGGAAGAAGCAAAAGGTCAATGGGGCCAAGGCCCCCCTAATGCCCAATGTAGACCTATCCTTGAAAGGAAGGTGAGAAGAAAAATAAAGATAAAGTCAAGTTATTTGTGTAAACAAAGGAAATGTAATGATTTCTCCTATTAAGTGATTTTAATGTCAATTAAGCCATTTGTTATCATATTCCTTCAATACCCACCTTTTGTGATCGTAGCCCAATTACAACCTATTTTTGCCTCACTTGTTTTCATGTCTCTATAGTACATTTAAATCAAATAGAAGATTGGTATGACTTTATATATAGATGCATATGTATGAGTGATATTCTGTGCAATTGTTTTATTGATAACTAGCAAGATACCCATGCCTTTGCACAAGTGATTCAACTATTTTTGTATATTTTATAGATTTACAAAAATATTCTATACAAGCAAACATTCTTTGCTCGTTATCTTATGCTTACATTTATTTATCTTGCACTCTATGCATCTTGAAAAGGTTTTAAAAAGCATTTTCTTGAAAATATATATTAGCTTGTTTTAAAACCTTCATATATCTATTAAGGCAACCTTCGAACTTATATCTATTGCAAAAAGTTTCATTAACTCACTATTCAACCCTCTCTTCTAGTGTGTTCTTGTGTATTTCAGTTAGTATCAGAGCATGATCTCTTATAAATATCTTCACAGATAAAGAGCTAAAGATCCTACACAAGCCTGGATAAGGGAAGTCAATCCATCCACAAGCCACCAATATTCAAAGTAGAAAACTTTGGCTATTGGAAACAAAGAATGAAATCATTCTTTGAATCATGACATATAGATATGCTAGACGTAGTAGAAAATGGAAACTACATTCCAGTTGATGAAGAACAAAATGAGATTCGTAGAAATCTCTAGACTGGTGAATAAAAGCAAAGATTCCTTCTCAACTCCAGAGCAAGGAACTCTATCTGCGGCTGCATATAAAAAATTGAGCACAAGAATGTTAGCCAGTTCAAGTCAACCAAAGAAATGTGGGACACTTTCATAATGACTTATGAATGTTCCACTCAGGTAAAGAGAAACAAAGTAAGTGTCTTAACCAGACAATCACTTTACTATGGAAGAAAATGAAAATATTGCTGCTATGATGTCCATATTTCAAACTATACTAAACGAGCTCCGAAACCTTGGTAAAAGTTTCGAGAACTTTGAACACATTGATAAAGTTCTTCGCTGCTTGCCTAGACAATGGAGACTGCAGGTCATAGCCATTAGAGCTTTGAAGAACCTGGACTATCTAGCTCTACAAGAGTTCTTGGGCATACTAACTCTACATGAGCAAGAGCTACAAGGAGATGCCTAAATGAGAAAAGGAAAATCTCTAGCTCTCAAGGCTCAAAAGCCCAAGTAGACTACACCTAAAGAGCCATCATCCAAAGGCTAGTTGTCCAGACCATCCAAAAGATGGACCTTTAAAGCACTCAAGGTCGAGGAGTCAGAAGAGGAGCCACATCCTTAAGTGAAGAAGACTTTGGGGGAGATGATGAGTTATCATTCATTTCCAGAAGGATCCACAAAATGTGGAGAAAGAAAGGAGGACCAAGATGGAAGAACTTCAACAAGAAGTTCCTAGTAGACCATGAAAGAAAGGAGAAAAATCATATTGTCTACTATGAATGCAAGAAGTCAAGACACTTCAAATCAGAATGTTCAAAGTAGAGCAAAAGGAAGGAAAGAGTGAAGAAGAGCTTTCCCATAAAGAAAGGGCTGATGTTTGCATGGGAAGAGTTGGAAGACTTAACAGATGAGGAAGGATCAAAACCATTAGAAGAGGAGGCCAATCTCCATCTGATGGTAGATGCAACATCCTTATCGTCTGCGTCTGGTTAAGAAGATGCATCAGACAAAGAACAAGGTCTGATGACTGACAACAACACCTCAACATCTATGTCTGAAGCTTTAGATGAAGAAGAAACTGAGGTAGATCTCAATGACCTTTCTTCTCTTTAAGAAGTGTATCAAGAACTTCTTTCTAATCCATCAATCATTTCAAAGGCCTATCTATCTATGAAAAAGAAATTTAAAAAACTTTTAAAAGAACATGAAGAACTTGAGTCTTCATTCACTAAGCTGTCTGAAAAACGTATCACATTAGTCATAACTAGTAATGTTCTTACTGAAGATTTCCAAAAGCTAACTGATGTGTCATTATTTTCTCCTATTTCTTACCCCTTTCTGTCATCATTTTAATTACTGATTAGCCTTAATTGTCAAATTAATTATGCAGTTTTATCATTTGGGCCTTTTCGACTAATTCTGTATTTTAATTTAATTTCAGGAGAATTATAAGCAATTGGGCTTGGATCTGGAATTGGGCTGAACCAGCTTGGGCTTGAAGAGAGGAGACTGTTTTAGTTTTATTTGTCGTCCAGTTTTATTTTATTTCATTTTATTGCTGTATTTTGTAATTGGGCCGCATCAAGATTTTTATGGGCCCAAAATCAGATTAGTAGCCTAGGGTTTTGTGGGCCTAAGTGACTTTTAGTGAGACAAGAATAAGGGCAGCCGTCATTGAGAGGGGGGCTGCTAGGTTTAGTTTCATATTTTTTTACTGTGGAAAAAATACTGTTCACGTCCCTAGCATGCTATTGTTCATGTAGAGCAGAGTTTTTCATTTTCGGTTTTCCAGCTTCGTTTTCAATTGCAATTTCAATTTTCTGCTTCTGTTTCCATTTTCGTTCTTCATTGTTGGTTCGTTTTCAGTTTCCATTTCCAGTTTCGTTTTTGTCTTCTATTCTTGTTTTCGTTTCTGTTTTCTAGTTTTGTTTACAGTCTGCTGTTTAATTTGAATGGAAGGTTAATTTTCCAGTGTTGTTTTCTCTTGAGGACTAAGCACTAGCTCTCTTTGAGGTTTTGTTATTAATGTTAATTTCTGATCAGTTTTTCCCCTTCACCAATTATTCTGTGTTTGCTGATATTAATCCATGCATGTTTAATGCTTGATTAATTGTCTCTGTGCTTAATTAATGTTCATGCTTAATGGACCTGTGAGAGGAATTAATTGGTGTATGTGTTGCTTAATCACATAATGAAAACCTTGTATTAATTTTCGCTTAGTAAATTAATCCCGGGTTGGATTAAGTGGCTGAATTGATTAGGGATAGATTCTCGTAACCTAGGATAAGAGGCTTGCTTTTGAATCAAGGGGAAACAACATGTTTTAGTTCTGTTATTTTTAATTCAAGTTGCTTGCTGTTTAAATTATTAAAACAAAGAAACCCCCCCATTTGTTACGGTTTCATTGTTGTTAAGTGTTATGAACGTTTGTTTGATCACTGCTCACTGGGAGACGACCTAGGATCATTTCCTAGTTACTGCATTTAATTGTTTTTATTTGGTTCGGGTACGACTTCGACCACTAACCATAGAACACCAATGCTTAGTTAAAAGCAAGAGTGAACTCTGGGTAGAAAAAGAACAACATAGAAGGCAATTGAATGAACTGATTAAAGAAATTGATGAAATCAACAAGCTAAGAACCTTAAGTAAAGATGATGCTAAAGTTGCAAAATTGCACAATGAAGTTGTATCCCTCAAGATTACTCTAAGAAAATTTGTAAGTGGGTTTGAAAGCTTAAACAAAATGATTTCTATCAACAAACATCCACATGAAAAATTTAGCCTTGGATTCACAAGCAATAAAGAAGCATCTAAAGATAATGCTTCTTCTAGTAAGTTTTAACAAGGAAGTGGACATATGAAGTCCAAAAGCAAGAAATTGCCTACAAGAGCTAAATCATCTACCTCTAAAGCTAACCCCAAAGGACCCAGAAGAATTTGGGTACTTAAGAACAAAATAATTCTTGTTCCTAAACACCAATCATGGTATATGATAGTGGCTACTCACATCACATGACGAGCACAAGGTCGATGTTCCTAAGCCTAACACCCATGCATGGTGGTACAATCACTTTCGAAGGGAATCAAAAAGGGAAGATAAGGGGTACCGGTAAGGTAGGTATTCCTCCTAGTCTCTCTATAGAGAATGTTTTATTTGTTGATGGATTAAAACACAATCTACTGAGCATAAGTCAATTTTGCAATAGTGGATATGATGTTTCCTTCAACAAAGAATCATGCATGGTCAAAGATTCTACTAGTTCACATCTTTTCTCTGCAAAGAGACAAGGCAATCTTTATAAGATTAACCTTGATGAGCTGAAGGATCAAAATGTATCATGTTTGATGTCAGTCAAAGAAGGTCACTAGTTATGGCATAAGAAGCTTGCCCATGCAAGTTTGAGGTTAATCTCAAAACTGTAGAGACACAACCTCGTAAGAGGACTGCCAACAATGTCATATAAGGATGACTTATTTTGTAAGGCATGTCAGAAGGGGAAACAAGTGAAAACCACTTTTAAAAGTAAAAACATTGTTTCCACTTCCAGACCACTAGAACTGTTACATATTGATTTAATTGGTCCAACAAGGACAACCTCTTTAAAGAGAAAAAGATATGGGCTAGATATCGTGGATGACTATTCTAGATGGATATGGGTACTATTCCTCACCCACAAGGACGAGGCTTTTCAAGCTTTCTATAAATTCTCTAAACTCATTCAAAATGAAAAAGGTGTATGTATAACATCTATCAAAAGTAACCATGGAGGAGAGTTTGAAAACAAAAGTTTTCAAAGGTTTAGTGAAGAAAATGGTATTCTTCACAACTTCTCAACACCTAAAACACCATAGCAAAATGGTGTTGTTGAGAGGACAAACAGGTCATTGCAAGAGATGGCCAGAACCATGTTGAATGATAACTCAACTCCAAAGCACTTATGAGCAGAAGCTGTAAATACTTCCTGTTATTTACAAAATAGAATTTACATTAGGCATATCCTTAAAAAGACACCATATGAATTGTGGAGAGGAAGGAAAGCCAACATATCTTACTTCCATCCTTTTGGATGTTAGTGTTTCATTCTTAACACAAAAGATAATTTGGGTAAGTTTGATTCGAAGTGTGATACTAGAATGTTACTTGGATACTTTAAAACATCTAAGGCTTACAGAGTGTTTAATTGTAGAACCAAGAGTGTTGAATAGGCTATTCATGTAAGGCTTAATGACAACCAACCTGATAGGAAACTATTAGAGTTAGAAGATTCATTTGTAGATATAAGACTAGATGAAGGACTGACAAGGACTAGACCACTATTTGATGGACCATCGTCTGCTCCCTCATCATCTTCTCCAAGATCATCTGCTCAACATCATACCATATTAGATGATGATGAAAAAACAAGAGAACCCCCAAGCAGCAACAGACTGATGATAAAAAATCATCCTCCCGCTCAAATCATTGGAGAGATAGAAGCTCTAATCAGAACAAGATCATCATTCCAACAAATAGCTCTTTTGTCAGAAATAGAACCAAACCACATCGATGATGCCATGGAAGACAAGGGCTAGATCCAAGCAATGCAAGAAGAGCTAGATTAATTCCAAAAGAATGATGTTTGGAAACTTGTGAAGCTACCAAACAACAAAGAAACTGTTGGTGCCAAATGGGTCTTCAGAAATATGTTGGACAAGAATGGTAAGGTTGTAAGAAACAAGGCTAGACTAGTGGCCAAAGGTTACTCACAACAAGAAGGTATAAATTGCACGGAGACATATGCTCCAATAGTTAGACTTGAGGCAATTAGGATTCTACTTTCATTTGCTACTCATAGGAACATAAGACTCTATCAAATGAATGTAAAATGTGCATTCCTTAATGATGTAATCAAGGAAGAAGTCTATGCAGAACAATCCCTTGGGTTTTAGAGTACTATCTATCTAGACCATGCATTTATATTAAACAAAGTTTTGTATGGTCTTAAATAGGCTCCAAGAGCTTGGTATGAAAAACTTAGGTGATTTTTAATTGAACATGATTTTATAAGAGGAAAGATAGATACTACATTGTTCTGCAATAACTATTCTTTTGATTTCATTATAGTCCAAATTTATGTTGATGATATCATCTTTGGTGTTACTAATGAAAAACTCTGTGGAGAGTTCTCTACTTTGATGCAGACTGAGTTCAAAATGAGCATAATGGGAGAACTTAAGTTCTTTCTAGGATTGCAAATCAAACAAACTAACAAAGAAATATTCATACATCAAACTAAGTATGTGAAGGAGCTCTTGCAGAAATTCAAGATGGATGATGCCAAAGCAATGAAAACTCCAATGCATCCAACCACATCACTTGGGCTTGATCAAGATTCAAAGGAATGATTGGATCACTAGTTTATCTGACTACATCCAGACTAGACATTATGTTCAATGTCTGCCTACTTGAGGTTTCAGTCTGATCCAAGGGAGGTACATATGTTTGCAATTAAAAGAATATTTCGATATTTGCTTTGTACACCTAATCTTGGTCTATGCTTCAAAAGGAAAGAATATAAATTGGCAGGCTATTGTGATGTTGACTTTGCTGGAGATAGAATTGAAAGAAAAAAGCACCAATGGAGATTGCCACTTCATTGGAGGCAGCATGTTGTCATGGCTCAACAAGAAGCAAGGAACAATAGCATTATCAACAGCAGAAGCAAAATACATCTCAGCATCAAGTTGTTGCTCACAAATATTGTGGATCAAGAATCAACTTGAAGACTACAACATCTATGAGAGTAACATTCCTATCTTCTGTGATAACACTACTGCAATTTCTCTTTCGAAAAATCCAACCATGCACTCTATAGCCAAACATAGAGAGATAAAACAACATTTCATCAGAGACCATGTTCAGAAGGGAACCATTAGTATGGAATACGTTAAAACAAATGATCAGCTTGCTGATATTTTTACAAAACCCTTACTGAAGATAGATTGGTCTTTTTTAGAGAAAAGATTGGGATGGTTTGTGTGGAGTAATGTTTTCTCACTGTCTATTGTCCATAAGTAAACTAAAGATCCATTGTTTGGTGTTTACTTAAGTGGGGCACGTGCATGTCACATGTTTCGTGCTCAGTATATGAGCAGACCACATCTGTTTTTGAAAAGATTTTTGTAACTTAAGCATTTAATGGATCACTAAGTCATAAAGCCCAAAACACACATTTATTATTTCTTTAATGTGTCATTTTGAAACATTCCCTGACCGTTCTAATTCTATATGAAGCCCACTCATTGCCTTTGAATGTCAACTATTACTAAAACTTCCTCAACAAGCTTTCATACCAAAACCTCTCTTCTTTCATTGACTTCTCTGAACCTAAACCCTAAACAGAAACCATAAACCCTTCTCTCACCTAACAACATGGCCAAAGGTTCCTCTTCCAAGGGCTCCTCCTCCTACAAGCTGCCAGCCATTGCCCCTCCAGCAACTGATGAGCATGTAGAAGACGCTCTACTTGCTTCCTCAACGAACTCCAGGAGTTCTGGAATGAGGGAAGTGACCAAAGAAGCACAGAGGGACATCAACCTTTTTCCCATAGAAGCAATCATCATACCCCTACGAGGATCTTACTCTGACAACATTCATGTGGAGTACTTTGTGGACGTCAACTACCTTGAGGAGTGTGGTCTCAACCTCTCAAGGTTTTTTGAACTTTATGGAATAAGGGCTACTTCAACAACAAACTGAAGATTGCTCCTGGGTTGATCAAGGAGAACGTTTCTATCAAGGGAAACAAGATGGTGAGTAGTGTCTATGGCTACGACGTCACTATGTCTCCAACCACCATCGCTCAAGCTATAGGGTGTGAGCTACACCCCAATTACTACACAGAGAAGTGGGACTCTGGACTGTCAGTTGGGACACTAGAGGGGCATTCTTGGACCCCATTACATAGTCGAGTGTAACAAGTTGCATCCTACAAAGTTCACACCACTGGCCAAGCTACTATTGAATATCCTTAACAAGACAACCCTGCACAAGGTTGGGTCTAGGGATCATGTGTTTGCCCTATACAGGATCATCCTCTACCATATCATGATGGGGATTCCATTCAACCATCCACACACCCTCTTCTACAACTTGGTGAGCCACATTCAGTTATTGTCAACTACTATAACGACCTACTATACAGCCTTGATCAACAAGGTGTTGTGGAACCACAAGTGCTACAATCGTCTGCCCACGATATTTAGTCAGAAGCACTTGATGAATGGGACTATGTGAATGAAGAAGGTCCGTTCATCCACCAGAGGCAACTGACCTCTACAAGCTTGCTGAAGTTGAATCTAGGGTTCTCCATCAAGAAAGGTCAACCTGCTAGATTCACCCCACCTTCTATGTTTGATGATGAGGATAAACCCCAACAACCTAAGAAGAAGAAGGCTCCTACGTCCCTCACAATCTTTGATGAGGAAGTAGTTGTTAGACCATTGGCAAGCAAGATAAAGAAATTTGTTGTTGCGAACTAGCAAACAGTCCAGACCACATGCCAGGCAACATAGTCTGAAGAAGAGCCACCTAGCAAGAGACAAAGGCAGACTAGATAAAAGGGTCCTACCAAACTACCAGCTTCAAATCCTAAAGCACATGCTCAACAGAAAGGAAAAGGCGTTGCCAGATCATTTGCTGCACCTCTTATGCAAATGGAGGAGATTGTCAAGATTGGCAAAGTTGTTGCTACTGTTGTTGATGAAGAGGAGGATAGTGAGTTTGAGGGATTGGTCTTTAAGAGGCCATCCAGATAATAGGCTACTGAAGAGGCTGACCTCTAAGCCTACAACTTGCCAGACCACCTAACACCACAACCAAGAAGCTAGTTGTGAAGAGGAAAGTGTTGCTTAAAGACAACCTGCCTGGATTGGCATTCACACCTTCATTCATCAATCTAGGTATTCCAACAACAACCTTCACTCTTCCCACTCACCCTAGAACAACTACCCATAAACGTCTAAGGAAGAATATTCCACAAACTACTCCATCTCAAGCCCAAAACAAAATCACAACAAACATATTGCCCTGTTGCACCCCTATCGTCTATGTCTCCTACATAGACCATAGAAAACCAAATATAAGCTGCACAGTCTATTGCTCATGGACAGATTGAGCAAGAGCTACTATCTAAACCCACTGTTCAGATAGAAGAGAACTTAACATACGCTCCCACTGGACAGACCATCACCCCACAAGCAGAACCCACTGTTCAGTCTGCTGCACAATCTGTTATTATTAGTTAGATTGTTCAACCAGCTACCACATCCCCCCAAACACTACCTGATATCATTATCCTACCCTACCAATCTCCATCCCCCGTCACCATGCCAGTGATGACAGATTCAGTGGTCTCTTATCCACTCACTGAATCTGGTGAGGCATCAGTTGATCCTGTAGCTGCGTGGCAGAACATCCCTCTCACCCACATAGAGTTTGCTCCATCTTAGGAGAATAGACCCTACATCCCAATCCGTCCAAACAAGCACTTAAGCAACCTCCTCCACCTCCTCCTCGACGTGGTTCATGGCATCAAACTTAGATGTAGAGGTTCTCTCTCGTGTACGTTGGAGAGAATAATGAGTCCACCACCTACAGGGAAGAATCACGAGTATGGATTCCAATTGATACTTCACATCTCAAATTCGAGCTTGTTTGCTTGCAACCCTTGTTATCCTATTCTTCTTATCAACATGAGTCTTCTACAGAACATCAAGCGTTTTCTCGCGATGACTTTTAGAGGGATCATGCCTAATGGAATAGGACAGACATTGTCTATCCATGGGTTAAGTATCCTCCACTACAAATTGACCAAGGGATCATTCTTTTTACAAGGCCTCTCAAGAATACAAGCCTTCTACAATCTGTAGAAGATGATGATGAACTTGCAAGGAGACCATAATATTTGATCAACTAATGATTTGAAATTGAGTAATTTTAGGGAACCAAACTCATCATAGACAATGGTATAATCTCTTCTATCTCACTCTATTATATTGACTATCTGAAAGCATTTTCATAACAAATCAAACATCCAAAGTGCTTTTAATTAGACAACGTTGTGTCGGAATAGACCATGAAATGGCCTCAGGAAAGACTAAGTGAAGTCTCAAACTAGATCATGCAATAGACTATGCGAAGTCTTGGACTAGACCATACAGTAGTCTTGGAATAGACAATGCAAAGTCTTGGACCAAACGATACAAGTCTTGGACTAGACAATGCAATAGTGTTGGACCAGACCATGCATAGTCAGACTAGACTATGTCTTAGTTGGACCAGACCATGAGTAGTTCAATGCTCTGCAGACTATGCGCTTAATTATCATAACTTGACTTTATGAACACACTGTCTAAAAACAAAAGGATAGGTAGATCTTTACTGGACACTTTTTCAATATACCTCGAATGTCTATTTGCATGTCTCGTAAAATGTGAAGTCTAGTAGGTACAACTAAAAAGGCTAATCAACTTCGAGAAGTACACCTACAACTAAAGCAAAGTCGGGACAAGACAAGAGACTGCTCCTATCTGATCAAACTCAAGCTAAAGCAACTTCAACATGCAATTGTGAGACAACAGATCAATCTTCTCCAGCATTCAAATCCATGAAGCTCTGTTATAAATAGATGCTTCCATGCAACAAGAAAAAAAAAAGCAATGCAAGAAAAATGAAAAAGAATGAGAAAAGCGAGCAAGTGAACACAAGTCAAAAAACAAAGAAAGCTTGAAACCCTAGTGAGAAAAGAGAGCTAAGAGAAAAGAAACTTCATCTTCTACAAAGCTCATTGAGATTCAAACACATATTCATATCCTCTCTTTGAGAGTTACTTGAATCTTATTCATATTTGAATAGAAAGCCAAGAGTGGCTTAGTGATCAAAGAATACTTAGATAGTATAATCTCAGGGGAAGATTCATACTTGTAACCAATAGTGGTTTAGAATACTTGTAGCCAGAAGTGACAATGTAGAATACTTGTTTGTAATCAATTGATTATAGTGGAACCCTTTAACAATTGTTAAAGGAGAACTTGGCATAGCTCAGGTTGAGTGAACCAGTATAAAAGCAAGCATTCTATGTTCATTATCTTGTGCTTACATTTATTCATCTTGCACTCTGTGCATCTTGAAAAGGTTTTAAAAAGCATTGCCCTGAAAGATATATTAGCTTTTTTTAAAACCTTTATATATTTATTAAGGCAACCCTTGAACTTATATCTATTGCAAAAAGTTTTATTAACTCACTATTCAACCCCCCTTCAAGTGTGTTCTTTTGTATTTCATTGTGATTAACGTTCATTCACCATTCCCTATTTTGGTTTCTTTAGTGATGTGTGTAGTGTTGTTGACTAAATTAAATTGTGGATTTGTGAAAATGTTGGATATTCCTTTTTTTCAACTTCTCAACAATAGTGAATCTTATTTTTTGATTTTGTTGGTTTTCCTAGTGATCCTCCATTT
Organism: Amphicarpaea edgeworthii; assembly: GCA_014843725.1. Classification (NCBI taxonomy): domain Eukaryota; kingdom Viridiplantae; phylum Streptophyta; class Magnoliopsida; order Fabales; family Fabaceae; genus Amphicarpaea; species Amphicarpaea edgeworthii. Next base: position 12,460,967 of record CM026321.1, read on the forward strand.
TGGCCACCAACAAACAATGGGTTATGTACATTGTCACTAGAGAAGGCAATGTGACCCTTGCCAATGGCAGTTTCAGGTTTTCCTGGCTCAATTGTTGGTGTTGAAATCCATCATTGGTTACTCTCTTTTGTTATTGGGTCGGGTCTTAAGGCATTGCCTAAAGTTTTATTTTTTTTGCCTCTCATATTTTTTGTTTCGATGGGTTTCTACTTGAAACTTGAAAGTGATGTTGAGTCCATGGGAGTTTTTAATTTTTATTTTTTTTTTAGAAAAAACATATGACATAATATGTATAGACACTAAATAAAACTAATACTAATAATGACAAAAGTCCGACCTATTAAATGTTAACTTAATTATTGTATTTAATTTATCTATGTTTAAAAAATCCAAAAAGTGAAAGTAGCATAATGGAATCCAAAAATATACTTCCAATGTGTTACTTTTACTATTTCCATTTATTCTCATAGAAAGTGATTTGTTGTAAAACTTTAATGTTGATTTGCTGACTTTATATTCCATTTTTGTACTTGAGGTTGCAACCTTAAGTTTTCATAGTATAACAAAAGTTGATGCACAAAATATGATTTTTCAGACATTAAATATTAATTTATTTGGTAGTTGTTTTACAGTTTCGATATAACTTTGAAGTTATCATATATTATTATTGTTATAAAATAAGGTATTTATTTTAGAATAATCAAGTGAAATCACAGTTGCCATGGATGTCAAAATTCAAACCCAACCCTATCAGTTTTTCTTCTTGTGTCCTTTTAATGGGTTGGGTGTTACAACATTGTTTGATATTATTTGTTATGGCTCGGACTTCAAACTCAATTTGAGTTTAGTAGTTTTACTTGATTTTTTAGGCCTAAGCACTTGTGGTCCTTTATGTTTAAAAAAAAGTCAAAATGATCAATTTGTAAACAAAGATGATTTTGAACAATTTGTTGAGAAATTGAAAATGTATAAATTATTTCATTAGATTCATTTACATGAAAACAATGAATCCCAAGTAATGTTTAAATATAAAAAATATGTTACACACAATAAAGATTAAATGTTAGGATAATGAGTCATCCATAAGTACCCATGTAGTACCACAAGTAATATATGAACCCTTATATGTCATTAGCTATATAAGGTATGTTTGTTTAACCGTTTAGACCTTCAAACGACAGTCGAGGAAGCAAGTTAATTTCCATCCATGTCACCCAAACAAGTTAATTTTTATAAAAGTACTTTTAGAATTAAAGCATCCAAACATAAAAGTTACAAATTACTTTTATTTAAACTTAGGTTTAAAAGCATAAGTTTAGGTGAAGTTAACTTTGTAACTTTAATCGAAACACATAAAAGGGTGGGTGATCCTAATTGTTGTGAAAAACATATGAAACGAATTATATGCACATGCTTGAGGTTGAAACATAAACCAATTCATTGAAATTGATAATTGTTTCATCAATAGAAAAAAAAATCCATCAAGTTTGTTCAACTTGACTAGAAGCTAAGAAAAAATATAGAACCAAAATAAGTTGTTCAAATCATCGTTACACAACCATGGTTACCCATCATCATAGAAAGGAACCCAAAATATAATGACAAAATATCTATCTTCAAAAAATCTTGACACTATTTACACAAGGGTTTTCTTCTTATCCTTAAGGAGCTTTTAGTTAGCCCCAGACAACTGAATCACCTTTTCCTTCATTATGTTGTGTCCCTCCAAAACTAGATCAAGGGAAAGCTTCATCCTTGTTAAATCATCCCCATGTAATAAATAAAAATATAAATTAATAAATCAAATTTGGAAAAATGAGATTCTATCGTCATCAATAATTTTTATGAGAGTCCATTGCTTATATCAATGTCATAATGCCAGGTACATCCATCATCCATTTTGCAACCCAGACACCACAGTCATTTCTACATGAATAAAATTCACATATCTTTCAATAAAACACGAAAAAAAAAATTAATGATAAAAGATGTTAAAATTAATTAATGACATATCTTTTTGACAGAACTGGCTTAGGATTTAATAAACTTAAGAAAACTTTTTGAAAACCAATCAAAGAGCATATGGCTACAAGGAAATGTTCAAACTATAACAAATGGGGACTTCTGACCTCAAAATGTTACAAAAAGAGAAACATTCCCTTCAGAAAGGTCACTAACAACAAAGGACCCAAAAAGGTCTGGGTACCAAAGATCTTACTACTTTCTGATGCAGGAATGTCAACCCCACAATAGTAGGAAAGAACTGTGGTATTTAGACACTGGATGCTCCAAGCATATGACTAGAGACAAAAGCAAATTTCTCAATCTTGAGAAAAAGGAAAATGGAGGGTCTGTAACATTTGGAGATAATAGAAAAACCCTCATCAAAGGAGTTGGTAGAATTGGTAAATCTAACTCTACTCAAATTGAAAATGTTTATTTTGTTGAAGGTTTATAACATAATCTACTTAGCATTAGTTAGCTGTGTTATGTTTGAACCTAATGCCTGCTTGATTAAAAAAGCATCTACTAGATCTGTCTTGTTCTCTAGGATCAGGGAGAAAAGTCCTATACAAGATTTGTCTAGAATCCTTACCAAATCATTCATGTCTAGTCTCCTTCAAAAATGACAAATGGTTATGGCATAGAAGAGTAGGTCACCTCAACATGAAAACCTTGTCTAAACATTCTAAATATGACCTAGTGAGAGGACTACCTAAGATCAAACTCAAAAAAGACAGAGTGTGTAAAGCCTGTGTAAAAAGTAAACAAACCAAATCTAGCTTTCATCCCAAAAGCATTGTCTACTTGTAAAGTTTTAGAACTATTGCACATAGACCTTTTTGGACCAACCAAAACTCTTAGCCTAGGGAAAGATATATAGATTTGATATAGCAGATGATTTCTCTAGATTTACCTGGGTATTGTATCTTTCTCATAAGGATGAATCATTTAATGCTTTAAAAAATTTATGTAGAAAGGTTTAGAATGAAAAAGATTTAAAAATTATCTCTATAAGGAGTGATCATGGGGGAGAATTTGAAAATGCCCTTTTTGAAAACTTTTGTGATGAAAAAGGTATCTTTAATAATTTTTCCTATGCAAGAACTCCTTAACAAAATGGTGTTATCGAGAGAAAAAATAGGACTCTACAAGAAAGGGCTAGAACACTCATTAGTGAGTCTGGGATTCCTAAATATTTTTTGGCAAAAGCTGTAAACATAGCCTGCTACATTCCGAACAAAGTTTCTATCAAGAAAATTTTGGACAAAACACCATATGAATTATGGAAGGATGGAAAACCCAATATATCATACTTTCATGTCTTTGGTTGTAACTATTATATATTAAACAACAAACACAATCTAGGAAAGTTTGATGAAAAATCTGATCAGGCTATTTTTCTTGGTTACTTTGCTACTTCCAAAACATATAGAGTCTATAACTTGAGAACACAAGTTGTAAAAGAAAGTATGCACATATCTTTTGATGAATATGATAACACGCTTGAAAAGAGAAAGATTGAAAATTTAGAAGAAGAATTAGAAAGAGTAAAGATAAATTCTGACTCTCAGAAAAAAGATCAAAACCATTAGAAATCACTTAAAAGCACTCAGAAGAGGAAGCAACTGAGAGAGAACAAAGTTCATCTTTTCCCAAAAGATGGAAATACACAACATCACACCCTCCCACTCAAATCATTGGAGAAACCAATTCATGAGTTAAAACAAGAGCCTCTGTCAATAGAGAGAGGAATCTAATGGCACTCCTATCTCAAATTGAACCTAAAAACATAGAAGATTCATGGGTATTCAAGAAAAATGAAGTCTGGTACCTTATTCCTCCACCAAAAGGACAGCCTATTATTAGAACTAAATGGGTATTCAAAAAACAACTAAATGAAGAAGGAAGTTTTGTCAGAAATGAAGATTGACGCCTCGCCTCTTCATTTAGATTTTTGGTATCTTCATACCTTCAGTCTTCTCCGTTCTCTTAGTCTAGAGTTTTCTATTTTATGCCATATCATGTATGGATGATGTCATTGTATTGTTTGTTATAGACTAAGCCATATCATTCTTGCTTGATGTTTTGATTTGCCCTGTTTTCTATTATCTCTAGCATCACTAGATGATTTACTTCTTAGGAACTAATTATGAGTGATTGCAATCGATTACAAGTTGTAAGAATCGATTACCAGATGGCCTAATCAATTTTGAAACCATCTCTGGTATCGAGTTAATCGATTACCAACCATTGCAACTGATTACAATGCTGATTTTAGATTTCAGATATTGCTCTATATCCATTTCAATCGATTACCATCGAACTGCAATCGATTACAAGACAATCTCTGAGATTCAAAAATTGTTCTGTTTCAATTGCAATCGATTACCATCTTGTGGCAATCGATTACTAGATGATCTCTGATATTCAGAATTGGCTTTGTCTTGTTTACAATCGATTACATGTGGGCTACAATCGATTACAATAACTGACAACAAGTGTAAATCATATTCTGATACACGGGATAATCGATTACACCTTGTTGCAATCGATTATATCTGGTATAACAGTCATTTTTAAAGATCTCCAAGACTCATTCTTTGTCTAACTAACTCCAAATCTTTTTTACCCATGCCATATATTTGAATCCATATCATTCTGTGCAGAACAACCAACAGTCACAATATCTTTTTATTTCTTCTATTGTCAAAATCCAAATCTTTGATTTGATTTTCAAATTTGATATTGCTTTGAACATTCTCTTCTTTCTTCTGCACATTCTCTAATCTCTTGAGATTCAGAAAAACTCAATATTGCTTTTATTGCTATACCCAATTAAGATTGAACCTCTAAGCCTATACAACTATATCCCTCTCTTGTTCTTTCATGAATTGAGGTGATTCAACATTTGTTCTTGATTGCTAAATTTGCTCATATTGGAGTTTCTTGAACTGATCTCATATCTACTATATCAACATATCAAGGTGTTTTCGTTCTTTAATCTTTTTCATTGATCTTGTTTGATTAGCATTGTGGGAATTTCGTTCCTAAATGTTGTGTTGAAATTAGATGGTATTTCTAATGTTGTGTGTAGTATAGTGTTTAGAAATTGGATGGTGAATGGTGTTTTCACATTCAATCTTCTAGGTTCCTGTTTCAGGTTGTGAAATCAGGATTTGCTGTGAATTGTGTGTGCATGGTGTATGTAATCAAATTCATAGTGGAACCCCTTGGTGAAAGGGAGAACTGGATGTAGATCGGTGATTGATCTAACCAGTATAAATCAACAGGCCCAATCTCTCTATCCCTTGATCTATTTCAATTCAGTATTTGATCTTTATTAAGATAATTTGTTCTAAATCATTTCTATCTCAAGCTAAGGTTGTTTTTCTGGTTTATTTAATCAATATAACATTCTCTGAAAATGCTTTTATTAAAACCTCAAGAGCAGTGGTGAAAAATCTTTTTAAGGAAAAGAATCTGTTACTTTACATTAAATCAATTCACCCCCCCTACCCCTTGATTGATTACCCAGCTGATCCTAACAAGAAACAAGGCACGATTGGTGGTACTAGGATATAACCAACAAGAGGGTATTGATTACGAGGAAGCCTTTGCACCAGTAGCAAGGTTAGAAGCAATCAAAATACTTCTTACTTATGTAGCACATAAAGACATCACTCTATATTAGATGTATGTCAAAGAGTACTTTTCTAAATGGATTCATAAATGAAGAAGTATATGTTAGACAACCACCTGGTTTTAAGGATAGACAAAAGTTGAACCATGTTTACAGACTTGTTAAAGCACTGTATGGATTGTAACAGGTTCCTATAACATGGTACGAGAGAGAGACTAAGCCCATTTCTGACTCAGAATGGGTTTGAAAGAGGAAAAGTAGATACCACTTTATTCAGAAAGACTCAGAAGACAAATTTGCTCATTGTGAAAATTTATGTAGATGACATAATTTTAAGACCAACCTCTCAACAGATGTGCACAGAATTCTCAAATCTCATATAGAGAGAATTTGAAATGAGTATGATGGGTGATTTGAAATTCTTTCTTGGACTACAAATTGTTCAAAAAAAAGAAAGAAGGAATTTTCATTTATCAAGAGAAGTACACAAAAGAAATTATAAAGAGATTCAGAATGGAGGATGCAAAACCTATGAGCACATCCATGCATTCCTCAACTGTCATCTCAATTGATGAAGGTAAGAACACATCAGAAAAGGAATACAAAGGTATGATCGGATCCCTACTATATTTAATTGCCAATAGACTTGACATAATGTTTTCAATTGGATTATATGCTAGATTCAATCATGTCCAAAGGAATATCACGTTACTGTTGTAAAAAGAATCTTGAGATATTTAACCAGTACTACTAATCATGGTTTGTGGTATGAGAAAGGGTCTAAATTCAACCTTGTAGGGTATAGTGATGCTAATTATGCAAGAGATAGAGTAGAAAGAAAAAGCACCAGTGGTGCCTACCAATTTTTAGGAAACTCTCTAATCTCATGGACATCAAAGAAGCAAGGAACAATTTCTCTATCAACTACAGAAGCTCAATATATCTCTACTGCTGCATGTTATTCTCAAGTCCTTTGGATTAAGAAGTAGTTAATGGATTAGTCAGCAAAGTATCATCTATCCCAATTATGTATTATAGTACTAGTGCAATTGATTTGTCAAAAAAATCCAATTCACCACTCCAAAGCAAAGCACATTGAAATTAAACACCATTTCATTAAAGATCATGTGCAGAAAGGAGATATTGATCTATAGTTCGTAGAAACAAAATTCTAGTTTGCATATATTTTCACAAAACCATTAGCAGAAGACAAGTTCAATTTTATTAAAAATTTGTTGAATATAAAATGCCTAGATAATTGCATATAATATTCATTGGTTATTTTCTATTAATTGTTCTTGTTTTACTTTTACGGGGTAAAATTTAATTTATATCCATTGGAAGAAAGGGCCTAATGGCTAGTTTGGGTGGTTAATGAAATTTGACTATTGCATAGTAAAAAGGTAACTACCACCAACAACTATATTTTTTGAAATTCTATATATAGTTGTGGTAAATGCTATTTCTGTTCACTTTCTTCCTCACACACAACACACGAGTTCCCCTCTCTTCTTCCATTCTTCTCTTCATTTTGTCATCATCAAAACTATTGTAACCAAAATTCCCACAACCTCTTCTTCTTCCTCTAATTTTGAACCAACAAAAACCCATTCACCCTCACTACCTGTTTAGAAAAAAGGGAAAGAAAAACCAGATGCCATTCAACTATCATCTGACTCAAAAGAAACACGTTCTTCCCTGCCCAAAGCTATGGTTATTGTCTTCAGAAACCCTCAGACAAAGGGAAAACGAAATAGAAAAGAATCAAAAGAGGTGCCTTTATTTCATAATAAGGAAACTTTAAAGAAATTCCAGAAAAGATGGGATAATAAGAAAGTTGTCCATGGGAAGAAATTCGACTTCGAGGGAATACACCAGAGTGGGTGGAATATTCTTTACTTTGTGAAGAAGCAAGGATGGGTAGATTTCTTCCAAATCTAACAACCAATAGTTGGTCAAAGTATTTTTTCTACTCTATTGAAGTAAATAGAAAGTCTCTCACCATCAAGGCTATCATCAAAGTTGTGAAAATGGAAATCACAGAGTCTGTTCTAAGTTTTATTCTGAAGATTCCTCAAAATGGGAACATTTTATTCGCAGATTGATTTGCTGCCCTCAACTAGAAAAGAGAAGATGTCATCAGAAGCCAACTGTCACTATTAGAAAGGAGTTTGAAGTCCAAAGCTCTTTCATCATTGGGAGAATAGCCCACTAAATGGCAATGCAATGTACAATGCCAAGAGCTGGGATTTTTTAGGAGGTAACAGACCTTAACATGTTGTTCATTTATTGTCTGTGGGAGATGATTCCTTTAAACTTGCTTAATTGATTATTCGTCATATGATCAAATCAACAAAGCTTGTGAAATCCACCTCTAGTGTCCCCTATGGGATGCTATTGACCAGGGTGTTTAGATTTTCTGGAATCAGTATAAGTGAGGAGCCTTTTGTTGAAGAAGATTTTGTTTGGGGAGAAAGAAATGTCACTACACTCAAGCCGCAATCTCAGCCAAAGGTCAACTCTAAGTGCACTTGTTCCGAAGCAGGAGTTCAGAATCAAGGTGATGTAACAACAGCACCCACTCAGGAGCAATCCCCCACCATTGTTGATCTTATCTGCAAAGGGGAAAAGATCAAGCATATTGCAACAAAAAGCAAGTCTTCCTCTAAAAGATTTATTTATGAAGATCAAGCTGACCTTGGAGTAGAAGATCTACCTAAAGCAGATCATGAAGAATAAGTTCATATGAAACCACCCTCAACTAGGACTGAGAAGCTCTTATAATCACCTAAGAAGGAAGTGACATCAGACAACACTGAAATACATAATATTTCTAAGGAAATATATGAGCAACTTGCATGGAATGAAGATTCAAATTCTATAACACAACTTGAACCAGAAATTCAAACTGAAGTACCAAGAGCTTAGACTAAGAAAGCAGCTTCTAAGGGTCAAAATGTTGCTACAGATGATCAGAATGAACAAGTTCAGCTTGATGTCATATCTACCACTATGTTGAGCCAGATGAATGAATTAAATCAAGCTAGAAAGGAGGAAACTGTAGAAAAACCTGATTCATTCTTCAACACTGAGAATATGCAGAGGTTTTTCACTTCTCCAATTGGAGAAGGATCAGTGAAGAAAAATCATGAAATTTCAGGTCTGATGGGTGAACCTTCAACCTTTTCCATTTCTTTTCCTCCACTTCATCCTCAACCAACATCTACTCCTCAACCATCTCATGTTGCTGAGCTTGCACCTCAGTTTCCTTCAGAAACACCACCTATGCTTATACCTACTTCAACAACTGATATTCCATCTTGCTCTAAGTTTGTGGATGGATTTTCACCAACATGGATACCCTATAGAAGACAATGAATGACATGTTTGAAAGGTTCATGATATTTGAAGAATGGTTTTCTCTATCTGTAAGGCCTATAGTATTTCCAAAAGTGTTAGAACCAAGACATTGGATGATGTCTGACCCCTAATCCATTAATAGGTTTTGATGATAACAAATGTGATAATATTTGATCAACTAATGATTTGAAATTGAGTAATTTTAGGGAATCAAAAATGATCACAGACAAATGGTATAATCTCTCCATCTCACTCTTTATCTTAAATGTCTAATAACACGTAATAATTTATCAAGCACCCAAAATGCTTTTAATTAGACTAAAATAAGATTTAGAACAGACCATGTGAAGTTCATGAGGTCAGATAGTACAGTCTTGGAACAGACCACGCTAAGTCTTGGAAAGACTCATGCAAAGTCTAGGACTAGACCATACAACAGTCTCGGAACAAACTATGTGAAGTCTTAGGACAAACAATACAAGTATAGGACCAGATTATGCATAAGTACTAGACCAAACCATGTATAGAACACGGTCAAACAATGTGTAGTCAAGACAGACCATGATTGAGCTAGGCCAGACAATGTCTGAATCTAGGCCAGACCATGTCTGAATCTTCTCCAATGTTCAAATCCATGAAGTTCACTATATAAAGATGCTTTCATGCAAAGAAGAGAATAGAGATGAACTGAAATGAAACCGTTCAAAGCAATCTAAACAACAAGCAAAGAACCTTGAGAAAACGCTAATACCCAATGGCAAACACGAGCTGAGAGAAAAGAGAATATCCATCTTCTACAAGTTCATACATATTCAATACATAGTCTTATCCTCTCTTTGAGAGTTATCTGAATCTTATACATATTTGTATAGAAAGCCAGGAGTGGCTTAGTGATCAAAGAATACTTGGGAAGTATAATCTCAAGGGGAGATTCATACTTATAACCAGTAGTTGTTTAGAATACTTGTAGCCAGTAGTGGTAGTGAAGAATACTTGTTTTGTAATTAGTTGATTATAGTGGAACCCTTTAACAGTTGTTAAAGGAGAACTCGACGTAGCTCAAGTTGAGTAAACCAGTATAAAAACAAGCTTCTATTTGCTGTCTTGTGATTACATCTATTCATCTTGCATACTGTGCTCTTTTGAAAAGGTTTTCAAAGCTTTGCCTTGCAAAGATATATTTGTTGGTTTTAACATACATATATCTAAGAAAACTTCACATATTGGAGACAAAGAATGGAGACATACTTTGAATCATGTCACATAGACATGCTGGATGTCGTAGAAAATGGAGATTATATTCCAGTTGATGATAATGAAGTTGAGATTCCAAAGGAACAATGGACTGAGGCACAAAAGAATAGATTCATCCTCAACTCCAGAGCAAGGAACGCAATACATGCATGCATCTCAGAAACTGAGCACAGAAAGATAAGCCAGTTTAAATTTGCCAATGATATATGGGACACATTCATAATAACTTATGAAGGGTCCTCATAGGTAAAAAGAAATAAGGTAAGTGTTCTCACTAGAAAATATGAACTGTTCGCCATGGAAGAAAATGAAACCATTATCAGTATGATGTCTAGATTTTAAACTATTTTAAATGAGCTTCGAAACCTTCTTTGAACATGTTGACAAAATTCTTCGTAGCTTGTCCAAACAATGGAGACCTCAGGTCACAACCATTAGAGCTTCTATGGACTTAGACTATATGCCTCTAGAAGAGCTTGTGGGAATCCTAATGCTACATGAGCAAGAGCTGCAAGGAGATGCTAAGTTAAAGAAGGGCAAGTCTTTGGCTCTAAAGGCTCATAAGCCAAATCAGACAACACCAAAGGAGTCATCTTCATCAAAAAGTTAGTCTTCCAGACCACCCAAAGGACGAACTACCAAAGCTCTAAAGGCAAAAGAGTCAAAAGTAGAGTCCACCTCTTCAAGTAAAGAAGAATTAAGAGAAGATGATGAGTTATCCTTCATCTCAAGAAGAATCCACAAAATGTGGAGAAAGAAAGGTGGTTCGAGATGGAAGAACTACAACAAGAAATATTCAACAAACTATGAGAAGAAAGAGAAGAATCCTATTGTCTGCTCTGAATGCAAGAAGTCTGGACACTTCAAGTCAAGAATGTCCAAAGCTCAACAAAGGAAAAGAAAAAGTGAAGAGGAGATTTCCCAAGAAGAAGAAATGATTGATGTCCACATGGGAAGATCTAGATGATTCAACTGATGAAGGTTTTAAAGCATCAGATGAAGAAGCTAATCTTTGTCTAATGGCAGACGCAACCTCCACATCATCTACGTCTGATGAGGAAGATGCACCAGACAACACTCCCTCAACGTCTGCGTCGAGGCATCAGATGATGAAGAACAAGAGGTAGACCTCAATGATCTTATCTCTCTTCAAGAAGCTTATCAAGAACTTCTTTCCAACTCATCTATTCTTTCAAAAGCCTATTTATCTATGAAAAAGAATTTAAAAAAACTTTCAAAAGAGCATGAAGAACTTGCGTCTTCATTTACTAAGCTATCTGACAAATGTTCTACATTGGTCACAGCTAATAATGCTCTAGCAGATGATTTTCAAAAACTAACCATAGATCACCAATGTTTAATTAAAAGCAAAAGTGAACTCTGAATAGAAAAGGAACAACATAGAAGGAAATTGAATGAAATGATTAAGGAAACTGATGAATTAAACAAGGTGAGAGCCTTGAGTAAAGATGAAGCTGAAGTTGCTCAATTGCACAAAGAAGCTGCATCTTTCAAGAGCACTCTAAGAAAATTTGTCAATTGGTTTGAAAATTTAAAGAAAATCCTTTCATACAACAGACATCCAAATGACAAATCTGGCCTTGGATTCACAAAAAAGAAAGAAGTAACTGAGAATAAAGCTTTTTCCAATAGATCTCATTCTCGAAATGGACATGTCCAAAAGCAAGAAATTGCCTACAAGAAGCAAATCATCTGCTTCTAAGACTAACACCAAAGGACCCAAAAGAATATGGGTACCTAAAAGCAAAATAATTCTTGTCGCAAATGTCCTTGATGGCAAGAAAGAAACACCAATCATGGTACCTGGACAATGGCTTCTCACATCACATGACGGGTGCAAGGTCTATGTTCCTAGACTCGACACCACTGCATGGTGGTACAGTCACTTTCAAAGGTAATCAAAAAGGGAGAATAAAGGGTACTAGTATGATAGGTATTCCTCCTAGTCTCTTTATTCAGAACGTGTTATATGATGAAGGACTAAAACACAATTTACTGAGCATAAGTCAATTTTGCGACAGTAGATATGATGTTTCCTTCAACAAGGAATCATTCATAGTCAAAGACTCTGATGGTTCACATCTCTTCTCTGCAAAGAGACAAGGCAATCTTTATAAGATCAACCTTGGTGAACTAAAGGATCAAAATGTATCATGTTTACTGTCTATCAAAGAAAGTCACTGGTTATGGCATAACAAGCTTGGCCATGCAAGTTTGAGATTAATCTAAAAACTGCAAAAATACAACCTTGTAAGAGGACTGCCAAAAATGTCATATAAAAATGACTTACTTTATAAGGCATGTCAAAAAGGGAAACAGGTGAAAACGTCTTTTAAAAGTAAAAACATTGTTTCCACTTCCAGACCATTAGAATTGTTACATATTGATCTTTTTGGTCCAACAAGGACAGCCTCTCTTAGAGGGAAGAGATATGGACTAGTAATAGTTGATGACTATTCTAGATGGACATGAGTTATATTCCTCACTCACAAGGATGAGGCTTTTAAGGAATTCTATAAATTCTGCAAACGTGTTCAAAATGAAAAAGGTGTATGTATAACTTCTATCAGAAGTGACCATGGAGGAGAGTTTGAAAATGAAAGTTTTCAGAGGTTCAATGAAGAAAATGGAATTCTTCACAACTTCTCAACACCTAGAACACCACAGCAAAATGGTGTTGTTGAAAGGAAGAATAGGTCATTACAAGAAATGGCCAGAACCATGTTGAATGATAACTTGACTCCTAAGCACTTCTGAGCAGAAGTTGTAAATACTTCATGTTACTTGCAAAACAGAATTTATATTAGGCCTATCATTAAAAAGACTCCATATGAACTGTGGAGAGGAAGGAAACCCAACATATCATACTTCCATCCTTTTGGATGTCAATGTTTCATTCTTAACACAAGAGATAATTTGGGTAAGTTTAATTCGAAGTGTGATACAGGTATCTTACTTGGATATTTTGAAACATCTAAGGCATATAGAGTGTTCAACTCTAAAACCAAAAATGTTGAAGAAGTCATTCATGTGAGATTCAGTTACACTCAACCTGATAGGAAACTATTAGAATTAGAAGATTCATTTGCAGATATCAAACTAGAAGATGCTGTGACAAAAACCAAGACCATCGTCTGACACACCACCTTCTATGTCTAACGCACCATCATCTGCTCCAAGATCGCCTACTCACCACCAGACCATCTCTGATGATGAAGGAGAAATCAGAGAACTACAAAGTAGCAACAGAATGATGATCAAGAACCATCCTCCTTCACAGATTATTGGAGAGGTTCAAGCACCTATAAAAACAAGATCATCCTTCCAACAAACAGCTTTGTTGCTTGAGATAAAACCCAAGCACATTAATGATGCCATGGAAGATGAAAGCTAGGTCCAAGCAATGCAAGAAGAGCTGGACCAATTTCAAAAGAATGATATTTGGAAACTTGTGAAACTGCCAAACAACAAGGAAGCTGTTGGTGCTAAGTGGGTCTTTAGAAACAAGCTAGATGAGAATGGTAAGGTTGTCAGGAACAAGGCTAGATTAGTGGTCAAAGGTTACTCACAACAAGAAGGTATTGATTATACGGAGACATACGCTCCAATAGATAGACTTGAGGCAATTAGGATTTTGCTTTCATTTGTTACTCATAGAAATATGAGACTTTATCAAATTGATGTAAAATGTGCATTCCTCAATGGTGTAATCAAAGAAGAAGTTTATGTAAAACAACCCCCTGGGTTTGAGAGTACTATCTTTCCAGACCATGTATTTAAATTAAATAAATCTTTGTATGGTCTTATTTGAATCATGCAACAATGAAGCAACTATAAAATAGATTAAACCCATCTAATCAAAGTCTTGCTTCATCTTTTGTTTCAAGAGAGACCCATAGTTGTCTTCTACATTTAGATCATATCCTAAACAACTTTGAGATTTACTTTTCCTGAGAGGAAAACCCATTGTTGGAGAAATCTATCACTGTGAACAAAAATCACAGAACATCCAAACACTATATAAAAGTCTAGTAATTGCTAGCAGAGTTCTGCTTTCTAGAAACCCAGTTTTGTCAATTGGTTTAGTTATATCTAGAAGTCTGAAATCCAACAAGTGTGCTAGTGTAGCATTTTCTCAATAAGGATTTGTTCTTTCAGTAGGTGACTAGATAGGAATCAGTAGGTGACTAATTATGAGTAAGAAAACCAACAGGGTGTTAGAGATTGTTGTAAGCTAATTCAACAGAGATCTTGTTGAACTAGTGGAAAACTCACTTAGTAAAGTGGGGATTGGACGTAGCCCAAGGTTAAGGGTGAACTAGTATAAACTCTCAGCCTCTCTTACCTTCTTGTTCATTTAGCTTACTATGATTACTATCAATTGATTATTAAAGAACTTTCATTAAAAGATCAAACTTGAAGACATTTTGAACTGCTTAGAAGCATAAAGCTTTTTCATTTTGAACAATTCAGAAGCACAAAGCATATTTATTATGAACTACACCTTTTCATACAAATTATTGTTATCGCATATTTTGTCTTGTAGTGGATGTATGTATTCATGACCCTTTACTCCTTAGTCAAATGGGTAGCAAGCATGTTGAGGATATATTTTTAAATGACATAAATTTGACAATCAAAATTTGCATAAATGTATTAATAATTTTTAATTATACAAAAAGTTATAAAGTGTGAATTTACATCTTGTTCAACCTCTTTCTTCCACATGAGGCATTTCAAAGTGTTTCTATTAGATACATGATCAGCCTTTATTGACAAAAGAATCTTTAGGCTGTAACAATATTGTATATTAATATAGTAAAATGTATAAAAAAAAAATACTAATAATAATGTTAGTTACCAACACACTTAAAACTTCAACTAAAAAAAATGAAAAGCAAGATAGCTCCAAACAAGTTGATTTTTTATTCTAACAATATGTTTAGCAAATAAATATCAAAGCATGTGATCTACAACTTTAAATTCATTTTTCTTATTGTTCAATATAGCGTAGATTCAAAGTTAATTTGTTGAACTTTCATACCCATTCATGCTATCATCTTTGTTTCAAAAATATATGTTGCCACCATCGCCTGAAGTTGGTCAGTTATCATCCTAAAAAGCATCGAGATTCACTATTTAAAAATGAAAATTAAATGGTGAAATAATATAGGACATTCTACCCCTTAAACGAATGACTAGTATTGAAATCGACATTTTCTTAGATATAGTCCATACACTTAGTATTTGTACAAGTTCTTTCATTCCATCAAAAAACACATTTTGAAGAGGGTCCATCTCTGCATTAAACCCATACTTTTTTCCAGTAATTGTCTGGGAAAACAAATTCTTTTTTAGTGAATCATCGTGTAATGTTTTTTGGGTGGAGTTTTCACACTTTACTGATGGGTTCATCCTCTCAAACATTGGTTGGGTCGGTATTTCACCCTTTTGACCCACCATTGTTGGTGTCAAAAGTCAGTTTGTTGAAGATAAATTGATGCCGAATTGCCCATGGTTGTACTAGATGCAACAAGTCGTGTGAGGTTGTTGATTCCTTTCATCATGACCAACATGAATTGGGTCATTTTTACCTCCGATACACCCTAAAATTAAAGTAATTTTTAAGAACACCTAAATCAATGTAATGATATATACAAGTTTTACAAAAGTAAATCTAAGGGTGCAATATTGACAAATTTTTGGGCTTGTAGCAGCATTAGGAGATTTGTATGAATTGTTGTCTTTCATGTTTGTTTTATGTACCGTCTCCACATTGCTGCAGTGACACATTCGAAAACAATATTAACTTACATATGACTAATCTATTATACAAACTACTGAAATTCATGGTAATGAAATGGTAAATTAAATTTTTATAACAAAAACTTTATGGAATCAAACCTAGAATTGTTAACCTTGATTACTTGTTTCACCTTGGCCACATTTTTAGTACGGGTGCATGTCTTCCACAATTGAACTTCCTTCTTGATTTATTTTTGTTTCATGTTGGTCTGATTAACCATTTGCGCACAAAAAAAAAATCTTGTGATTTTTGTGGGAATAGTGTACCTTAGCAACCTGACTAGCTTAAATAGTATTATATGATTGAGTGGTCTTGTGGTGATAACAACAAGCGGGGCACAACCATGGGACGAGAAACCATAAGGTCTTTGAAGGAGGGTGGTGAGAGACAATGACGATGTCCTTGTTTGTCTACTTGAGTGGCGTTTTGTATTTTTGAAATATTTTCTAAGATCAATAATGACAATGTCACCTACTGCATTAGCTTTTACAAAAGCATGACTATAGTTTTGAATAGGTGCCTTGAGACTAACCTTGTGTTGAATTTTGAAAAATGTCATTTTATGGTATCTGAGGGGATAGTCTTGGGTCATCTAGTGTGTAGTGTAACACCTCAAATTCTAAATTGATATTAAACCGTTAATTATACTTACAAAACGAGTTAATTTATTTATTACATAATACTCTTAGTGAGAATTTAATGTATTTATAAAATCGATAGGAATTTTACGAAAAAATTAAAAAATTTAAAACACTTTCATTTATATTTAAACGGAAGTATAAAATATAATGAAAAATGTTATGTGCAATTAATAAAATAAGGATTATAATCGCGAGATAATGAATAAGCATACACTTGTAAGGATTTAATAAAGTAGATATATGACAAAGCCTCTATGGCTATTTATATACAAAAGAACGTTTTAAAAGTACTAGTTGGCGTGTACAATATTAACACGACTTTCCTATAAGCAAGGTAACCTGAGTAGCCTCAAAATAACAGAAATACATGTGATAAGGAGAAGATGACTGAATGCATACAAAATATCTATGAATCTAGGCCTACCCACCTATGTACAAGAAATGAAACCTAGATTCAAAGCAATCACCTCTATAACCCAATCATGTGTGGACCACACCAAAAAGGTAAGCAAAGAGAGTTAGCAGATCCAAAATCTAACAACCAAACCCTTGGGAAGAAGCATCCTCCTCGGGGTCTTCTTCTTCAGAAGTCTCGACCAACTAACTCGGTCCTCCACGAAGCACTTCTCTAGGGGCTTCCACCACTATGTCTAACACGACTTGGTCCCCATCAGTAGGAACCTCCATCTCTGTGGCCGGTGCTGCTACAATTGCTAGCTCCTCTTCCAAGTCCAAGGAATCTTCTATCTCCACAATAGAGTGAGTCATGGTAGGCTCTGACTCCACATCTTCCATCGCAAGCTGCGACGCATGGTCAGGTACGTCAAAGGCAGAAGATGATGAAAGTTCAATGATGTCCACAAGAGTGGCTTAGCGGTAGTATGGTGGAGTTGGTTGGGTCCACCACATCAAAATCTCGTATGTCTTCGATTCTCTGTCAGGTTGTGTAAGGGACATAAGGGTGAAACAAAAGTAGCCCACACAATGATCCACACCTAGTTCCACGTTGTGGTACCACCCTTCATCCGTGCCTCAATGCCCAAGTGGACTTTCGGCTCCCCCATCTAAATAGAAAACGTAAGGGTGAGACTTCCTTGCTTTGTCAAAGCACAACAAACATAATTAACAAGTAAACACAACGGTATAGTTATCTATTGAACACTCTCGTATCCTATATTGTTATTGCGACTAAAACTTGTCATTCATTCTTACTAGCCAGCCGCCAATAGAACATCCAAGCCTCAATGGACTTACACATTTAAGATCGGGATGACTGAAGGGAGTACACCTTTTGCCATGGTAGAATGGTAAGGCTCTCACCAACTGAAAATGTCTCGCATGCAAACAAGGTCGCTAAGTCTGGAATGGGCCCAAATGGTCCAACCTAGCGCCACACCCCCTAGGACAAAAGTGTCCTTGCGATAATCTCCTAGGCACCAGCTGTGGTCATCCAATCTCTAAGGATTTATTCCTCAACACTCCTCACTGGTATTTATCTTCTTCGCTGCTATAGGGTCTCCACTATACTTGGTACCAATGACAACAATTTGGAGAAAAAGGGTTGGAGACCTTGCCGCCACCCTATATAATACTCATTCTCGAGAACATCGTCCTTTGGCACCCTCAGTGCAAACATCTCCAATTGTCTCATCCATCGAGGAAAATGATTCAATTTGTCACCCTATACAACATCTCAAGGCTCGTACTCCCGGTGTCTTGTTGTGTACACGCATTCTTATATGCGCAAGTCGATGTATCATAAAATCTAACATGAATATAAACATATTCATGCATATATTTATATTCCCCACTGCCACAAAGATTCATTTTGAGATCCTTATGACTATCACACAAATACACATACCGAAAATTTCACACCGACAATCCAACAGAATTTTTACACGTCCGTGAGTCTAACCCGACGGATCTATTCCTACAACTAATACTATATCAACATGTCTATACTTAGTTCTAGGATTCAAAATCACATAATTACAATCACAAATCATCATACATCCCACACACATAAACACTTTATATCTTAGTCAAATTTCCATGAAACTTGCTTTCTAGACAAGCCATATATATAGCTGAAAAACAAGGCAGAAAATGAGCACCATTTGAGACTCTAAAATTAATCAAAAATTCATTTTAATTTTATATATTCAAAGAATGTTAACCCATCTTTAAAAAGAAGTATATTACTCTACAAATAGAAATCTATAAAAATTATCAAAATTCATAGAGGGAGGATGAACAGAATTGAATTTTATTAGACCTTAGCTTACTAATTTGATGTTTTCTCAACCTTCAAAGATCCAAACTTTGCAAAACATTTTATCAATTAAAGCTGATAAAATTATGTTTAAAAAAAGCATATTTGGTTCAAAAACTATTTTCCTATCATTCTTTATAGAATTTATACCGATCTCTGTTCCAACACCTAAAAAATCAGTTTTGGTTTCTTTAGTTCACTAACAAAGACACAATTAAATTATGATTTAAATTCATAAAATTTTGCTTAATACATGGTTAGAAATCTTGTTTTCCCTAGTTTAATAAATGATAATCACCTTTCGAAAACTATTACTACATAAGTGCAAAATTGGATAAATTATAACATTGTGAGCCCCCAATCATAAAACAAAACAGTTTCTTGGTAACTTATGGATAAATCTGAATATGCGATTATCTGAAAAAGTGCTTAACATAAAAAGGGTTGCATTCAAAATATATTTTAATTCAAAGCAAATTTAACAGAAGTTCAACAGTTAGATTTTTATAAAAACAGATTACATTGCAGATGATTCAGTGCGGTCCAAATCTGTCAAGTTCCTCTTAAGATTTTGGTTCAATTTTTATAAACAAACTTCATCAAACAATTCTAGAAAAAATTAGGCAGAGTATCCTTTGCATTCAGAGAACTTCCCATTTTCTAATTCTACACAAATTCAACATGCAACATGATATTTATCCCCAAAACAGCCACAGTTCAGAAATTTCCCACAAATCACAATTATAATCCAACCCCACATTTGCATCTGTGGTTTTCAGCACAAAGGGACAGTCATGCATGCTCATGGTTGAGTCTCCCCCAACCCAACCATGATTTGAGTTCACAAAGGAGAGTACCCCTACCTCTGATAAAGAAACAAAAGCCCTAACCGTTCGCTCCTAGGTTTGTTACGTCTTGAAGAGGATGCAAGGAGATTGGGGCTTCAATCCATTGGCTTACATGAAGAAGATGAAGTGAAATTAGGTTGCTATAGTGCTTGGGGGTGGGTGAGATGGTGGGTGGAGCACTTCCGAGAAAGAAGAAGAGAAATGAGAATGGGAGAAACGAGGATGGGAGGAACGGTAAGAGAAGAGAGAAAGTTTGAGAAGGGGATTTGGGTGCTGCAACATGAAACTGTGAAACTGAGGGAAAAGAAAAGAGTTGCATGCTTAAGTGTGTGATGTTGCACGATGGAGTGGTGTAGTAGTGGAGGGAAGCAAAAATTTAGTGAATAAAGAGGGAGAGGGACGAACGTGAGTTAGGAAGAAGAAAAGAGCGCATAAAAATTTTGTTTTATAAAATAATAATATTAGTAGGATAATATATTTATTTAAATATTAAGGTTCTAAGCACCTAGAGTACAGGGGTTCTAGTCTATGCTTGCTCAGATAATCGAGTATAAAATTCATGTGCCAATTTGAAATTTCAATTGATACTTGAATCTTATTTTCTCGATTACCAAAAATAATTATATTATATAAATCAATCAATATATATATCACACTGGCACTTTAATTAATTAAATTACTATAATCATATACACATTAATTTAACTACACACAATTTTACTTAATCTTCTATTTTCACCAAATTACTAATCACACCATATATCTATTATTATTATTATAAAACACCTTAATTTTAATTACAAACAATTTTATAATTAACTACTACACAATATATATTCACAAAGAATTAATCCTCAAGAAATTAATTACTAAGTATATATTTAATTTAAATACTAGTTAATCTACTAACACCCTTATTTACTCAGTTGTAAATTTTGGGACATGTAGCAGGGGTCTTAAGGTCAATAAGGTCAAGATAGATGTTATTTCTTCTCTCCCTTACCCCGTATCTAAGTGGGATGTTTGTTCTTTTCTTGGACATGTAGCTTTCTATAGGAGGTTCATCCAAGACTTCAGCAAAGTTGTTTTGCCCTTGTCCAACCTGCTTCAAAAGGATGTGGAGTTTCTCTTTGACCAGTTGATGAAATATTTTGGCAAGTGTACCAAATATTGCATAAGTAGTTTAAAAGGGAAGATCCCAATATCGAATCCACAGGGAATTGTCCGTATTGACTACTAGTAAAGTGATCAATTCCTAAACACTAGTTTGGTTTTAGCATTGGTTTGTTTTTCAAAACATGAATAACAACAGAAAATAAGTTAAACATGATAAAGATAAATAACAAGATAAGGAACTTGATTCAGAACAAGGATCGAGCAGTTGGAATGCGTAGATGTGGAACGATGATGATGGATATGTTAAGGCTTTGGTTCAACCGGTTTGCTTCCATGTAAACATATAAAATATATTCTCCATTCAAAGCAATAATGCAGATTTACTTCAATCTAAAAGTGCTCAAAACGTGATGTCTCATCAAATCAAGCCTAAACTGCTAAACCTCACTTTCGATGTCTCGGTAAGTTCAGTTAAGTGGTTTGATGAAGCTTGGAGATCTTTACGAAGCTAATGAAATCTATCCTATGTCTAGAAATACATGTCATTAGAATCCACTCTCAATTCTGAGTTCGAAAGCATATGTCTATGACATCCAAACCCCGCAACATGCATATATAATAGGCCAATCATATAACATATAATAAAAATAGAGAAAGGATGGAGTTTACCCTATGTCTAGTGATATACTCTTTCCTATTCTCAATTCCAAGTTTAAAAGCATATGTCTATGACAATCAAACTCCACAACATGCATATATAACAGTCTGAATCATATAACAAGCGATAAAATAGAGTAATGGATTTAAAACTGAATATTCAATGAATAGATATGAAGGAAAGCGTTTACATGTTAGCACCTAGTTCCAAGTCCTCAACACAGATGAACTAGCCTCTCATTGTCATGAGAAGCTTAGAGAAATGGAAGGGAAGAACAGGGGATGGAAGAAGCAGCTCAATCCTATATATATCTAAATGAATTTCCTTATTACAAAGTAAAAATTATATATTATAAGTGAACTTTCGCTTAGCGCGAATCCCCAATGAGCGCAAGTCCGCGATTCTTCAGATCTTCATCTCAAATACAAGGCTCTCGCTAAGTGCAACTAAGCGCTTAGCAAATCTTCAATTTGAGATAAACGTTCGCTTAGCACAACCTTGCGCTCAACGCTTCATAGGCCACCTTCCTCGCTCAGCGAACAATGGCGCTAAGTAGGGATGGCAATATGGACCCAGACCCTACGGGCACCCGCAAAAATACCCATACGCGGGTAGGGTAATAACCCGCATATTTGGGGATGGGGATGGGGCGGGTATTTACCCGCAAAATCTCATGGGGATGGAGTGCGGGGTGCGGCACTGTAGTACCCACCCCGCCCCGCCCGCACCTTATGTATATACATATTAATTAATATATTATAATTTTATTATTTAAATTATTCAATTATCTATTTATTATTTTAATTATTCTTTTTATATGTTAATTTTGATATTCTATTATGATTTAATTTTTATTTGTATTAGTAGTTTAAAGCAATATAGAAACTATAGAAATAAGCATTTACAAAATATGGAGAAATTAATTCGGATGATGAAGTTAAAATATTATATCTATTTATGTTTTATTTTTAATATATAATTATAAACTAATTAGTTTTAAAAATATATTAGTTTTTCCTGTTTAATTAGAGTTTTTGTTTAAATTTATGTTGAATGATTATTTTTGTAATGTTATTTATTTATATAAATCAATATTCGTTTGATTTTAATATTATATAAGGGTGTATTGGATTAGGATTTTAAAATACTTTTTTTGGCATAAAAAAGTCTTAAAGATTTTTAAGATTTTGTAGAAACTAAAAACTGTTAAGATTTTTTTAAGATGACTTTTGTGATTAGGATTTTATAATTTGGATTTAATGGATTTAGAATATAGGATTTCACATATTTATAAGATAAGATTTGAAAAGATTTTATGGATTTCTAAAAAAAAAAAAATTCAAAACTATTAAACACAAACCAACAAGAGTGTGCTTGGAAATATTATTGAACATAGGAAATGAACCATTATGGCAAGGAAAAGTGTGATTCGGAGGGAGAAGAAGAGACAAAAATTGGAACAGAAATATAATTTGATTCGCCGATCCTCAAAAAAAAGAAATAAGCAAAGTTCCGTCGTTAAGTGATAAATGGGAAATGCATGGAAAATTAGAATCACTACCGCGTAATAGTGCACCTATACGTCTTCATCGATGTTGTTTTTCGATCGGAAGACCGCGAGCTAATTATCGAGACTTTGGATTATCCGGACACATACTTCGTGAAATGGTTCATGCATGTTTATTGCCCGGTGCAACAAGATCACTAATCATAAATTATCATAAACTGAATCATCTCACCTAATGTACATGAACTCATTTTGAGATATATTTTTCACAAATTTTCATAAAGTAATAGTGAAAAATAATAACAAAATATTAGTAAAAAATATAAAATGTTTCATTTAACTCATAAAATCAATAATGTCATCAAAATATAAATCAAATAATTCAACAAAAAATATATGATGATCAAAACATTAATCATCTGCTTAACTTGAAGAATATCCAAAGTTGTCTATGTTTTATAACATCCCAAACATTGCTCTTTGTTTCCTACGTTAAATTGTATATTTTTTCAAAATTGATTGCAATAGTTTAGAAAGGTCTTTTAAAACTTTAACTTGATTGTTTATCTCGAGTTAAAACTTCTTCTAGACTCAGATCTATTTCTTTTATGAAAATTTTCATTTCATTAAAAATTTATGAACTTAAAATGAATGAGACAGTGGACTACATTGTAGGCTTGTAAATTGATTCATAGTGATTTTGATGTATGAACACATTACTATTAAAATCATATGAAAAGTCTCATCTTGAAAAAAAAAAAATGTGTGGGTGAGAGATTATGTCACTGCCTTCAAAGCAAAAATAATGAAATAAATAAAAAAGTTTGAGATGAGAAAGAAAAAGAAAAGTCTCTCATAGTTGAATGTGATTGTTTGTAGGGTTTGGTATTTATATGATCAACTAAAAAGTCTATAAAATCTACCAAAATCCAATTAAAAAAAATTCATAAAATCTTTATAATTTTGAATAACAGATGATTTTTTTTTTTGCGTTATTCAAAATCCCAATTGAATACCACAAGATTTCGTTGCCCTTTGAAAAAAAAATCTTGATAATCTTGATTGAATACTATTAGATTATTTTTTATCATTTAACAATCTTGATTGAATACCCAAGACATTTTTACAAAAAAAAAAAAAATTATTCAAATCTTAAACAATCCTAATCCAATACATCTCCTAAGTTTTTGTTTTTTTTTTTTTATATAATTTTTAATTTTATATATATGAAAAGTGCGGGTCGCGGGTGCGGGTATGGGTATATAGGTACCCAGAGGGTATGGGGATGGGGATTGAAATTGTTACCCGCACGGGTATGGGGCCGGGGACGGGTACTTTTTTCAAACACGGGTATGGGGACGGGTACTATAGTACCCTACCCATACCCTACCCATTGCCATCCCTAGCGCTAAGCGCAAGATGTCTCATTTCTTTGTCTTCCCTTGTTGTTGAACATAGGCCTGCAAAACATGAATTTGAATATATTTCTCCCAAAATAGCTTGCTATGATTAGAATTAACAAAACTATACAAATCTATATAAAATGAATTCAAACTAAGCTAAAAATCCTGAAAACATTAGATAATCGCTACAAAATATGATGCAATATTTACGTAAATAAAGTGATTATCACCAGTCATGTTAGCATGCTTTCCTAAATCTAAAGAAGAAGCATACCACAGCTCCTATCATTTAGACACCTAATTAGGACCTTCCATGTGAGCTTATGTGTGACACCTCCAATTTTTCACTTGGGTCGGTCTTAGCTCAACAAGTGAGTCGACTTTCGCATGTCATAGCCTATGCCTCTCACACCTTGGATGCCTCACAAGTTAACTACACCACCACAAAAAAGGAGCTTCTAGTTGTAGTATTTGCACTAGACAAGTTTCATTCATATCTACTAGGCTCCAAGGTTACTATCTTCTCTAACCATGCAGCTTTGAGATACATGTTGAAGAAGCTTGATGCCAAGCCCAAATTGATCAGGTGGATGCTTCTTCTTCAAGAGTTTGACATAGAGATCAAACACAAGAGTGGTGCAGAAAACCTGGTGACTGATCATTTGAGCAGGATTGAGAGAGACCCTGAGAGTCTTCCTATTAGGGATGACTTCCCTAATGAGCACCTGATGAGAGTGGAAACACATGGATCGCCACCATGGTTTACTAATATTGTAAATTATTTGGTTGCTTCTATTTTACCCCTATAGGCATCTAGGAATCAGATTGCTAGGTTGAAGAGTGATGCCAAGTATTATGAGTGGGATGATCCTTATCTGTGGAGATTTGGTAGTGATCAGGTGCATACCTGACCATGACATCCAGTCAATGCTTCATTTTTGTCATGCCTCCCTTATGGGAGGACACTATGGACTACACCGGACTACAAAGAAGGTGTTGGACTCTCGGTTCTACTAGCCCACCATTTTTAGAGATGCTTATAAGGCCTTCACCACTAGAGAGCTGGGGTAGCCATCACTTGCAAGCATGGATGTCCTAGTAGCCCATCCTCTTCTATGAGGATTTTGATGTTTGGGGTTTTGATTTTATGGGACCTTTCCCTCTTTCTTTTGGTTGTTCTTATATCTTGCTTGTTGTGGACTATGTCTCCAACTGGGTGGAGGCTAAGGATACTAAGATTAATGACTCTTGAGTTGTTGTGGATTTTGTCAGGTTTAACATTTTTTGCAAGTTTGGTGTTCCTAAAGCCATCATCAATGACTAAGGGACCCACTTTTGCAGTAAGACCATGGTGGCTTTACTTCATAAGTATAGGGTTGTGCATAGAGTTGCCATAGTTTATCAACCCCAAACTAATAGGCAAGTCAAGGTTTTCAACAAAGATAAAGCAAATTTTGTAGAAACTGGTACACCCCAACAAGAAGGATTAGAGCAAGTTTCTTCAAGATTCTCTATGGGCTCATAGGACAGCTTATCAATTACCGATTGGAATGTCTCCTTATCAGACTATCTTTGGTAAGGGTTGTCATTTACCTGTGAAGATTAAGAATCGTGTATATTGGGCGATAAAGAGTACTAACTTAGCATTTAACCAAGCGGGGCTTGAGAGGAAGTTTCAATTGCAAGAGCTTGAGGAGCTTTGCTTGGAAGTCTATGAGAACTCCAAGAACTACATGGAGAAGGTGAAGTGCTTCCATGATAACATGATTTTGAGAAAGGAGTTCAAAGTGGGCTAGAAAGTGCTTTTGTTTAACTCTCGCTTGAAGCTCATAGCTAGCAAGCTTCGTTCTAATTGGGATGGACCATCTTTTTTTACGAATGTGTTCCCATATGGAACAGTAGAGATCAAGGATGAGGCTACAAGCAAGGTTTGGAAGGTCAATGGTCACTAATTGAAGGAGTTGAATAATGGGTCAGTAAAATACTATAAAGATTTTTGCAACAAATATGATTTTGAAGGATGTTGTCTGATGAAGATAATGAAGTTTTGTAAACAACAAATATATCTCTTCAAAACAACATTTTGAAATCTTTTCAAAAGATGCACTGAATGCAAAGATGAATAACTGAAAGCTTAAGATAACAAGAATAAAATACTTGTTTTACATTGGTTCACTCAACCTTGAGCTACATCCAGTTCTCCTTTAACAATTGTTAAAGGGTTACATTATAATCAACCTGATTACAAACAAGTATTCTAAACTACCAATCCTAGCTACAAGTATTACCATTTATGGTAACATGTGTCAATCTCCCCTTGAGATTATACTTTCTCAAGTATTCTTTTATCACTAAGCCACTCTTGGCTTTCTATTTAATACATGAATAAGATTGAATAACTCTCAAAGAGAGGATCTACAGATGGTTTGAATCTCTAAGAGCTTCAATGTTCTCTTGCTTGCTCTTTGTTGTGCTATTGTTTTTCGTTGTTCATTCCTTGTTTCTTCTAAGCATGGAAGCTTCTATTTATAGGAGAGCTTCGTGGATTTGAACATTGAAACTTTTGGATCCGTTGTGAGATGGTTGAGTGTTGAAGAAGCTTTGCTTGAGTCGGTTTGAGGAGAACATGCTCCTGTCACGTCACTACTCTACTGTAGCTTTTCATAGGTCTGCTCTATTGTACATTTTCTGAACAAAGTAGCTTTTTTAATTGTACCTATTCAAACTTCAACAGTATCGAGGGTAACAAATAGAGATACGAGGAATAAGTGAAAAGTTATAGTGTTGATATCTTCCTCTCTTTCTGTTTAGAAACAACATACTTAAAGTCAATGTATAAAATGATTTTAAGTTATTTTATCATCTGGTGCTAACGTGGTACCATTTGACGAGAAGACTCGGTTTGTTTGTTTAGACAAGACTTTGTTCGTGTATACCATGAAAGCTTTTTTTCATCTATACATAGGAAATGATATTCGTCTATGCATCAGAAAAAGTTTATGTCTGTTCGATAGAGCTATTTTCCATTTGGTCACCAAGTGAACTAGTCGTCTGATTAAGGCGTTTTGGATGCTAATTTTATCTTAAAATATTTTTAGACACTTAATCATGAGATAGAGAAATAGAGGGACTTTACTATTCGTCTATTGTGATTTTTGGCTTCCTGAAATTTATCAAGTGTAAATCATTAGTTTGATCAATATTATCACATTTGTTATCATCAAAATTAACCAAACGATTAGGGGCCAGACATCATCCAATGTCCTAGTTCTAACAAAAAACACCTACTTACCACATGGGAATATATTTTGTCACATTGCATATTAATTGCCACAATCCATGTGAAATTGAAATTTTTATTAGTTTTACGCCATTTGAAAGGTCAATAAACCTACTTACCACATTGAAATATATTTTTAGGCCATTTAAAAGGTAAAAACACCTACCTACCTACAAACAAGTTATTTATCAATAATCATTAATATATGTACCTACAAGTAACTTACCATTTTGTATTTTTTTTTTTTTTTTACAAACTTTAGGAAAATTAAATATGACAACATTTATTTATGTTTACATTTTTTTTTATCATAGACACTTTTTTTTTTTACTCTACCCATCCATTATCCTTACTATTAGTGCCAATAATTTTTTTATCATTTTCTATATTTTTTTTACTTAATTATAAATTCAAATACTTACTAATAATGTCTATGTAATTTTATTTAAAATTGGAAAAAAAATCCTTAAGTTTATCTATTTTTACTTAATTATAATGGCGTTTACTTTATTATTTTTACTTAATTATTATGTCAATTGTGACTCTTGGGAAATATGTTAACTTCATTAATTATGTACCGCGTTGTGAGTTCGTGATTAGTTGTGACTCTTCGGAAATATGTTTATTACAGTACACTAAATATTAATGATTGTTATTACTCGTGATTAATACTCCTAAAGAGGCACCGAGTTATGAACTTGTGAACCTGTTTATTACTATTCTCTCAATTTTTTTGTTGTTGACAAGGGGAGAAATATGTATAGAATTTTGATACTCATACAATGCAAAGTTAATAAATGCAGTGAATGGTTCCCTGATTTTTTCATATATATTATTTATCCACTCTAATTATTTCTTGGATGAACTGTTATACATGATCAACTCAGGGGGAGTTCTTCATGTCAATAACTGTTCATGACATGAAATAATCACATACTTTGATCATCATATATTTGTGATTTATTATCTGTTAATCAAAATTATAGCATATGTTGTCATCATCAAAAAGGGAGAGATTGTTAGGACCAAGATATTGGATGATGTTTGACCCCAAATCTTTTGATTGTTTAGATGATAACAAATGTTAGAATATTTGATCAACTAATGGTTTGAAATTAAGTAATTTCAGGGAACCAAATTCATCACAGACAATGGTATAATCTCTTCTATCTCACTCTACTATATTGAATGTTTGAAAGCGTTTTCATAATAAACCAAACATCCAAAGTGTTTTTAATCAGACCATGTTCTGTTGGAACATACCATGAAATTGTCTCTGGAACAAACTATGCAAAGTCTTGGACCAAACCAAGTAGTAGTCTTGGAACAGACTATGCGAAGTCTTAGACCAAACCATGTAGAAGTCTAGGGACAGACTATGTAGAGCCTTGGACTAGAAGATACAAGTCTCGGACCAAACTATGCAATAATGCTGAACCAGAAAATGAGATAGTTGGATCAGACCATGCACAGTCAGACCAGACTATGTCTTAACTAGACAAGACCATGGATAGTTCTATGCTCCGCAGACAATGCGCTTAATTATTAAAACTAGAAAGAGAGGTAGATATTTACTTAACACTTTTCATATATACCTCGTATGTCTATTTGCATGCCTTGTGAAATGTGAAGTCTAGTAGGTACAATTAAAAAGGCTAATCAGCTTCGAGAAGCTCACCTACAACTAAAGTAGAGTTGTGACAAAACAAGTATAAAGGTTATGAACAAATGCTTCTAATGTATATTCATAAAGGTGTGCAACTCTTCTTATATAGAAGAGTTAGTTACAGTAGAAGGGAAGATAAGCTTATAGCTAAAGATAAAGTCAAATAATTTAAACATTCAAATTTATCTATTCTATGTAATTATTAAATGATAAAGGCTAGGGGATTAAAAAGCTATTACAACTGAAGTGGTTGCTCTCTTTATCTAATATGCCCCCTCAAGATAAAGTCGTTGGTTGTGACTTTTATCTTGGTTGTTAATTCTTGAAAGTGGCTTGTGATTACATCTATTCATCTTGCATATTGTGCTCTTTTGAAAAGGTTTTCAAAGCTTTGCCTTGCAAGGATATATTTGCTCATTTTAACATACATATATCTAAGAAGGCAACTTGTGAACTAATAGTGTTTACGAAAAAGTTTTCTAACCCCCTATTCAACCCCCCCCCACCCCTTCTAGTGTGTTCTTGTGTATTTCATTAATTGGTACTCATCGTGACAAAATAGGAAGATCTACTCATAAAAAAAATCAACTACACAATTTATGGCAATGGACCGAAACAATTCGATCCAGACTAGAATGACAAATATCTTTAAATATGAGGCTACTTGCCGAACAATAACTACAAAAGTGGAAAACAAGTGAATACCATACTTGTGTCTATACAAAATTAGAAAAAAAAAAAAAACATTCATAATCAAATATACGATGGACTACCTTCATGTGGAAAAATGCTGGAGGACATTTTTTGGAAAGTGTCATTGAAGACGCTTATACTATTCAAATGTGTCTATAAGTTATGGTATTCTATAAATTTTTACCCCTACTTTACTAATATTCATATCTTGGTTTGCCCTACATATGTTAGAACCAAGACATTGGATAATGTATGGACCCTAATATTTTGATTGATTTTGATGATAATAAATGTGATAATATTTGATCAACTAATGGTTTGAAATTGAGTAATTTCAAGGAACCAAAATTCATCATAAACCATAGTATAATCTCTTCTATCTCACTCTTGATATTGACTGCCTGAAAACATTTTCATGATAAATCAAGCATCCAAAGTGTTTTTAATCAAACAATATTATGATGGAACAAACCATGAAATGGTCTCAGGAATGACTAAGGGAAGTCTCAAACCAAACCATGCAATAGTCTTGGAACAGGCTATGCAAAGTCTCGGACCAAACCATGCAATAGTGTTAAAATAGAGCATGCAAAAGTCATGGACTAGACTATGCTATAGCTGGACTAGACCATGCACAGTCAGACCAGACTATGCTATAGTTGGACTAGACCATGCATAGTCAGACCAGACAATGAAAGTATTCCTGACCATGAGTAGTTCAATGCTCTACAGACAACGTGCTTAATTATTATAACTTGACTTTATGAATGTTTTGTCTAAAAACAAAAAGAGAGGTAGATCTTTACTGAACACTTTTCAAATATACCTCGTATGTCTATTTGTGTGTCTTGTGAAATGTGAAGTTTAGTAGGTACAACTAAAAAGGCTAATCAGCTTCGAGAAGCACACCTACAGCTAAAGTAGAGTTGTAACAAGACTAGAACCTGCTCCTCTCTGATCAAGCTTAGGCTAAAGAGACTTCAACACTTAACTATGAGACAACAAATCAAATCTTCTCCAACGTTCAAATCCATAAAGCTCTACTATAAATAGATGCTTCCATGCAAAGAGAAGACTGACGAAAGCTAACGAGAATAGAACAAAAGTCGAAAAGCAAGAAAGCACACTTCAAGAAAGCTTGAAACCCTAGTGAGAAGAGAGAGCTGAGAGAAAAGAAACTCCATCTTCTACAAAGCTCACAGATATTCATACACTAATTCATATCCTCTCTTTAAGAGTTATTTGAATCTTATTCATATTTGAATAGAAAGCCAGGAGTGGCTTAGTGATCATGTTTGTAATCAGTTGATTATAGTGGAACCATTTAATAGTTATTAAAGGAGAATTGTACATAGCTCAAGTTCAATGAATCAATATAAAAACAAGCATTCTATCTTTGTTATCTTGTGCTTACATTTATTCATCTGCACTATGTGCATCTTGAAAAGGTTTTAAAAGCATTGTCTTGAAATATTATCTTGTTTTAAAACCTTCATATATCTATAAAGGCAACCTTAGAACTTATATCTATTGCGAAAAGTTTCATACTTTAATATAACCCACTATTCAACCCCCCCCCCCCCCTTCTAATGTGTTCTTGTGTATTTCAACATCGAAAAGGCTTTTCATTGTCACACCTTATGTCTCACAATGTGTTTCCGTTGAAATAAGTCGATCTCTAATGAGCGAGGCTACATTTTCCTGTCATTCTTCAGAGATTGTGGAAATGAAACTATTGAGCTTAATTAAATTGTTGGCTACTTGTAGGGTGGTTTTGTTTGTGAAGGTTTTTAGGTATTTTTATTTATGGAATCCAAACAATTCATTTAAGGTTAAGTTGGAAATTATCCCACCTTTAATGTATTCAACAATCTATCGAGAGTATCATTTAATGTTCACTAGGTTGGGGTTCAACAGAATAACTAATGAGTATGTGCTTATATTGATTTATGTAAACAATAATGACTACAATGCTACCTATATGTAAAAATTTACATTTTCAGGTAATACATGGACAAAGATACATTGCCTTGAATTGGCTACTTTTGATCAATGCGTTGTCAGTATCTAGAATGAATTTGTGGGCTTGTGCTATGAAGGAGTGTTACACTAGCTTGCATTTTCATACTCAAGATACGAGCATGTTATCCTAAACTTCGATATTGTTAAGTTGGAATTTTGGGAAACATATCTTTCATTAGAAATTGATTTTGATGATGTACAACTTTGTGGGTTGAATGTTCTAGAAGATCGTTTCTCCGTCTTTTGTATCAAACACTTTGGAGAAGTAAACTACATCATTGACAAGATGGATGAAAAAGGTGTAGAGTCTAGTTGGGTTCATGATAGTTGTGTATTGGTGGGTGATTAGTTTTTTGGGTATTTGATGCCTACATTGAGTTATGATTTAGGAATTTTGTTTGTTAACAATGTAACATGCATCATGGTCAAATTAGACAAGAACAACCATGTGCCTGAGGAAAGATTAATTAATGTTGTTAAGCATGAACATCAACTAATTGTGTATGACACTACCTTGCTTGGAATTAATTTATAAGCTTTGCAATTTATAACAAAAGATGGATTACAATACTGATAGCACGTGTTGAGACGCTATCAAAAGCAACTGAATTCCCCATGTAATTGTGTCTTAGGGTCATCTCCCTAAGACACAATTCATCAAACACCTAATGTGTAATTCAAAATAGGGGTGATTTTTGTGATTTCAAAATTTTAAAGAAACAAAACAAACTTCAATTCAAAAATGAAAACAAAAACAGAATCAAAGAGATACAACCCAAGGATCAATGATTATAGACAAATAATCACAATTCCAGCAAGGATATGTCAAATTAATCATCATGCAATCCAATCTAATACGAATCATAGGGCAATCACCTCACATATATTCAAAAAAATAGGGATCACTATCTCATTCCCTAATTCATCTTAATTCAAGCACGTTCGTATTAGCATACAATCAATCAATCGCAATTAGTATCTTAACCCAAATTCAGAATTCAATTTCCTAATCTAATCATTATCATACATTAAAAAAAGGAAATTGAAGAACAAAAAAGGGGAAAAGAAGATTGCATGAACATAATTCGAAATTGGGAAAAGAGGAACTCGTATTTACCACAAGCAAGATGATCCTTGAATTGAAAAGGGAAATTAGCTAACTAATTAAAAATGTCATTGGGTCCCTAATTACAAACTAACCCAAAACTAAAATACACACACTACAAGAAATGTAACTTTTTGTGATAAAAATTTAGTAATGAATATGAAATTTGTCACTATTGATATATTATTTGTGGCTAATTTTTATTTTATCACTAATGCTATTAACAATAGTGACTAAATTATAAAATTGTCACTATCAATTATTAATAGTGACAAAACTTATACACGTCACAAAGAATTTGTCACTATATATTATTTGTGTCTAATTTTTATTTTATCACTAATGCTATTAATAGTAATGACTAAATTATTAAATTGTCACTATCAATTATTAATAGTGACAAAACTTATACATGTGACAAATAATTTGTCACTATAAATATATTATTTGTGTCTAATTTTTATTTTGTCACTAATGCTATTCATAATAGTTACTAAATTATAAAATTGTTACTATAAATTATTGAGAAGAGTGAGAAAAGTTATACATGCCACAAATAATTTGTCACTAATATAAAATGCTATATGATAAATTTGTTTTTCTTGTTATAAGATAATAACATATATTGAGTTTATTGAATATTTATAAAGTAATAGTGACAAAATATTATTTTTTAGTAGTTATTACCAAAAGCCCACAAAAAAGAGTACTTATTACCAAAATATAACTTATGTTTACTACTAATGACAAAATTATTTGACACTAATTTGAGGTGTGTGTTTATTAACTTATGACATGTATTTGATTAATATATATATTTTTAAAGAAAATTTAATTAATATAATTATAATAGTGATAAATATAATTTCATTTTGTTAGAAAAAATTATAAATTAATAATTTACTTTATATTAGTATATAGTTTCATAATATTAGTAAGGATACTTTTTTACTAAAGTTTGTGTATAAATATGCGATTTAATATAACATGATTCTATTGTGGTTTAGTGGAAGTGAGAGTGATTTGTGAAAGGGAGGTTGTGAGTTATAATATAGAGTAAATCAATTTTAGTCTTTTCTTTCTAATTTATGATTATGTTTACCAATTTTTGTTTAATTTTATCTTTAATGAAATTCAAATTTTGTAATAGTAATATTTTTTTTTAAAAATATATAGGTTGGAAACAATTTTGTTTTATTTTTTACATGGGTTAGTTTAAATTACATTATCTATGGTAATGTTTAAAATATATTTAAATATATAAGATAGAAATATATTTTTTATCTATTGCATGAGTTTGTTTAATTTTATTTTTACATTATCTAATAGTGACATTTAAATAGATAAGATAAAAAAAAAATATAGATTCTAGGGTTGGTTTAATTTCATCTAATGTTTGATTCAAACTAAAAAATATTAAAAAATGTTATTTGTCTCTTAAAAATATCTCTTCCAAATAAGGATTGAGTCATGTGATCATAGTTTTAAAAATCAAACCATTGATTGACGCGAACAAGGTACTAGGTCAATGATCGAACTAGTAAATCACTAGTTGAAACGCATAACCTAGTCTCTATTAAAAAAACCTTCCTCAAAACCTCTAAATGCAAATTTAATAAAGTTAAGAACTCCTTTTTGGAACGGTGGTTCTGTCCTATTAGTATTTTGCATCCAACTTTTATCTAACTCTATATCTATCAAAGAAAATTCTTAATTAATTAACAAATAATAAAAAATAATTGTGCTAAAAATGAACAAAAACTTACAATAAAAATATACCAAATTATAGAATAAACAAATTTTTAAATATACAATATTTCATTTTAGAAAAGAATATCATATATAATTAAATTAAAATATGTTAAATTATGAATTTCAAATTACAGTAAAGTTATGTTACCTTGGTGCTTGAGTATTGTTCTAATTGACTTAATTCTTGATTATTTCTACTCCATTTCACACACTCTCTTTCCAATTGCTTTTTTTCTCCTTACTTTTAGGTTAACTATTCACTCCTTCCTCTCTAATTAATGTATACTTGTACTATTTAATCTCTTTTTGTGATTCTCCTTCCCTTAATTATGATATATAACAACTAACAACTCCAAGATAGTAATAGGCAAATTTGTTAACAAAATATAATTATTATAACTATAGTCAGTTTTGTTAATTTACCGCCTAAAATTTAGCCTGGGAAATATTCACATTGGGAGAAGAAACAAATATGATTATTATAACTATATCATTTTCTTATTATCACAAGAAAAAAAAAAACACTACGATTCTCTTAATTTTACACAATAATTTTGAAATAAATTTTGATTTTTTTTATAATTTTAAGTAAATTATGAAAATTGATATAAAAATTAAAAAGTTAATAAATAACCTTTGTCTTTTTCTTTTTTTAAAAACATTTGTCTCTTTTTTCTGAATGAACAGCTATCTCTTTTGAACAATTTGACATATCAACCATATTGTTTAATTTAATAGTTTATTTAAATAGATAGCATAAAAATGAATACTATTTTAACTCTTACATGGCTTAGTTTAAATTTATCTTTAGTAAAATTATATTATCTAATAGTAGTGTTTAAATTTTACATTTTAAATTTATCTTTAATAAATTTTACCTTGTTCAATTTTTTTTTATTAAATAGATCAAATAAAAAAAACATTATTTTATCTTGTACATATTGATTTACTTTTATCTTTAATAAAATTATATAATCTACTAGCATATTTGTTCTCATTATTCTTGTAACTAATTTAATTGGTTCTTTATTTAATTTACTTGTAACCGTGCAAGATAGAAATAGGTCATTTGCTCATTTATAGGTTGCTTGTAACCACTACTTACATGAGTGGGTTAATTTGAGAGTGAAAACGCGCAAAAACAAAAAATTGGAAACTCATACTTGGCGCCATGGGAAATTTGAGAGTTAATTTTAGAAAAACAAAATCTTTATCTCATCTTTGATATCCTTCATTTCTACTATTTTGAACTGCAATTCTACAAACATTAGTTATCTAGACCATCTACAGTCATGATTTTTTTTATTATCAAAGGTAAATTTTCTCTCTTCTAACACTTCTCTTTTCATTCTTTTCCATTATCACTCTTTTTTGCTTCCATTATTTTTTTGAAAGGTTTATTTGTCTCCATTATATTTGGTTTTAATTATCGAGTTTTTAAAATTCTTTATTTTTTTAGTGTGTTCTTCTTATTACTAGGTTCAATATTTGTTTGTAACCTCCATCTACTTCTTGCTTGTGGCATCAAAATTTAGTTATCATGGCACTCTAAATTCTATCATTCTAAGGTTTAAGTGTTTTTTGTTCTTTGTAATTTTAATTTTTTTTTTTTATATATAGCATTCGTCCATGCTATCAAATTAATGTAAGAATTGGCTAATATTTATTTATATTTGTTATGCAGGTACAACATGTCACAAGGTATGAAGAACAAAGGCTACGGAGAATTGCAGAAAATAATGCAAAATTGGAGGCTTTGGGATTATCACAAATATCCTCTTATTTGAAAGACATAACTCAAAATACCAATAATAATAAGGGAAGACAAAAGATTGAAGATGATGATGAGTATAGACTCGAAGACTTAGAAGAACCTCGATAATTTAGATTGAATTCTAAAAGGGTTAATACATTAGAATTTATTAGCATTGATTTTGTTGAAGAGCTTGAATCAGGTATAACGATTTTTTTTAAACTATATAAAAGTATTACAAAAAATTCTATAAATTTATTTTACTATTTCTTTTAGGCAAGCATAAGAAGAAATCTGGACATACCATTAATGCAAAGCTTCAAAAGAAAAGGGCAAAACTCATTGCAATGGGAAAGAAATTTGACATCCAATTTCTTTTCCCATACTTTAAGTCCGAGGCAATTGTGTCAAAAAGCTCCTTTACAAGTTAAAAGTTGAATAGAAATACTCGAAAATGATGTAGGTGTAATGTGGAAACATATGAAGGTTAGTAAAATTGTATTATTTTCATTGCACTTAATTTTTATTTTTATTTCTAAATATTTATTATATATCCCAAAATTAACTTATAGTATTTTAATTTGTAAAGAAACAAGTTCTTCAAAGTCAAGTTGAGAACGCACAGAAGCAGGCAAATGATTTAGATTTAGAAGTACAAAAATTGACTAATATTATCCAAAAGTAAGAGGAGACCAATATTCAACCTCAAAGTGAATTACAATCTCAATGTGAATTAATTGAAGTTCAACAACTTGCTATGAAATCCCAACAGGACCAAATGAAGCATAATATTGAAATGGAAATGAAATGTCAAATGACTCAAGTTCCACCTAATTAATAATGTAAGTTGTTTAGTTATTAATGTTTTCTTATTAATATATTTATTCTCATTACATGATTATATTTCTAAAATATTATTAATTACATTATTTTTATTAATGCTAATTGTTTATTTTATTTATTTGCAAGATCTAATTCTTGAAGATACTATTTCTTACCATTATTTTAAAGATTCTGAAATTACCTTAGTTTTATAGTGATTTAATTGATGTATGGTGTCTGGATCTAGAACATCATTGGGTATTTATTATGTTTTATTTTTGTCATTCAAAATGTAATAGATAATTTACATTTTAATATTATATTTGAATATTTATTTATTTTATCAATTTAAAAAATATTTTCCCTAACATATTATGACATGCAAGTAATATTGTGACAAATTAGTCATGTTGTTTCTAATAATTCAATGATGAAATATTAATATTAAAAATAAAATAAAAAAGTAGTATTAGTAATTGTGACAAAAATGTTTGACACTAATAATGATAGTCATTATAATTAAAGTCTTTAATAGTTACAATTAATTTGTCACTATTACTTTATATATTTGTAACAATTAGTTTGTCATTATTGCTTTATATATTTGTGATAGTGCATTATCATCACTATTTATATATAACTATTAGTGACAAATTTTCTTGCCACAATAATATTTATTTTTAGTGATATTTAAAAATATTATCACTAGTATACTAGTGACTCAAGTACTAGTGACATTTAAAATTTTGTCACAAGAGATTTATAGTGACAAATTTATAGGTTTTAGTGATAATTATTGTTATCACGAAAAATAGTTTTTCTTGTAGTGACAAGTCTAGAGCCACAACATTTAATCTCTTATTTGACCTCTTGAACATTCAAATTAAACGGCCTGTCAGAAATAAAATTACAGATGTTCTCCTTAACTTTCAAACAAGATATGAATCATCAAAATCTGAGATATGTATTAAAAGTTATGGTCTGCACAAGAGACAATGTCAGAAACACAAATAAAATGAGACAATTAACAAAATTTGACATTTGGACCTAAAATTACCCAATCTCACAACTCAACTAAAATGGTCAAAATCAAGAATAAAAGCATGTTTAGATGTGTCAAATGCAACATTAAACAATGCTTAAATACACTATCAATTATATTTTTTAAAATTAAATTAATAATAATACGATGTTATTTTTAAACACAAACACCCAATAAAATAATTACTGTATTTAAATAATAGTAACATTAAATTAAACATTTAATATTAAATCTCAACAATAAAATAACTAAACACCAATCTTCGTTGACACATAGAAAACACGAAAGAGATTAACAAGAGAGAAGAGCATGAAACCATAAAAAATTACATAAGGGTCATTGAAGAACTTATACTAATTAACAAAAACAATACGAAAGCAAAAATAATCAATGTCAACCCAAATTGACTTAAAAAGACCAATGGGTCAATTAGGGATGGCAATAGGTAGGGTATGAGTAGGGTACTATAGTACCCGTGACCCGTGTTTGAAAAAAGTACCCGTCCCCGGCCCCATACCCGTACGGGTAACAATTTGAATCCTCATTCCCATACCCTCTGAGTATCTATATACTCATACCCGCACCCGCTACCCACACTTTCCATATATATAAAATTAAAAATTATAAAAAAAAAAAAATCTTAGGGGATGTATTGAATTAGGATTATTTAAGATTTGAATGACTTTTTTTTTTTGTAAAAATGTCTTGGGATATTCAATCAGGATTGTTAAATAATAAAAAATAATCTAATGGTATTCAATCAAGATTTTTTTCAGGGCAACGAAATCTTGTGGTATTCGATTGGGATTTTGAATAACGCAAAAAAAAGTCATCTGTTATTCAAAATTATAAAGATTTTATGAACTTTTTTTTAATTGGATTTTGATAGATTTTATGGACTTTTTAGTTGATCATATAAATACCAAACCCAACAAACAATCACATTCAACGAGAGACTTTTCTTTCTCATCACAGACTTTTTTATTTATTTCATTCTCTTTGCTTTGGAGGCACTGACATAATCTCTCACCTATACATTTTTTTTTTCAAAGTGAGACTTTTCATATGATTCTAACAGTGATGTGTTCATACCTTCAAATCACTATGAATCAATTTACAAGCTTACAATGTAGTTCACTGTCTCATTCATTTTAAGTTCATAAATTTTTAATGAAATGAAAATTTTCATAAAAGAAGTAAATCTGAGTCTAGAGAAAATTTTAACTCAGGGCAAACAATCAAGTTAAAGTTTTAAAAGATCTTTCTAAACTATTGTAGTCAATTTTGAAAAAATATACAATTTAACATAGGAAATAAAGAGCAATGTTTGGGATGCTATAAAACATAGACAACTTTGGATATTCTTCAAGTTAGGCAGATGATTAATGTTTTGATCATCATGTATTTTTTGTTGAATTATTTGATTTATATTTTGATGACATTATTGATTTTATGAGTTAAATGAAACATTTTATATTTTTGACTAATATTTTGTTATTATTTTTCACTACTACTTTATGAAAATTTGTGAAAAATATATCTCAAAATGCATTAATGGCTTGTAACTTTGATTTTGAATTCATGTACATTATTAGTAGGTGAGATAGTTCAGCTTATGATAAATTGTGATTAGTCTGTATTCAATAATATTTCCAAACACACTCTTGTTGGCTTGTGTTTAGTAATTTTGAATGTTTTTTTTTTCTAGAAATCCATAAAGTCAAATCTTATAAATATGTGAAATCCTTTCAAATCCTATATTCTAAATCCATTAAATCCAAATTATAAAATCCTAATCACAAAAGTCTTCTTAAAAAAATCTTTTAACAGTTTTTAGTTTCCTACAAAATCTTAAAAATCTTCAAGACTTTTTTATGCCAAAAAAGTTTTTTAAAATCCTAATCCAATACACTCTTATATAATATTAAAATCAAACGAATATTGATTTATATAAATAAATAGCATTACAAAAAATAATCATTCAACATAAATTTAAATAAAAACTCTAATTAAACGAGAAAAACTAATATATTTTTAAAACTAATTAGTTTATAATTATATATTAAAAATAAAACACAAATAGATATAATATTTTAACTTCATCATCCAAATTAATTTCTCCATATTTTGCAAATACTTATTTCCATAGTTTCTTGAACTACTAATACAAATAAAAATTAAATCATAATAGAATATCAAAATTAACATATAAAAAGAATAATTAAAATAATAAATAGATAATTAAATAATTTTAATTGAATAATTTAAATAATAAAATTATAATATATTAATTAATATGTATATACATAAGGTGCGGAACAGGACGGGGTGGGTACTATAGTCTGGGTTCATATTGCCATCCCTATGATCAATCCAATTAAGAGGAATACATTGTCAGCATTATATATATTATTCAGTTAAAGAAGGCCTGGTAACACCATCACAAAACAATCAATAGTGTAAAATTAAAAAAATTTAAATATATTTTTAATCCTTTAAATAAATAATTATTTTTTCAAGTCATCCAAAATTATAAATTGTTTCTTTTTAGTCCTTATCTCTTGTATCATTCTATCTGTCAAATAGAATATGTAATTTATAATTTATAACGACTTTAACAACAAAAAAATAAAATAAAAAAGTCACAGATTATTAAAAAAAAAAAATACAATAACTATGAGAATCAAATCACCTTGTTTCTTCAAATCTAATCTAATATTCTTTCTTCAAATTATTCAAATCAAATCATGAGTTAACAAAAA
The DNA here is from genome assembly GCA_014843725.1 of Amphicarpaea edgeworthii. Lineage (NCBI taxonomy): Eukaryota > Viridiplantae > Streptophyta > Magnoliopsida > Fabales > Fabaceae > Amphicarpaea > Amphicarpaea edgeworthii. The sequence continues at coordinate 12,502,397 of CM026321.1, forward strand.
TAAAAACATATCACACCATCAATAAAAATCTGATCATCCAATATAGTTATAACATTAAATTAAAATTAAAATAAAAAACAATTCCCAAACAAACAAGATTGGGAGGAAAAATGAAAACTCATAACGGGATGAAGGTAAGGTTCATCTAATCTATTTAGTTGAAGATAGGCAAGGTCCATCTTATTGCCATCTAAATTTAGAACTTGGTGGTACCGACAGCGACAACTCCAAGGTAAGGTCCATCTCCGTGTAAACACCAGAGTAGTGGATCTTGGCACGTAGCGTTGTCTTGTGGTCGCAGATCTCAACGACGTAGCCTCTTAAGGTTGCAAATCTCGGCGCGGCGTGGCGTCGTTCTAGGGTCACAAATCTCGGCAACGAAGCATTGTCCCATGGTCGCAGATCTTAGTGGCATAGCCTCTCAGGGTCGCGAATCTCGCCGTAACGTCGTTCTAGAGTTGCAAGTCTTGGCGGCGCAGCGTTGTCCCACAGTCATAGATCTCAACGGCATAGCGTCTTAAGGTTGCGGATCTTGGCAACATAGCATCCCAAGGTCGCGGATCTCGCCGACAATCGCACCACCTCTCTTGATTTCAATGTGTCCAACAAATCTTGGCGACATAGCCTTCAGAAGCACTATGGAGGAGAGGCCATGTGGAAGTGCACGTGCAGGGGAAGATGAACGGTCTTCTAATGAAACGGTCGCTTCGTCCCCCTCTTCGTCGCCACTCATTGCCACGCTCACCTCCCGCAACATCATGTTGCGTCACGCCATCACCATCTCCTCTGTCGACATTGGTCAATGTGGGGTCATCCTCAACGGTGCAGATATGGGGAAGGAGTGGACAACAAAAGTTGCAGCCAGGTACTACATCTTGCCGGCATCAATCTGGCGGCGGAGATGCAATCATGAAGCCGACCTAGTTGCCGGAGTAGATGAGTTAGAGGGAGCTATTGTGGTGGGACTGTGGGAGGACACGAGGTTACATTTAGGGATTTTGAGAGGTTCAGCTTTAGGTTTAGGGATTTTTAGAGTTTAGGGAAAAAGTTTTGTTTTTTTTATATTATTATTTAAATAATTCTTAAACCGCCAGAAATCATATCTTGACATTTAAATTTAAAAGTTTATAAGACCCTTTTGGCACACATTAATGTTTTATGGGAAAATGACTAAAAAACATATTTTTTTAAATTTGAAGGATTAAAAAAATAATTTTGAATTTGAATAACTAAAAAAAAAGTGATATTTGAGGGATTAAAATAATATTTAAGTCAATTAAAAATCCAAGGAATGGCCTTCTTCAATTGACTTTGGATTTGCCCACCGCCAATGAGAACTATCACTAATTATCTAGGACAAAATAGAGGATGTATAATATTATGCATCAAGTCGTGACAAGGAGTGGCACTGAAATTGTTTGCCAGTATAGATCCATAAGCATGTTACAAAATGATGGTGACACATAAACATTCATACACATAAAGAGTTGGTTAAATTACATACCATTAGCATAGACATGTGATATTGGACCGTCCCCCACTACCTACTACCAAACCTTCCTCACCACTATACCCAACATCAGCAACATTTTTTTATTTTGAGCTTCTACACTAGACTAATTATATTCAATAAACACAAAATTATAATTATTGACCTATGGACGAAAACAAAAAAAATATTAATAAAAATAATTATATTTTCAATTAAATATTTCGTGCAATACACGATATGCACACTAATATTAATAAACATAGTAAGACAATTATTAATTAAAGTTGAGATTGTTTCGGCACGGGTGTTTTCTATGACAATATTTTTCTCCAATAAATTCATCATCATCCTTATCAACGATAAGATGACATATTGTAATTATGTGATTGATTTTCCCACGGTTTGAATATTTTTTCTTTTTCTTTGGGACACCTTTACATTTCACAAAAATGGAGCCAGATTTGACTCTCCACATATTGGGGGTTGAATTTTCAAATGACTACTCAAATTAAGAAGTTGGGTTCACATAAAATTAAACATGTTAACTTTTTTGGCTGTGAAACAGCAAATTCAATTGAATGATTTAGTTAACATAGAAAAATGTGCTATAAAAATAATGTCATTGTAGTTATCATCGAGATCACACGACGCAATTAATGAGCTCTTAGCATCCTTAAGCCATCTTTTGCAGATCAAGGATGAAGGAAACTCCACAACATGATTATACCTCATCGCACACATTATATGGCTATAAGGAACACCTGTAGAATAAAACAACATACAATCACAATTAAACTTGTCTTCCGATTTATCAAACACAACTTTATGGTGGCTACTACGTTGAGAATATCTATTAACATTGAACAAGACCTGATCATCATGTTCAGATTTATCAATCACGTTCAAAGAACTAGCATTCAAGATTTGGTCTTTCATAAGTTTGAAAACACCACATGTGTATAACTTTGTAGTATGATGTTCAAGCAATGGAAGACAAGTTGTCTCAACAAATTGTGTGTAAAAGGAATTAAAACCAAACACCAATTCATTGTACATATAATCCCTTAATGAGTGTTCAAAGTTATTCATCAACTCCACAAGTGTGTTTTTCCTCTTCAAATAAGTCTTCACATTAGAATTCACGCCTTCACACAATGAAGTTGTTCTAAGTCCTACAAAAAAAATATCTCTTAAGTATGCAGTAGCCCAAAATCTTTTCTTCTCATAAACTTGCTTCACCCAATTGTTGCCTTCAAGGTGATTTCTACCAACCATTTCTATCTAAAACTCTTCAAATCTACTAGGAGAAATATTTGCATATAAAGCCTTTTGAAAATCCTTTAAAGAGGGGGGATTCTTCACATTTTCATTCGCATTCTTGTTCAAATGCCACGCACAAAGTCAGTGGTTACATTTGATAAAACTTGTTTCACGGCTTCTCTCATGGTACCATCACCGTCTGTGATCACCGATGAAGGTGGCTTTTTGGACATTGCAAGCAAAAAATACTCAAGCACCCACTTATAAGTCTTGATGGTTTCATCTGAAACAATTGTACAACCAAAAATAATAGTTTGAGCATGATGATTTTTACCAAAAAAAATTACAAAAGGCTTATTATACTTGTTTTTCTTGTATGTGTTATTGAAAGCTAACACATCTCCAAATGCTGGGAAGTCACTTCTACAAGTACCATATGACCAAAACAAATGATTCAATTTACCATCTTCAAAAAGTACATATATTGGATAAAATAGAGGATCACTATTTGCTTTACCTTTTAGATAACTTAATGCAGCCAATACATCGTCATCATTTTATTTTAGCGTGCCTTTGTCTCTCAATATGGTTGAACAAGTGACCAATACCTGAATGTCCACCCTTTTGATCCATCATATATCTCATTATATAAGAGGTTCGGACACCATACGCATGCAAAGAATCAACTTAGACTTTATCTCCCTCAGAAAGACTACGATAGATTCTAATAAAGGAAACAAAGTTACATCCCTCATAAAATATTTTCTTTCCCTTAAGCTCTCTTTGTTGCATACAAATTTACGCGTTATAATGTTGTCTTTAATATCATGAATAACCTCATCCTTCCTAATTCTCAAACCATAACATTTTTCATAAAAAAAAAATAAAACCTGTAAGTAGCATGTTCACTTGAAATATCCAACACTTCAATGTCATTCACGATCAAGTCAAGCATATTTTTCAAACCTAACCTTGTTAGGTCGGCATCTTCATGTTTAACTTCAACACAATCATTGTCTTCGCAATCAGACTAACTATTATAAATGTCATTCTTGAAATCATAATCAATTGCAACACTAGCAGTAGCCTCATACTTACACATATGTTCAATAAATTGAGGGAATGACATAGTAGTAATAAAAATCTTTAAGGATGTAAAAAAAAACCGTACAATAAATAAGCCTGGGCAATGGAACAAACACAATGCTCAAGTTCTATTCAACAACAACCAAATCTTCTAAACGTAAAATGGAGAAACAACTGCTTTTAAAGCTAGATTTAATTGGTTTCGTTTCAATGGAGGAGAAAAATAAAATTGCTTCCGATTAATAGGAATAAAGAGTAAAGGTGATGCTCAATACTCTAAAAAAAATGACAAAAATGCCCTTGAGTCAATTTTGAAACCATTTATGTTACCCACTAGAAAACATTTCGATGACGGGGACAACAAAACCATGTGGCATGATTTGGTTGGTCCACCTAATAACGTGCATATGTCCCCCTTAATCACAAAGATGTTGAGAGGATTTGCCTATTAATTACAAATACTTTTTAAAATACCGAAATTTTAATTTTTTTGTTAACACATTCAAACAAGATATTTAAGGATAGAAAATTTTAAATCCTCTACAAATTATAGGCTTAAATAAGTTTTGGACCCCTATAAAATATTTCTTTTTTTACTTTAAGTCTTTATAAAATTTTTACTATGTTTTGATTCCTATAATAATTTTTTTATTTTGGATCTCTACCGATGACATAAAATCATCTCAACCATTGATATATGTTAAGATGGTGTCACGTCATCACTTAACTAATGGTTGAGATGATGTCATGTCATCAATAGGAATCCAAAACCAAAAATAAAATATTATAGAAACATAAAATATAACAAAAATTTTATAGGGACTCAAAATTAAAAAAATAATATTTTATAAGGATTCAAAACTTATTTAAGCAAAAATTATATTATCCATTTAAAATTCTATACCCAAATTACATTCATTATTTAAATAGTTTCATCCAAAAAAAAAAGAAATTTAAGAAATGTGATTTTTTTATTCAGTCAAATACTTTTAAAAGACAATGTCTAGAGTGAACCTATAAAAAAAAATATAGTTTATTGGTGTAACATTAATTTTCTAGTGTTAGATATCACATTTAAAAAATGAACGATCAAGATTTGTTACCGGCTATCTTTATTTTATATAGACAAAATTTGATTAAATTTAATATATATAATACATTATCAATTTTAACCATATTTATTAAATGAGGTTTTTACAAAAAGAAAAATACAAATTAAAAGAGATTTGATGTACAATTTTATACTTAACGAATTTGTCCGGATTTATTTATCATCTAAAAAATTATAACAACAACTTATTGTTTTTAATTTATTTAAATAAATTAAATTCTTCATGATATCTTATAAAATAAATATCAAATAAATTATTTATTATTGAAGAAGAAAATAATCTGCTTTTATTTCAATAAATTTTTAAGTGGTAAGTTAATTTTATTTATGAAGAAAATAAACGATTTTAAAAGTTGTAACTACTTTTCTTTCAATAAATTTTAAAGTGAAAATATTTATTTTTTGTTTTATGACTAAAATAATCCCGTAATAAATTAGAAAAATAAGTAAACGTGAACCTGAAAAAATATAATAATACTGTTATAATCACTAAAATAATTATAAAATAAATCATACAAAATAAAAAATACAAAAAATTATAAAGATGTTATTAAATAAAAGTAATAAATTATATTATAATTGAAAATATCAAGGTAATATTATACATAAAGATATCTCATATCTCGCTTAATAATAATACTAAGTAATGTTATATTAATACAAAATAATATCATCAAGCAAAAAAATATATTATAATTTACTATTTTTAAAAATAGAGTATAAACATTTATATTAAAATAAATTGTGAAGAAACTAAAAAAATTGAAAAAAGACAGTTAATTATCATCGTGATTTAAAAATTATAAAAGAATTTATAAAAATCAAAAAAATAAATTTAACAAATAAAAATTAATAATAAAAACTATAAATAAAATAATATTTTAAAGTTTTGTAATATTAAATATTTTTTAAACACAAAAAAAATGAATTTTTTCATACATAATATTTTTAGAAAAAAAATATTAAAAATTAAGTAATTAATCTTCTATATAAAATTATAATGCTTTTTTGTCTACATGTTCACGTTCCTAGAAAATAAAGAATTGAAAAAATGAGAAATTAAACAACAAATGTAATTACATGTTAATCCAAAACAAAGTATATTCGTGAGTAGAAGAAAAAAGAAAATAATAATTATCATACTTACACAAACGAAGATGAAAGGAGAAAATTTTCTTGTATTGAGAAAACACCCTTGTCACGAGAGGTGAAATAATGTTTGTTTGTTTAATGTTTAGGGCATAGGGTGTAGGATGTAGAATTTAAGGCCGCTATAAAACAGGTTTATAAGAGGGAGAGTGAAATAGTTTTTTTTTTTTTTAATATTGGATGTAGTAAAAAGGGGAAGGAGAAGGTTTTTTTAATCTCTCTTTTCCTCTCTTCACTGCATCCAAAATTAAAAAAAAAAAGATTTAGCAAATATTCAAAAGAATTATTTTATCACATCCTAAAATATTCAAGATTTATCATCACCGCCACCAAGAGTTGCCTTAACACCATGACCACCGCCGCTAGGGTGTGATAAAATAATTCTTTTAAATATTTGATAAATCTTTTTTTTTTTTAATTTTGGATGCAGTAAAGAGAGGAAAAGAGAGATTAAAAAAAACATGAGCCATATAACTTCATTAAACAAAATGATCTCACTCACACTTCAATTTCAATTTGTAGTCATGTCATGTATGTCATGTTGACTCGACTCCATGAAGATCTCTACAACTTTTAGGCGGTCCTCATAGGCCCCATCCCCTACCATGGTTCTCTAACCATTTAGGGAGTCCCTTGAATTACCTTATGGAGGATTTGTGGTTTTATTGAATATAGACAAGTGTTGGTATTGGCTTACCTCTGTAAGGTTTGCAAGATCATACATCTATAGGGATTTTCTCACTCATCTATTTTATAAGTCCATTCTTATTAGCCACCACAAAAACCCCAACACTAGGTTGAGAGCCCACCTAGCACTCTCAACTTACGTGTTTACCCGTATGCAATGCCACATTATGTATGAATGCACATACCACCAACTATATAATATACTTAAAGTATATCATCATTCATGATATTCATTACAACAAACTCATCATTCCAATAAAACATAAACTTATTATCATGCGTCTAAGATTGTTGTTTGTTATAACTATGATATCTATAAGTATACTAACTCAATTAAGTTGGTTCTTATCTCATTTTAAAGCTAAGAATATTATATACAACTCTTATGTTTATCTTGAGACATAAATTGAAAGTATAATACATCTAATTTATAAATCAAGTGAAACTTTTACCTATTTGTGCAGCTTGACCTTCACTTACTAATTTGATCGTATCTAAAGCTGTACATAATATTTTTGAGTGAATCTAAGGGCATTCATTAGTAAACATTCATATCTACAACTTTTATGAAGACTGCATTCCAAAATTCTAACTCTAAAATAGAGTTTCAAACAAAACAGATTCAGAGCAGGGAAAATAAAATACAGCAGAGGACACGGTTTTGAGCCAATTATTCATTTCCTTTCAACAACTTAGATTCATTCTTCATCATGGTGAACATTCTAGCAGCAACTACAGCCTATCAAGGCATTTCATGACAGCAAAATAAAGTTTCAATGGAAGCAAAAATCTGAGTTTTATAGCCGCCAAAACAAGATTTTATAGCAGTTGGAACAACAATCTAATGGCAACAAACTAAAAGTCCATATCAGTAAAAATTGGAACTAAAATAGAAGCAAAAATCTGAACTTTATATTACTAAAACAGCAGCCACACTTCACTCTATCTTAGGAAATTCAATGTCAAAACAGCAGCCAAAACAATCACTAAAATAGCAGCCACACTTCACTCTATATCAGTAAATTTAATGCCAAAACAACAACTAAAACAGCAGCCACACTTCACTCTATATCAGGAAATTCAATGCCAAAACAGCAGCCAAAACAATCACTAAAATAGCAGCCACACTTCACTTTATATCAGTAAAATTCAATGCCAAAACAATAACAAAACAACAACTAAAACAACAGCCACACAGCAACCACATTTCACTTTATATCAAGAAATTCAATGCCAAAAATAGCAGCCAAATTTCACTTTTGATCAGGAAATGCAACGCCAAAACAGTAGCCAAAACAACATCCGTAGCAATGGAATTGAAGGCCAAGCAATAGTAAAGTGATCTCTTAGGACAACATAAAAAAAAAAAAAAAAACTAGAAACAGCAACAATAAACTCAACTGGAACAACTTTCAGGACAAACAACTACGGAACCTCAATAGCAATCCCAGTTTCAATTAAAGTTTTTAATTGTATACTCATATAAATTGAAATCAAATAGTAGAGGAGAATTATCTAGCTTCCCTTACCCAGGAGTGATTCACAATCTTGAAGAAGAAGTTATGGAGGGAACTTGATGATCCAAGAACGATCTTACTAAATCTTTGCTATGAAACCAACTAGAGGGAACCTAGAGTAACACGAAAACAAGTTTTCAATAAACCCACAAAATTTAAGTAATACCCATTTGAAAATTTCTTGATGGGAGATGAGAAAGGAACTAAGAGACCAAAAAGAAAGATATGAGCTTACCAACACAACAACAATTTAGAAAACCTCAAAGAAGGATGATTAAGTTGTCAATCATGAGAAAGTTTCAACTTTCATCGTGAGATCAGAAAAGAGTGAACTAGGAAGAAGAAAAGTGAAGGAGATGAGGAAGTGGGAGAAGCTTCCCACGTAAGCTTTAAGAAGGATTAAATTTTTTGTTCTTTGCACCCCTATCAAGCTCTAACTACACCCCTCCAATTCTATAATTAATCTCAAATATAAGGCTCTAAAAACTTAGCCCAAAATAGTCTACGCCCGCCAAAACATTTATATGAAAAAACATAAAACTAACTAAACACCTAACCACACGTAAATAAATCACTTTCATTTTATTTATTATATCATTAAATAATAATTTAAATTTACTTGATGTTGTATTTTAAATCAATCATTTGCTCACAAAATTAGAAAACTATGATGTTACAGTCTTGGTGTTGGGGCAACTCTTGATGGCGGTGATGATAAATCTTTAATATTTTAGGATGTAATAAAATAATTCTTTTAAATATATGGTAAATCTTTTTTTTTTTTTTAATTTTGGATGCAGTGAAGAAGGGAAGTAGAAAGATCAAATGAAGTAGGTGTATGTTAATTTTTAAATGACTATGTTAATTTTTATCGTCTAATTTAATCCAACGGATGAGAATATCTATTTTTATTCTCACATAAAAACGAAATTCTTATACAAGTCGTCCCATTTTTTTTTTTTTGTTGAATGGATTAGACAAAAGCCTCTTACCCAAAAGAAATTAACATTCTATATGAGAATTGCAATTAATAGGTTCCTCTGACTCCAAACTAGAGCTAAAGCAAGACAAAGTATCAAAAAACATAACACAACTTTTTTAAAATATAATTTCTATTAATAATTTTATTATTCAAGTAATTTTTTTTTTTTTACTTTGTAAATTATATAAATAATTTTTTTCTATCAAAACAATATCTTTCTAGTATAGATGAAAAAGATTAATTAACGGGATTCATAAAAAAAAATTAATTAATGGATAAATTTTAGTTTAGAATATGTAATTAGGTAAAAAAAAATGATTTAGTTGTCATTTATATTTAAAAAAATTAATTAATCTGATAAAATATTTTTCTTATCTATTATAGCAACAGGAGGTTATCTACTTCATGACCAATAAAATGATTCACTTCTTCACCTAGGCTCTTGTGCACCTTTAAAAATTGAAGAAGAATTTGAATGGATGGATGCATTTCAATTTTCAAAAATCTTCGTTCAAACACAATGTAAAATTAAATCTTCTCATCACTCACGTACGTACACACAACACCGTACACGTGCTGACATTCAAATACCTCCCGTTTCCCAACTCTCCCAATTCCTAACGGCTACTTTCTTCGTCTTCCCTTCCCCTCTCAAGGCTCAACCCAAATCCTGCTTTCGCTTCTCTTCTCTTCTCTTCAGTGCGTCTTGTTCTCTGCAGTAACCGCAACGATGCTGCCGAAAAACCCAATCCTTCGGTGCCGGGACACTCCTTCCAAAAAACCTAGACCCACCCGCAAGCAAAAACACAAGGACAAAGAGAACCATCCCTCTTCCACTCCCAACCCTCTCAAGCGCAAACTTTCCGACCACTCCGTTCCCCCAACCTCCGATTCCGGCGTCAAGGTCAACAACAAGTCAACAACCATTCCAGATTTTACTTCTTCTCTTTTTATTTTTTTATCATCATTTATTTATTTATTTATAATTTTATATTCTGATTTCTAGGTTATTGTGAGGATGAGACCTGCGTGCGGTGACCGGGACGAGGAAGATTCCATCATAGTTCAGAGGATTTCCAGTGATTCCTTGTCCATCAACGGTCAGAACTTCACATTTGATTCCGTTGCTCACACCAATGCTACTCAGGCATGATTCAAAGTTTATTACTTTACTTTATTATTATTATTACTATTACGCTGAACTCTCTTTCTATGATTTGTGGTAGTTAGTTACTGGATTGCTCTTTTGTGTTCTCCAGTTAGATATTTTCGACCTTGTTGGGGCGCCTCTTGTAGAGAATTGCTTGGCTGGATTTAATAGTTCTGTATTCGCATATGGGCAGGTTTCTACTTTCTTCCTTCCCATTTTGCTTTGCATTGTGCCGTTATGTTCTTTTGGGTCTGTTTGGTTAAATGTCTCTAGACTTCTAGGACAAGAAAATATGAAGATAAAATGAAATTAGCTGCTAAAATTGGTTTCTCTCATAGTTAGGGTTGGTTTGAACACACTACTCTAGGAGAAGGACATTTAGGAGAAGAAATTATAAAAAAAAATGAAATTAGCTTGTTAAAATTGTATTCTCCAATGGTCAATTAGTATAAGTTCTCTCATATACCTTCTTCTAAAAGATGTGGAACTTCTACAAATTAGCCATTAGAGAAGACAATTTTAACTTGTAGAGAAGTTAATTTCATTTTTTTTCTTTCATATCTTTTCCTCCTAGAAGTCCTTCTAGAGTATTGTGTACAAACAAACCCTTAATTTGTAGAAGTCTCACATCTATTAGAGAGCTTTCACAAATTAGCTAATGGAGAAGCCAACTTTAACTTATGGAGAAGCTAATTTCATTTTTTTTTCCTATTTGTTTTCTCATAAAAGTTCTTCCAGAATAGAGTAGTGTACTCAAAACAACCGTGATTTGGATCATGCTGATTTTTGAAATTTTGGATAGACTGGGAGTGGGAAGACCTATACCATGTGGGGTCCTGGCAATGCTTTCTCAGATGACAATTCAGCAGCAGATGACGAACAAGGTCTTGCGCCTCGTGTTTTTCAAAGACTCTTTGCCTGCATTAATGAGGTAAGTGTTGAGTTCTGTTCAATTTGTGATTGGAATCCTTTGATCGTTGTTATATGAACTTTGTCGTGATTTTCATTCTTGTGTTTCCTGCACAGGAGCAAATTAAGCATTCTGACAAGCAACTCAAATATCAGTGTCACTGCTCTTTTCTTGAGGTTGAATTGAATGACTGTTGATGATTTCTTTCTATGTCCCTATTATGCTTGACCTTGTTATCTAGTCCTTTTGACAGGTAACTTGTTTTGCAGATATACAATGAGCAAATAACAGATCTATTAGATCCAAATCAAAGAAACCTACAGGTAAAATCTATTCCATTACAGTTTTCCGTTGATCATAAACATACGTAACCAGGTTATTCTAGAACTGGTGGTCTTTTGATGCTTATTCAGATTAGAGAAGATGTCAAATCTGGTGTCTATGTTGAAAATCTTACAGAGGAGCAAGTGTGTACAAAGAAAGATGTCACTCAGCTTTTGATAAAGGTATGCTTCATTACATTTGTATAAATAGTTGTGCTATTCAACCATTTCATTATGAATAAATTGTAAAAGTCAATAAAATAGATTTTCTTAAAGGATTTTCTCTATCTCCATTCTTTATAATTTTATTTCTAAATATCTCAAAAGCCTAACACATTCAATTGATAGTTTTTGTTTTATTTTATTTCTGTATTTTTGGACTCCAAATTTCATAATTGCCATGGTTTTCGTTTGTCCTTTTCTCTTTGTGTTTTTACTATTATATACCTTTCATTATACAGGGTTTGTTAAACAGAAGAATTGGTGCAACCAGTATAAATTCTGAAAGTTCACGTTCTCATACTGTTTTTACTTGTGTGGTTGAATCTCGGTGCAAGGTGATGCACTCTTCTCTTGTAGTTCAACAATATAGTTTTTAATAATATTAGAGAATTTGTATTATGGGTTTATGTAGATAGGAAGGGCAGACATTTTACAATCTTTAACTAGATAAATTTTAGAAGAAACAACGTGTGCTATATTGGAATGTGGAAGTCTAGCAGCAATCTTGAACTTTTGTTTTTCAGTTCTTCTGTTTTCCTCATGAACTTCTGTTGGCAAGATATTTTTCTGCTTCACAATAGAAATGTAAATAGAGAAAAGAGGTATTGAAGCGAGTTCATATTTTCACTTTGCAGAGTACTACTGCAGATGGTGTAAGCAGATTTAGAACAAGTAAAATAAATCTTGTTGATCTAGCTGGGTCAGAACGACAAAAATTAACAGGTGCAGCAGGAGACCGTTTGAAGGAAGCTGGCAATATTAATAGATCACTTTCACAGCTTGGGTATGATTAAAATGTGGTATACATTGACGTTTGATATCAGAATTGAAATACAAATACATATTACAAGCTACTGAATAGATTTGAATACAAATACAAAGCTACTGCTTTCAGTAGCTTTCATTATTTCCTGCTTTCTCAGAGATATCTACTGCTTTAGTGGAATCTCTTCTACTTAAAGAAAATAAGCATTTCAGTAGTATTGTGTGTCTTTCTATCACATTTGCTTAGTCATAATACTCTGACTCAACCACAAGCTTTGGATTCTAAAACTGTTGTCAAGTTCAGAATTCATGAATTCATGACTTATCAACAATATCATTTGCAGAAGGCATACATTTGGTATTGACTTTTCGATAATAAATGCATTTAATATTTAGGTAAAAGGCATATCATCAAAGTCGACCTAGGTTTAAAAATATTGTTATAGGGACATCTTTTGACTTGAATAATTGTGATACAAACTGATTTTGATACTTCAATAGGACTTCTTGTGGAACCCTGCCTTAGACTTTTTTTCTGTATCAATGAAAAATCATTTGCTGGTCTTGTGTCCTTTCCTTTTTCTATCAAACCCTATACTGTGTGTATATAACCTCTATAAGAATGTAGCCATAACAAGGACTGTTCAATGCAAGTTTTACATTATTCTATCATTTTACACTAAAATGCTTGCCCACTGATTGAGTTGTTGGCAAGGCACATACTTTGCTCTAACAAAGTAACAATTATTTGTATATAATTCAAGGCTGAAAATAACTATTTCTTTCCATTTTTATTACTTGTTCATCATATTAATATCTTCCTGACTGCCAAAATCTACTCATCCATCATCCAATTACTTACTGAGGTTGAATTGGACTGCAGGAATTTGATAAACATTCTTGCTGAAGTCTCTCAGACAGGAAAGCCACGACATATACCATATAGAGACTCCAGGTTGACATTTTTATTGCAGGAGTCTCTTGGCGGAAATGCAAAATTAGCATTGGTTTGTGCTATTTCCCCAGCACACAGGTAGATATCAACCATTAGTGATTTGAACTTCTTCTGGCTCTTAATGTATGCTGGATTATTTATCATGACTTAACATTGCAGCTGTAAGAGTGAAACTTTTAGTACATTGAGATTTGCGCAACGTGCAAAGGCTATCAAGAATAAAGCAGTTGTCAATGAAGTAATGCACGGTGATGTGAATCAATTACGAGAGGTGATACGCCAACTCAGGGTAATATCTCTTCTACCATGATCGTTCCTTTCTTTGTACCTGGCCAGTACATTTTTTTTTTCAAATAACCTATAACTGTAAGAAATCAAACAGGATGAACTGCATCGAATTAAAGCAAATGGTTACAGTCCAAGTGATGGAAGTCGAGGTCATTCAGCAGCTTTGATCAGAAGAAGTTTGATTTTATTGAAGCCTAACCTCAATCGCCCATTATCACTACCTAATGTTGATGAAGATGGTGATGAAGAGATGGAGATTGATGAGGAAGGTGTTGAGGATCATGCTGAAGTTCTCCACAACTCAAATGGAGGTTTTGCTGGTTTTTCAGCCCCTAATGGATCTATTGGTTCACCTAGGGCTGCAATGAATGGTGACAGCCCTGCTGGCGGCATGGTTAAATGTAAAACATCCCCCATCCTCATCCCTTCATCCAGCCTTTCACCAACAATCAGCAACAGCAGGAAAAGTTTGAGGACCTCATTAAAGCAGTCTCCTTCTGAGAATAATATTCATGATGAAAGTGATTTAGGCACAAAAACCATTAACCAGAAATGCTTGTCTACTGCTTTCTCTAGCCAGACAGCTCCAAATTTCCTAACTAAAACCGAAAATTTAGCAGTAAGCATCCGCAATAACCACCATCATGGTGCATTATTATCAAGTCTCTCATTGAGACCCAAAGATTCCAGGCTAATTATTCCTGTGGAAAAAGTTGATGTGGGAGTTCAGGCTTTTCTTGACGATAATGCCAAAAAGGAAGATTATGCTATGCTTACCTGTAATAACTGTAAAAGCAGAATGCAGCTTGATGTCAATGAGATTGACAATAGCTCAAGTGTGCAGCTGGTACCGATTGAATGCCCGGAGTCAACTGATAAACCAAAGAAGCAAATTCTGAAAGTAAGTGCAAGGATCTCGGCTGCTTCTTCTGGTATAGCTTAAATTCAATCTATTACTTTTCATTTCTTTCTATTATAATGTAGGCAGTAGAGAAGGTTTTGGCAGGATCAATAAGGAGAGAAATGGCACTAGAAGAGTTCTGTGCAAAGCAGACTTCTGATATAATGCAGCTCAATTGCTTGGTAAGTTTCTGTTTATTGACAATCATCTGTGGTCATTGTTTTGTCTTGTATTGTGACTATTTTCAATCATATTTGTAGTTGCAAAAGTACAGGCAAGAGAAGGAATGCAATGCCACAATAACACAGATAAGAGAAGATAAAATTCTACGCCTTCAGAGCCTTCTTGATGGTGTTTTATCCACCAAGGAGTTCATGGATGAAGAGCTGGTATCCCTTGCACATGAAAACAAGGTAGAAATAAGTTATTTTAAGGTTTTCTTTTTATGATTACTGTCTTTGATGCTTATATTTAGGACTTGCCTGCTATCAAAATTCAACAGCTTTTAAAGGAGAACCATGAGCATCATTTAGAAGTTCTGAAGATGAAGATAGAGTTAAAAAGAGGACAAGATGAGTTACAAGAGTATCAGAATTTTTACCAATTTGGGGAGAGAGAAGTGTTGATGGAAGAGATATGTTGTTTAAGAAATCAGCTTCACTTTTATGTTGACTCTACATCCACATTCGCAAAAATGCAATATCCGCAATTGCAATTGACTGCCATTCCAGATTTAACAGTGGCTAGCACTGAGGCAAATGCAAATCCAGAATTAACTGAAGACAGTGTCAAAGTAAAACTTGAACAGGAAAAAAGTCAACGGACAGAGGCAGAAAGCAGGTGGATTTCTCTAACTGAAAAACTGAGAGCTGAACTTGAAGCTAGCAGGTCACTAGCTGAAAAGAGGAAGCAGGAACTAGATACTGAGAGGAAGTGTGCTGAGGAACTGAATAAAATAATGCAAATGGCTATAGAAGGTAATGCACGAATTTTAGAGCAGTACGCTGATTTAGAAGAGAAACATATCCAATTGCTTGAAAGGCATAGAAAGATCCAGGATGGAATTGATGATGTCAAGGAAGCAGCTTCCAGAGCAGGAGTAAGAGGTGAAGACTCTAAATTCATAAATCCCCTTGCTGCAGAAATTTCAGCATTAAAAGCAGAAAAAGAAAAAGAAATGGAAATCCTGAGAGATGAAAATAGAGGTCTTCGGGCTCAACTGAAGGATACTGCTGAAGCAGTGCAATCTGCAGGTGAACTTCTTGTGCAACTTAATGAAGCAGAAGAAGGTGCCATTACTGCACAGGTATGTAAAAAGAATCAATGTGTGTATTCATATTTCAACTGATCAAGAATCAATGCGTATTTCCAATAGTTTCACCAGTACTTGTTGCTTTCATCAGCATCCCTCTTCCTTTCTCTCTTCCAACTTTACTCCAATATTGTCCTAGTTTGATCAATTGACAATGTCATCTGTTCCTTAAAAATACACCCATTTGTTTCTCTTATTCTCATGCTATGTAGAGAGTGAAAAATGGATTGTACCTGCCCCTAAGAAGGTTAGCCATCAATATTCATGAATTTCTATGATTGTCATCAATATATAAACACAAGAGAAATGATTTATTTCATGTAACAATGTCTCTTAGAATATGGAGTGACACTAAAATACTAGTAGTACCTAACTGGTTTATTCCATCACAAGTAGGTCAATTTTATTTTGGTACATCTGATGCATACATATAGTTTAACTGGTAGTGGAGATGTTTTCCAAAGAGCTGGATCAGTTCACTACTTCGAGTCTAACTCTATAAGATGTATTAACTTGCAGAAGCGGGCGATGGATGCAGAGCACAAAGCTGCAAAGGCCTACAAACAAATTGATAAATTGAAGAAGAAACATGACAAGGAGATTAGCACACTTAATAAGCTACTTGCCAAGACACGTTTGCCTAATGAAGAAATACAACCTACTTTGGATGACACCAAGGTGCCCCAAAATGTTAATGGTAAATTTGAGTTAGTTTGTAACGAAGAGGATTATAGTGAACTTGCAAAATTGGCAGACCAATCATGGTTCTCTGCTCATGACACATGCAACATATAGTTTAGTTTGTGTTCATTTGTTCATATGATGATTTGCCTCACAGTTGTCTCTTCCTTACACCAAAGCCTATTTTGAAACTGGAGGGAAGTTTTGCATTAATTTGTTGTGAGAAATCAATGTGCATTTTTGTTTAAACGTTTCCAACGGATTTTGCATCATCCCAATGGGAGGCCAGACTTTGAATAAATAGGCCTAGCCAGTTTCATTTAAACTAAAGTTTAAGCCTAACCTGTTATCTATCAGAAATTTTTTTATAAGCATGGTCAGGCCTTTTAAAAAGCATATTTGGCCTATTTAAAAGCCTACTTAATGTCATTAAATAGATTAACAAACTTATTTTTAAGGTTTAATTGTACTTTTAGTTCCCTACTTTCACAAATTCGCAAGCTTGGTTCCCTTAGTTTTTAATTTGCAATTTTGATCCCCTACTTTTAAAATCTTATCATTTTTGTTCAACCGTTAAATTACAAAGTTGACTATCAAATTTAGTGTTGACTTTTTTTTCATTTAAAAAAAAACACCTTTTTTTTTTTACTAGTCGCAAACTTTTTTTAATTTAAAATTTACTCAGTTATTATAATTTTTATTTTGTAATTAGTTTAAAATTAGGTACTTAAATTTAATTAAGTTAATTTTTAGATTAGTAACAGAATAAGTAAACTCTCTTTCTATTTAATTAAAAGTGGCTCGATTTTTTGTAATTAGTAAAAAAATTAAGTAATTAAATTTAATTAGTTAATTTTGTGATTAATAAAAAAAAAAAAGGTGAGCCTTAAAATTTTAAAAAAATTAACGTTAAATTTGACAGTCAATCGTTATAATTTAATGGTTGAACCAATATTGTAAGATTTTAAAAATATGAGGATTAAAATTATGAATTAAAAATTAGGGAACCAAAATCATAGATTTGTGAAAATAAGGGACTAAAATTGCAATTAAAAGTGCCAACTTTTTTTAATTACATGGCAAAAAAAAGTGGTTCATCCCATTCTTGTTAAAATTTAGTTTTTAAAAATGTAGTGTTATCAATACACTCCTATTAACACATCTTATTAAAATTAATTGAAAATTATAAGATTGATAAAGAAAGTTACTAAATGGGATGTGTGACTCATCCAATTTTTGAGAGTGTGTTCCTAACATTAAAAAAAAAATAAAAATACTAACCTAAAACCATACAATATAGCTAATGTAAAAGGTTTAATATAAAAGATATACAATAAAAGAAAAGACTCACGTAAAAATCATATAAAAACTTAACTAACCTAAAATATTAGGCAGTAGATGTCTAATTATTATTTATATTGATATATTAAAATATTAATAATATGATCATGGTATTATAAATAGATTTATTTAGTTAATAATAATATTTTTTTAGGGAAAGTTAATAACAATATTATTAATATAATATCTATATATATTTTACTATACTATATAAATAAATAGACTAACCTATTAGGCCTTGCTTGATAGGCTTTTTTTTTTTTTTTTGTAAGTCTAAGTCTAACCTTTTAAAATAAATAGGCTTTTAGTCAAATCCAAATACAGTCTTTTTATTAAATAAGTCCAATTTTAATAAAATAATTTTAGGGATTTCGAGATGTAATGAGAAGTGATCATATAATTTCAAAATTGAAAGGAATTTAGGTATAAAACTACGCGTGTAGCCTAAACACAAATTACATTGACTAAACCACGTAATTCTTTGTGTTTTTTCTCTCTATTTATTTATTTTTATTTTTATCTACTCTATAACACTAATATTAATATATTAAATTATTGTGCTACAGTTTGTCTTTAATTTGTTGGACAAGAAGATAACCTTGTTTGATGCTTTGCTATTCGACCTGTCTATTTTATGACTTAAAACTATATATTAGTATTAGTGTCACTTTCTATGTTTTTTTTTTTCTTTTAATGATTATTGAGTAAAATTTATTAAAAATTATCAATTTTTTTTTCGGGAGTCTCATCTTTCATTAATGATTATCTTTCCGAATTTAAAAGTATTATCTACCAAAATTGGTAATTGTTTTTATAAATTTCAGTCATAGAAAAATATTAAAAAGAGAGTATTACTAACAACAATGTCGCTAATATTCGTCTTAGTATTATTCAAGAGATCGAATCTTTATTCAAGTGAGTAAGCGAATAAATAAAGGTGAATCTTTTAAAGGGTAGAATTGTTATGTCAAATTAATTAAGGGTACACTATTTTTATTTTTTTTTCAGTTAGAGACAAATTCACGTTAATTACATTGTCACAAAATTTTACATTCTAAGATAATTACACCCTTTTTTTAATTTTTTTATAAGTTAATTGACTTTTATAAATTTATTTTAAAAGTCATATATTCTTTGATTTTTTTTTTCCTGTAAAAAATAGAGGAGTAATCCCTCTATTCTCATTTATAAGCAACAAAAATCACCTTTTTCTTTTTATAAGAAAAATTTAATTTTTTTAAGTCCATTAACTGATATTTTTCCTAAAATATTATCTTTAATTTTTTTAATAAATGTTTTTAGTTACACCCTATTTTTAAAGTAACGAGAAGTCTCAAAGAAAAATAAAAAGAAAATTAAAAAATATAATAAGGATAATTTAGAAAAAAATAATTTTAAAAATGTAAATTTAATACATTTAACCGTTTTCTTAATTTGTGAGCCTAATTTTTTTAATTACTCATAAATACAACAGACAGATTAGTTTGGCATATAGTAGCATGCATTAGGCATTAGACAAGGTACACCCATGTATTATGTATATGACGAATATTCGCAACAAGGTGTCGAGAAACATGATAAATTCAGTGTTCAATAGCTAGCTAGTTGGCCCAAATCTGATTTCATTGGAGAGTGGTTGTGGTAATAAAGGGATGAAAACGAAGAAGGTGAGAGCCACCGATTAATATATCTCGAAATTAAAGCATATGCCAATGCAATGGTTCTAAGTTGAGATTTGGTATGGTGTGCCTTACCTAGATGAGACATGTCACAAACTTGATCTCAACTTTAATGTCCCCTCAACTAAAAAGAATAAATTGAAAATTGAGTACAAAGAAGGAAAGCACCTATACCCAACAACAAAAACTGTATGTACTGTTGAAAACTTTTGAGTTTAAGGTAATATTTATCCCACTTTCTTCTTTCAGTTTCTCGATAAAAGTATCAAGTCTCTGCTAATTAATCTTTAGAAAAAAAAATTATTTTAAAACTTTTGTTCATTAAAAATATTGTTTTTCATTTTTAAGAATTTTTCAATAATTATATTTTGTGCAGTTTTCAAACTGAGTAAAATTACTCTGCCAGTGTATTTCATTTAAGGAAAAACCTGAAAATAAATCTCACATTAAATAAAAATACGTAAACGTTAAGTAACCTTAAATGGAAAAGATGTATAATTTATTTTATAATAGGGGTTTTAATTTTAAAAAAATTTACACAAACATTTCATTAAATTTTAGTTTATTGCCATTTATACTAATGAATATATATTTATGAAACAATGATTTATAGTAACAATATATATATTCCGTAAAAAAATAAAAAAAAATAAAATATATATATATATATATATATATATATATATATATATATATAATTTAAGGCTTAATAGTTAATACACGTTTTATTCCAGTTATAATTAATTATTAGATTTGATTTTTAAATTTAAAAAAAAAATTAATTTGATCTCTAAATGTGATTATTTTCTGTCAAAATTTTCTTTCTACACCCTCTCTTTTATTAAGTATACCTCTTATTTTTTATATTTTTTATGAGAGTGTATTTAGTAAAAGAATATGTAAATAACAAAATCTTACTGAAAATTATTAAATTGAGGTGTTTTAAATAATTTAGGGATTAAATTTTTTTTTTTTTAAACTTTGAGATCAAATTAAGCAATTAATTATAATTTGGGAGGACTAAAATGTGTATTAAATCATGATTTAATCAATATATAGCTATTCTTTCCCAATGCAATATAATCTTCATCAACTTCACAAACCAATCAAGTCGAAGTTAGTTATGATATTTAAAGTTTTTTGTTTGTAGACATTTTTTTATTTAAATTCGGATTAAATCTATTCACTCATTGATTAATGATATAATACGATATGTTTGTAGTAAAAAAAAAATAATATGATGTGACATAATTAATAAATAACATAAATATTATCTTTCAAATATGTTATTATGAGTTCGATTGTTGTATGTATGAATAAAAAAATATTTATTGAAAGAGGTAACTTTTTAAAAAAAATCTTCATACTTTGATATACATGTTATCAACAGTTTATTATTGTTTATACAAATAAAAAAAAAAATCTATTGAAAGAGGTAGATTTCTTAAAAAGATCACATTAATTCTTAACTCTTCATGCAATTATATTTTAGATTTGGTTAATCTTGTAAAAATTTGATGATCATTATTAGTTTTTTTTTTTTAAATATAATGATCATTATTAGTTGTTATTATATATAAAATGAAGTTCTCACTAAAGGTGTCGTCTCTCTTTGTACATATGTATAAATATATATACTTACATGAGAAATTATCAAGTTATACTAAATATAATTTTAAGAGAATTACATCTTATTTTTATCATTCATTTTTTAATATTTAATATTTAATATTTAAGATTAATGATTGAATACCATCATTATATATGGAGAAAATAAAAGGTAAGGATGGAGTGTAATTCTTTTTGAGTTACATTGACCAAATGACTCTTTATCCTAATTGTTATTTTGAAATTTAATGATTAAGATTATTTAATTATTACAACTATTAAATTTTAAAAGAATACATTGTGATATGAGGTTAGAATTACTCTGAAACTCATTTGACCCCTACTTATATTTATATATATTGTATTAGATTCAAGAATATATACCTAGTTGAAGTTTAATATGACATTTGTGTTGATTCTAGTTTGACAGGTTATTAATTAATTTATGATGTTAATGACGCCTGCCGTCATAGAATACTCGTTGAATGAAAGATGAAAACATTTTACACTTAAAAAGGCAAACGTCGTTGAGAATGAATAAAAATTGTCGCACTTTTCCTCAAAGATTTAAAATGCGTAGTGGAGAGTGTAAGGTGTCAAATTCCTCTTTTTGAGGTTTCTATATCTAATGTTTCGAACTCAAAAAATGGAGAGAAAAGCCACGTGCCGTACGTGCTGAGAATAAGTTCCTAGCAGAAGTTGTACGTTTCTCAATAAATTCAGATACAGAATATTTTTTTTTTTCCAAAAGTATTTATTATTTTTGTTTATAATCATTAATGTTTCATTTTATTGATTTTGGTTTATTAAGTATTTTTTCTATTGACTTTTGATTCTAAAGTATTTTTCTATTTGACTTTTGGTCTATCCGTCAGTGAGTTCCTTTGGTGAGTAATTTGATTCTAATAAAGGTCACGTATCTTATTAATTAAATGATATGTGACATTAAAATAAATAATTTTTTTAAAATAAAATAAAATTAATGTCAGGTGTCATTTAATTAATGAGATATATGTCATCTATCAGAGTCAAAATATAGTTTTAAAAATCTACCCGAAGACCAACTTGGTTAAAGATCGAACTAGTGGATTACTCATTAACCTGCATGACCTAGCCTGTATTAAAAAAAAATACAATTTTTATATTTGTCTCAAGATTTTAAAAAGTCTTAAAAAAATATCTCATTAGGAATCTAGGGGATGTATTGGATTAGGATTTTAAAAGACTATTTTGGTATAAAAAAGTCTTGTGCATTTTAAAGATATCGTAGGAATGTAAAAACTTTTAAGATATTTTTATAAGACTTTTGTTATTAGGACTTTGTAGTTTGGATTTAAATAGATTTATAACATAAGATTTGAAAGTACTTAACAGGTTTATAAGATTTGAAATGACTCTATGAATTTTTTATTAAAAGATGAACAAAACATTAATCATTTGCCTAACTTGAAGAATATCCAAGATAAACGTTCTTCGGATGATATATAAACGAACAAGTCATTCTTTGCTTTACTATTAAGTAAATCACTCGTCATGTAACAAATTGTATCATTTAGATCTGAGATTTCTTTTATAGCATCTCAAACATTATTTTCTCTTTTATCTATTAAATTGTGTATCTTTTCAAAATTGACTACAATAGTTTTCATACTAGTAGAAAAGTCTTTTAAAACTTTGATTTGATTGTTTGTCTCAATTGAGTTAGGACTTCCTCCATGCTTAAATCTACTTCTCTAATGACGATATTTTTTTTCAATAGAAATTTCTAAAGCTAAAGGGAAATGGGATGGTTGACTACATTAGTCATGTGATGTAGAATGGTAAGGTGATTCTAGTGATTTGGGGGTATGAACACATCACTATTATGATCATATGGAAAGTCTCATCTTGAAGTAAAAAAACGTGAAAGATTGGGTGGAAGATTATGGCACCGCCTCCAAAGGAGAGAGAATGGAATAAAAAAGTCTTTGATGAGAAGGAAAAGTCTCTTGAGGTTGAATGAGATTGTTTGTTGGATTTCGTATTTATATAATCAACTAAAAAGTTCCTAAAATGCATCAAAATCCAATCAATCCTTCGAAATCTTTATAATTTTGAATAATAGATGATTTTTTTTAAGTTATTCAAAATCTCAATCGAATACCATAAGATTTCATTGTCCTCTAAAAAAAATCTTAATAATATTGATTGAATACCCAAGACATTTAAAAAAAAAAGTCTTTTAACATCCCAAATAATTCTAATCCAATATACCTCCTAAATATAATTCCACGATCTCATAACAACTTTATTAGTGTAGATACACACATCTTAACACTCTTTTTACTCTTTTGAATCAACTTACAATATCTCCCCAAGCTATATTAGTTTTTACTCTAATGTTAGGCCTTAAATTTTGAGTGAAGGCTTATTGAAATGTTGGTATTTCAAAACAATCACATGAATAAAATAACAACTACTCATATTATTCATCAGAATCAATCAGTGCATAAACACACATATTAATATAACAAAGACACATTAAAAAAAATTGAACATAAAAATAAATGAGAAATGTACATAAACATAAACAGAACAGGAAGACATTAAAAAAATTAAAGGTTGAGGCGTTGTTTAAAACTTCAAATAAATTACTTGGAGTTGGGTTGGAAGGTGCGGCAGAGGGTTGTGCTTGGTGGTCGAAGGGCGCTCGACTGGTGCAATATATTATTAATTATAATATAACAAAAAAAATATAATATACTAACTAATAGATATAATCACAATCATATCTTTATGATTTTTCATCAATTATTATTATTCATGTTAATTATGTTTTCCGTATTATTATCAATCTAATTTATCTATCTATATATTATAATTGTTATAAAATTTGATTAATTTATTTCTGTTTTTAATTGTGAAATTGTTAGTGTGTGTGTTTGAGATAAAAAAAGTATTTCAATTTTTTTAAAAAATTAACAAGTTATAAATACATGTATTTTCTTCAAGAATGATTTGAACTAAAAATTAATTTTAATTTTATGTGTAAAACTAATAATTAATTTTGTAAAATTTATTATTTATTAAATATTTTCTTTGATAAGAATTAAATATTTAAATAATTAAATTATAAAAAAAAAATTAGCCCCCCTTGAGTAAGCTCTGGATCTGTCCCTGGCAGCATCAGATCGCGAGGTGAAAGGGCATGGCGAGCGGCATGGTTGGTGCTCGCGTGAAGGGTGCAGAGATAACAGTAGGAACAACACTCGCAACAACAACAAACTGTGAGGTTAGAGGGTGCGGCGACGTGGCGGTGAGAAGAGAGGAGGGTTTAGAGACTTTCATTTTTCACTCACAGGCTTGCAACAATAGGATGATCCAGCAGAACCTCTTTGCCCTGAGTTTCTATTTTCATTTTTTCCCCAAACGATCATTATTATTAAATTTTAAAAAAAAATATTTTTGAACTCAAATATAAATAAGTTTCAACTATTTTGATATTATTTAATAATATATTTTAAGAATATCTTTCAATTAATTGTGATTCTAATTTTAATAACTATTTTTTATTCTTAATACCAAGTTTTAATGAAGGTTACTTTAAGAAAAAAAATTATTTTTTAAATTAACGTGATTAGTAAAATTAAATAATATTAATCAACTTTCTTAATTATTAGAGTATAAAAAACCTTCTTAATTACTAACATAATGTTAATTACTTTTATTTATATTTAGGTCTAGATTAATAAATATATTTATATTAAATTGACCATGTCTTTTGAGTATCTCTTTCTCATTGTACAAACAAAATAAATACACACAGTGAAAAGTATTTTCTTTGCTTTAGCACTAAAAAAATAATCTTCATTAATTTTGAGAAAGTAATTTAATTTTATCTCTTATTTATTAATTTTTAATAAAGTATTTTTTAAGATAACAAGAAATAAGACACGTAAAAAGAACAGGTGATTTTTGTCCAATAAAAGCACACTTGTAGCAGACAAAAGAGAGAACAAAATAAGTATAGATTCCACCACCTATCAGTCCCGATTATATATTCCTCATTTCCAAAATCTTAAATGTTATTCTTTCAACTTCCTATCTACTTGAATAATAGTACCATGCATATGATGAAATTGCACAGTGGCTTATCTAGCTAGCACTTATAGTTGCAGCATCTAATTGGAGAGATATTTGTATATCAACCAATTAATGTAATTACTTTTAGTACAAAGGGTTGGCATAAATACTAGGAAGTGCCTTGTTTGCTGAGTTATTTTATATATTTGGAGAAGCATTCTTAGTCCCCGCAACAAAACAACATGTATAACATGTTTGGGTGGAGACATCGGAAAAACAAACTTCCTAAAGCTTTGTCTGTAAGTGCAAACCTCTTTTTATTTTTTTATTTTTTTATTTCCAGTGCCATGCATAAGTGCCCATTAACAAATGAGTTCATCTATTTGGTTTATAAGACCTGTTTGGACAAATGTTCCTAAAATGGTCTCAAGGAGAAGAAATTATGAAGAAGAAAAAAATAAAATTTGCTTCTTCTATTGTAGTTAAAATTATATTATCCAATAGTTAATTAGTAAAAGCTTTCACATGTATTTTCTTTTAAAATATGTGAAATTTTTACAAATTAACTATTGGAGAAGATAATTATAATTTATAGAGAAATTAATTTCATTTTTTATCTTCATATTTTTTTTTCCTAAAAATTTTTTCTACAATAGTGTATCCAAACAGGTCTGAAGTCTTACAGCTTTTAGAATAAATTATATGAGATAACTTCTTCAAATTAGTTATTGAAAAAAACAATTTTAACTTTTAAAAAAATTAATTTAATATTTTTTCATATTTTTGTTGTTCTAAAAGTTATTTTAGACTAATGTATCCAAACAATAATAGTTTCACCTTCAAATTTTTCTTTCATATATGGATGTAGATAGTGGAACTTAAGGTGCACATGGATTGCCAAGGATGTGAAGAAAGAATTAGAAGGGCAATCTCCAAATTGAATGGCAAGATCCATGCACACATTGCCCTTTTATTTTTCTTGTCTTTTAATTGTCTTTGGAATACACAATGGGATGCAAACTTTAAACGCAGAATTAGAAGTGCAATGCAATTTATTTACATATGTATAAATAGATAAGTTATTACATGTTTGGAAACTACCACTTGTTTATAGTTCCAATCAACTTCTACGTGACACAATCAAATTTTATTAATATTTTTTTGTAAATTAAAAAATTTGGCTATATATTACTTAGAGATTGACATGACACTTTAAGTTTGTTTTGAAAGCTTCTCTGTAAAAGCAATTTTAACAAAAAAAAAAAAAAAATCTTTTTATAAGTTAAAATTAACTTATTCAATAGTTAATTTATAAAAATTCTATATCATAAATTATTATTTTTCATATTTTATTCTTTTAAAAATCTTTCTTAAAAGTTTTCCCAAATAATCCTATATATGTGATATTAACTACTAAATTTTTTTTCGTATAAACAGAGTTGCATCATAAAAGAATCTAAAAAACCCATGTATATATATATATATATAACTTCAACCCCTACTTTTATACACAATCGATCCCATATCCATTTTTTACGGGAAAAATGAAAGATTAAAAAAAACTTTGTTTTTGCATTTCGTTTTAACAATAAAAGGAAGAGTGTGGTTAGGGTAAAATTAAGTACTGTTATGAAAAATTAAACATTATTCATATCTAACTTTATTTGTTATTTGTTATTAACTTAGTCAAAATTATAGAGTCCATGAATTGATCAGGTGTGATGAAATCTTGCATATATTATGCAGGAGTTGATAGCTTGGATATAGACATGGATCAACAGAAGGTAACAGTTAGTGGGTATGTGGAGAAAGGGAAGGTATTAAGGATTGTGAGAAGAACAGGAAGAAGGGCAGAATATTGGCCATTCCCTTATGATAGTGAATACTACCCATATGCCTCAGAATACTTGGATGAGTCCACTTTTGCTACTTCCTATAATTACTACAGGCATGGTTACAATGAGAGTGTTCATGGCTATTTTCCTGATCAAGCATACTGTACGGTCCAGGATGAAACAGTGTTTCTCTTCAGTGATGACAATGTTCATGCACCATGCACCATCATGTGAATAATTATTCAATTGGGTGTGATGATAAATATATATATAGTCATAAGGATATTGCAGTGCATTGTGTCATTAAGCAATTAGAACCATTTATTTATATAATTTTTAAAATAATTTTATAATAATCACCTAATTTATCATAAATGAAAAGGTTGATTGTGTAATCATGTACACTACCCTTGTTTACAATTAATAAAAGTTTTATGTGTGAAAATATGAATATTGTAAATATATATGGTAGCGTGTTTTATTCTCATCAAAGATAAAAAAAAATAAAAAATAATGCATATGCTATTTCCACTCTCCCTCTTTACTTATCCACTCCCCTTTTCAAATAGTTTTCCAAAAATGTCCCCTTTTAAAAAAATACACACTCTGCATTATTCTCTCTTACATTGGTTCCACTCCCCTTTTTTCAACAGTTCAGGAAAATACTTTACCGGCATCTCCCACCACCATCAATCGTCACCAACTCATCATTTCTGTTGCATCTCCAACTCCTCCTCGGTCAAGCCTGCTAGCCTTTCCAAGCCCCTTTTCCCCATCGACGCCGCAACAATGAGATTCGATTTCGTTCCCTGCACGGCTATCTCCCATCGCGAATTGATGTTCCGATTTTGTTTTCCTTTATTAATTTGTTGTATTTATTTTATTGGAATCTGCTTAGTTTGTTTTGCTAATTAATGTCATGGATTTTCTTGGTTTATTTTTTCTTTCCCTATTCTCAGTTATTCTTAATTTAGAGGATTTATAATTTAGAATGAATTGGTTATTTTTTGGGAGAGATTTGTTAATTTTAACTTAATGATTTTAATTCCAAAATTTGAGGAAGTGTGGTTTTAAAATTCTGAAAAAAATACAGATTTGGTATTTAGAATGATACGAAGAAATCATTGGCAGAGAAGCGATGGATGGCGGTAGAGATGAACAATTTGATGAAATTAATTTAAAAAAAAGACTTTTTTTTTTATCATAATATATGTGGATACTCTGAAGTGGGGTTGGAAGGCGTAAGATGAAGTTGGTGTTGGGGAGAAATTATAAATTATAGGCTTAATTATAGTTTTGTTATCCTTATTTTTAAAGTCAAACACTTTTGGTGTTTTCATTAATTTAGAGAAATTGACTGTTATTTTTAATTTAGAAGATTTAAACCCTAGTCTCTTTAATTTTTAAATGTTAAAGTAACCACTAAACTAATATATAGTTTCTTCCCTTAACCCATCAAGACAATTTTTACAAGAAACTGTGACGGTTATAGTGCACCTAAGTGGTCCTTTAATGACAAAATTGTAAAGGGTCACCGAGTACAAAAAATGGACAATACCTAGGGTGGGGTGACCCTAATGATGCATGTGAATTTATAGTCATAACAATAACAAAATAAAATGGGCATGAGAATCAATCACTTAATGAAGTTCTTTTATTTTTAATTTTTTTATTTGGATAAAATAATTAAATTTCTTAATTTTTCAAAGGCTAACTTATAATTTTTATTCTCCATTAATATATTTCCTAATTCTTGGGTTTGATTTTTATCTTAGATGATAAATATGTAATAATAATGATGATGTAGATGTATCAAAGAATGATAATGATTTTTTTTATTTTTTTTTACAGAATGATAATGAGATTGCATATTGTATTAAATATTTTAGCAACATAAATCAAATACATTATAATGAAATTGATATGGATAAATTGATTGTGGAAGATATCTATCTTTCACTCTATATTACACACCGTCATTATAAAATCATTTTATATCGTCGGTTAATCATAATCTATCGTTATAATGATTTTTTAAATAATTTTATAAAAATCAATTGTCTTACCATAAATGGAGAGTTGTGATTGACTGACGGTGTAAAATAGTTTTACATTGACGGTGTATAAGCCTTTTTCTCATATATATATATATATATAATTTGTACTTCAGTAAGGTTAAATTACTTGTGATATGAAAGATTCATCTAATTTTAATATGAAAATCAAACAAATAATTATAGTAGTGAAAATGTTAAATATGTCATGTTGTTACAATTGGTCATTAGTAAATAAAAATGGTTAAAGAAATAAACAAACAAATAGACAGGGGAATACAAAAATATGCATAAAAGTAGGACAAAAGTTGAATTGAAAAAATCCAAAAAAAAAAAAATTTAGATTGAGATAACAATGAAGAAATAATGAGTGAAAAGTGCATTGGTTAGGAATGGTTCATGGATGTAATGTAACAATTATTTTAGACTCAACATGTAACCACCAATTTTATAATAGCATTGGTCATTAGGCAACAACCCTTATCCACATAATACATTCACTCAATTTCAATCTTTATATGTTGACTAATGCATATTAAATGTTTGTAACCCTAGAGATATAATAATCAATGATAATAATTAATATTTAATAATAACCAATGTAAAAGAGTAAGTAGTGAAAGGAGAATAAAATAATGATTACCAAGGATTTGAGGCAATGGAAAAAGGAAACCAAAAAGAAGAACATTTGGAAAGAGAAAATTGAGTAAATTAAAAATAAGAAATGAGATAAGTAAAAGTAGAAAAAAAGGATAAACAAATCCTCCTATGATATTTAACATTGAAACAGATGCACATAATAAAAAGTAAAAAGTAGGCTACACTTCAAGTTAACATGTGATTTTTGAAGGGAATGATATGAGAAAAGGAATGACATTGTTAATATCATAGTAGTTTCTGTTGTTACTTTTCATACAAGAGAGTGTACAACAAATGTTGAAATAAGGAGAGTTTGTCACATAAGTAAAAATGCTTACATGGATAATTTAAGCTTTTTAAAAAGACTGATATGTTAATATCATGATTTACATCTCAAGAATTATATTATATATAGATAGATTGATGTGACATTTTTAATTAATGTAGTGCTCTCTAATTGGAGGGGAAAATTAATTCTCATATAATAGGATTCAATCTAACATTTATCTCATCAATTTTTTTTTTTTATATTTTTATTTAGTGAAACAATAAGAAAATAAAAAATGTATTCCATAATATAAAGATATATTACAAATTAAATGACATTAATAAATGACATTACCAAAATCAACACATAGTTTTTTTCAAGGGACTTAGGTTAGGAAACAATTATATGAGAAAGAAAAATATATTTCCCTTTCAACTCTCACTATGGTCACTAAAGTCTCCCTCAGGATGATTGTGCGACGGAAAAAATGAAACGGGGCTCCAATCAGGAACTAGCACCTCCGCTAGGGAACTCTTCGACTATAGTGTTAATCACTTTATTCATCGGGTGTTTCGAGCTTCTTCTCTCTTAGGCTCTATAGATCTACTTCTCCACCTTTCACCCTGGTTACCTCGTTGACCTTCCTGGCCATCACGACTGCCACAATAGTCAACACTATCCCTCGGCCTATTCTAGTAGTTTCTGTTTGTTTAGTAACATATGGCTTATACGCGACCCCTCTCAGCCTCCCATTTCTTACTAGCTCTTCAATTTTATCTTTTAATTTAGTGTCGCGCAACTTTCGGTCTCATGACCTTTGTTCTGGTGATATCGACATTGTTTAGATTAGTTTGCACCTGGTGGTGTATGTGCTCTTTTAGGCATTGCCAACATTTTGGATGCAAATGCTTGCTCCAAGAGATGCATTCTCCTGACACTAAGGGGAGTATAATGATCATAACAAGGTCCCCAAGGAATCCTCTCCTTGCTTGGATCACCTCTAGGTTTCTGGTGAACATCCCCGTCCTAATCTCTTCTTCCAAGGGTCGTGCCTACTCGCACTTGGTTGCGGTACTATGCCAAATATATAAATCTAACTTGGTTAATCTCATTTTCTCTCCTCATATCCTCCATCTCTTGGGCGTGTAAATCTCGCATCTCGTGCATGTCCCTCTATAACTGCAAAATATATAAGGACATTTCGGATTGATTATCCTCTTGCGCCCTTTCATTCTCCTGATATGTCCTACTGCATCTTCCCAATGTCTTGTTGCGTTCATAGAAGTTCCTACCATATCTGTCTTGCTCCTCATGGTAACCAAAATAAATAGACACTGCGGGATTACGTTTTATCCGGGTCTCACGTTGGGTGCCAGAATGTTTCGACACGGGATACATTCACTTTAATGTATGCTCCGAACGGCCTTCTCCTCCTTCGAACAGTCTCAGTTCTTTCTCCTTCAAATAGTCTCAGTTCTCTCGGTCACAGTGTCTCATTCTGGGCCGAAAATGGGGGTACTTACAAAGGCACTTCAACTTTCAAATAAGGGTTTGGAATACTAGAGCTCTTAAATATGTTAGTGAATCAATTGATGCTACTTACCTTGAGAATTGCTCTTGTATTTATACTTGTCAGTTATTGGGCTTATCCATAGGCTTGAAAGTCAATTACCGTTTAGCTTGACTTTGATTATCTTCGTTGATAGTCTTCTAATTTTCTTCATTAGGCTAAATCTCATTAGCTTGTTTTATTAGGTGTGTCTATTTTTTATTGAAACTTGAAAGAGACTGTTCGGCCTCCCATAATTTGGGCCGAACAAGATCTCAACTCTAACCCTTTAATTATCCGACATACTATATCTTTTTTGGAAGAAGTTGATTTAATTTAAGAAGAAATATCAAGTTTTTGTGGGTTCCTACTAAAAATGAATACCTCTTTTTTAGAAGAAAAATAACCAAATCAATTAAGATAGACCAATGTTTAATATTATTAGCTTTAACATTTTAGGAGATTTTTATTTCCAAAATTTTGTGGTGACAATTGATAAACATCGACAATTGATAACAAGAAAAATTATTTTATTTGTTTGGCAGAATTTAATGTTTTGATGATCTGATTGACTACATTTAATATTGTAACTGTCTACCTATTATTTATATGGGTTAGTATGGAGGGAATTAGCAGCTGTCTTATCTACTAAGAACAATGCCCCTGGCTGTTCATTGCTGACCTTTAAGCAGTAATGGTGTATGGCTGGTCCATTACAAAATCTTATATTGGTTAAAATGTTATGTGGATTTGGAATAATAATGTATATGGTAAAGCGCATGAGCAGGTTTCTAGCTACAACCTATTCAGGCCGTCCAACATCATTCTATTCCATGATGGCTGTGGAAATGATGGAATCAAGTCTTGAAGTGCTAGAATTTAGATCTACATTTTTTGTGGTAATACTCGATATGTTTATTTTGATGGACTTTATACTTTCCAATGTAGATTCGTTACACAAAGGGATACACAATTAATCATGTAATAACTTCTCACATCTTTACTTGATGGGTTTGGTTTGACCCCATCTTTCTTTATACTTTTTATTTTATATATGCAATTCACAATTGCCCTTGACTATGATGGTGAGCCTTGGGGATGCCAATCTACTTGGGGTTTTCCCTTGGTTCTTCTCTTGAATCTTGGGTGGACCAAGACTTCAGTAAAAAAAAAAAAAAATGATTGTTGTCACATTTTAATAAGTAACTAGTTTAGTGACCTATGCCAAGCACAGGCGAGTTGTTTTAATTATTAATAATATTATTTATTAAAATGTTAAATTAATTAAAATAAAATATTTTAATATATATAATAATTTTTAAATTTATACAATAACATAATAATTACAAAATGATTTATAATAATATGTGTTAAACATTTAAACATATTATAATTTTTTTATGCAAATAAACATATTATAATTTAAGATTATTTTAATATAGAATTTATGAAATGTGCTAAACAAAATCATTAATTAATTTGTTTCTAGATTACTTAGTTTATTTTAATAAACAATTTAGAAATTTCTTCTAATTTCTCCAACCTTCTTTGATTAATTTCCATTCTAATTAAAGATTTTTTTTTCAAACTTTAATTATTTAATTTTCAATATATTATTTTAAAAAAATAGTAAAATTAAATTGGTCTTTTTTTATGTGTATCATGAATAACTCTTACCCGATTATAATTATAATAATTAAAGAAGATTGTTTATTAAACAATAAAGACCATTAATTTAAATATACAATAAAAAAAATTAACTCTTACCCGATTATAATTATAATAATTAAAGAAGATTGTTTATTAAACAATAAAGACCATTAATTTAAATATACAATAAAAAAAATTAAAGTTAAAGTAAAGACCATTAAAAGTTAAAGTTTTTCTTTAGAAATCAAATAATTAATTCAACTATTTAGGTAGACATCTTACAAATTATTTAGTTTTTTTTTTTTATAATTATCTTATTTTTAAAATGTTTCGGTATTTTAGGTTAATTTTCATTTAAAATATCACAATGGAACTTTTAAAATATTGTGGATCAAAATGTAAAAATAAAAAACTTAATGGACTAAAAGTGACATTAAGCCTAAATATTATAATCTTGAGATACTTACATTAATTCTCTAAAACAAAAAGATAATCGTACTAATAATAAGAATTTCAAAGTATCATAAAATAATAACAACTAAACAAATTTAAAAATTAATTTTTATTTAAATTAACTCATAAAATTTGTTAAAAATGATATAAAAGAAAAATTGTAACCTAGATGAAATCAAATCAAAGTAACAAAATAACAATATTATAATCCTTATATATTTAGGATAATCATAATTTAAAAGTATCATAAAATAATAACAACCAAACAAAATTAAAAATCATTTAAATCAATTGAAAAAGTTTGTTAGAACCAAGACATTGAATGATGTCTAGCCCCTAATCTTTTGATTGGTTTTGATGATAACAAATATGATAATATTTTATCAAACTAATAATTTGAAATTGAGACATTTCAGGGAACCAAAAATCATAACAAAACTGATGGTAATATCTCTAAATTCTCACTATCTTGATTAAGTGTTTGAAAACATTTTCATAATAAATCAAGCATCCAAAGTGCTTTAACTAGACAAAGAGGCCACTATGTGACTAGACAGAAAAGAGTTCTGTTAGATAGACATACATATTTTCAAGTGCAAGGAAACTTCTCCTAAGGAACAAATAATGAGATCGTCTTGTACTAGACGATGAAATAGTCCTATGCACAACGAATAGTGTCTGGTCCTAACAGACAAACACAACCTTCTTGTCATGTTACCACGTTGGCACCAGATGAAAGCATGCTTAATCATTTATATCTTGACTTTAAGAAAGTTTTGTCTAAAACATAAAGAGAGGTAGATCTCACTGAACAACTTTACATATACTCCTCGTATATCTACTTGTTTTTCTCGTGAATGATGAAGTTAAAGTAGGTACATCTAAAAAGGATACTCCGCTTAGAAAAGCACACCTATGAAAGCTAAAGCAGAGTTTTGAAAAGGCACGAACCTGCTCTTCTTTGACTTGCTCAAGCTAAAGCAACTTCAACACTCAACTGTGAGATAACGAATCAAAGTGCTTGAATGTTCAAATCCATGAAGTTCTACTATAAATAGATGCTTCCATGCAAAGGAGAAGAAGTTGTTGAACAAGGGAAAGATAAACAAGTCAAAAAAGCAATGAGAAAGTTTGCAAAACCCTAAGTGAGAAAAGGAGCTGAGAGAAAAAGGAAACACCATATTCTAAGCTCACCAAGATTCAATCAATCTATATATCCTCTCATTGAGAGTTATTTGAATCTTATTCAATCATTTGCATAGAAATACAGGAGTGGCTTAATGATTAAACAATACTTGGGTAGTATAATCTTAGGGGGAGATTTATACTTGTAACTAGAAGTGGTGTGAGAATACTTGTAGCCAGTAGTGGCATTGAGAATACTTGTAAGTCATAAGTGACAATATAGAATACTTGTTTTGTAATCAAGTTGATTATAGTGGAACCCTTTAATAGTTGTTAAAGGAAAATTGAACGTAACTCAAGATTGAGTGAACCAATATAAAAACAAGTGTTATATTCTTGTTATCTTTTGTTTATAATTATTCATTTTTGCACTCTGTGTATCTTAGAAAGGTTTTCAAAACATTATCTTGAAGAGATATATTAACTTGTTTCAAAACCTTCATATATCTTAACAGACAACATTTCAAATCTTATTTATTGCAAAAATCTTTCTAGAGTTTTATCTAACCTACTATTCAACCCCCTTTTAGTGAGTATTTGTGTATTTCAAAGTTTGTTGAAAATCAAATCAAACAACAAAATAAAAAATGAGTTTTTTTTCCACTTTAATAAATTTTATTTCAATTCAATTTAAAATAAGCCAAAATAATATTTTTTATTTGATAATTATTAATATCTTGTTATGAATAAAAATTATAAAATTATTTATGTAAAATATTTTTGAATTATAATAAATGAGTTAAGA
The DNA here is from genome assembly GCA_014843725.1 of Amphicarpaea edgeworthii. Lineage (NCBI taxonomy): Eukaryota > Viridiplantae > Streptophyta > Magnoliopsida > Fabales > Fabaceae > Amphicarpaea > Amphicarpaea edgeworthii. Next base: position 12,538,256 of record CM026321.1, read on the forward strand.
GTTAAAAAAATATATATCATTTTTGATATATTATTATTTTTTATTTGTACTAATATTATTATTTTTTATTTTTTTTTAAGTATTTTACTCTATCTTAATAATTTAAATTATAATTTTTTTTCACTGGTGAAACTAAAAAAAAATATAAATTTTTTAGCATACAAACTAATTCAAATACTAAATATTATAAGTTATTTTTTTTAAAAAAAAATAGTGGACAAAAATAGATAAAAGTAGAAGCTTACTTTATAAAAAGAAGTTAAAACAAATAAATGTTTTTAAAATAAAAAATAATAAGATAAATACATTATCTTGATTAAAAAATTAATTTTAAATATATTTCTTCTAAAAATTGTTTTATTGTTAAAATCAAATAAATGTGCAATTTTTTTTTACTGTAAATAACTGTGCATTTTAAAATTAAAAAGAAAAAAACCTAGGTTATTCAATCAAGAAGATATCAAATATCAATTTAAAAACAAATGTTTGATAACACTTCTTTATTGTTAATTGTGAAGCTTTTAAATTAAATAAAAAAAACTTCTCTAAAATAATTGTATTATTAAAATCAAATAGGATTATCGAATCAAGAAAAAAAAAGGAGAAGTAGTAAAAAATTTGTAATTAGATTCAAAAAGCATCAACAAAAAGAAGAAAAAAAATGTGATGGATGATAAGTATTTTAACAAATTGTCAATAAGAAGAAATTAAAAAAAAAAAACTAAGAATCAGGAAAGAAGAAAAAATAAAAAGAGAAGAATAATAAGAGAAATTAAAAAAAATTGTAAGTCAAAGTCTAATATCATACTCGTGTAGAAGTTATGCCTATTTTTATGACACAATTTCTTCTAAAATAAAATATTATAATCATAAGATAATTACAATAATAATCACTTAAATGCATAATAAAATAATAATAATTGGACAAATTTAAAAATTATTTTTTATTTAAACTAGATGATAAAGTTTGTTAAAAATAATATAAAATAAAAATTATAACCCTAAACGAAATTAAATCAAACTGACAAAATTAAAAATATTATAATCTTAAAATAATTACATTAATCCTGAGATAATAACTGAAATACAAGTATTCTTTACTATCACTTTTGGCTACAAGTATTCTTCACAGTCATACGAGGAATAGAAGAAGGGTTATTCAGAGAGTATGTTAATTAAGAAAATATATTTTCTCTCTCTTCATTTATGATAAAATTAATTAAATATTAAATTATTAAAATACCCTTATTTAATACACAAAAATCAAAAAAATAAGGGATATTTTAGTTCAAATATTTTGGTGTTGGTTGCTAACATCCACCCAATTAGGGTGGACGATAGCAACAATGATAACCCTTAAATTAAAATTAAAAATAATAAACACATCAGATTAAAACCTCAAATTTTAAGTGTATCATTATGAGATTCTACCATCTTTCTCTCTCTTAATTACATTTTTTCTCTGCCTTTCTGCCCAATTATTATGGCACAACACAACACAAGCACAACATGACCATCGCTGTTCTTGCCACCGTTAAGAGTTGTCGTCATCATTATGACTATCGCCACCACCATTAACATGATCACATCGCCAGGGCCACCGTCGCTGCCACCATCATGATCGTCATCCTCGTTGGTGGCGGTAACAACGGGGACGACGACCATGATGGTGGCGGCGATGGTGACCCTAGTAGTGTGATCATGTTGATGGTGGTGGTGGTAGTCATAATGATGATGACAACTCTTGAATAACTTATTTTGCGAAATTGTATGTGCTTAGATAGTAGAGTAGGGAATAAATATTCAATTGTGATATGCCTAGTTTGCATTGTGAAAGAAAATTGAATAGAGATTCAATTGTGTTTGTTTTGCCTATGTGCTTATGTTGTTGGGAAAAAAACACAGAGAAAAAAACTAATTGAGAGAGGGAGGGAGGGGTAGGATCTCATGGTGATGCACTTAAAATTGGGGTTTTAATCTGATGCGTTTATTATTTTTAATTTTAATCCAAGGGTTATTATTGTTTGTTCTCATAATTAAAAATTGTTTTCACTTGAAACGTGCCCATATAAATGTTTCACAATTTTTATCAATTTGACTATTGATTTAGTGGTTACTTTGGCATTTAAAAACTAAAGAGGTGGGGATTTGAATCCTAGTTTTGCCAAAATTTATTTAAATTTTTATTTATATTAACTAATTAAACCAAATAGTAACTTAGAAATAAAAAAAAGGTAATAATGTCATTAGTAAAAAAAATTAACTAATTCATTTTATTTAAATAATTATTAATTACAGTAAAAAAAAATCAACGTTAAAAATAATAGTCAATGCAAACGGCTGGACCAAAAGTATTTGATTTTGAAAGTAAGAAGATCAAAATTGTGGATTTTAAACTATGGGAACCAAAATTAAGGATTTGAGAAAGTAGGGGACCAAAACTGTAATTAAGCCTATTTATTAGTGCTCAAGGGATGCAGGTTTATAGGTATATTTGATTATAACTATGTTTTTACCTGTCCCTACAAGGATTCATATTCTTTCAATCCATTATAAATGAATTTTTTTTTGAAGAGAATTAACCTAGGAAGAATTCTAAAGAGCTTATAGGAAGTTTAGTTGAGCTTATGAAAATAGCTTGTCTCTTAAAAGTCATTTTTATCTTATTAATCTACTTAGGGCCTATTTGGACATACTACTATAGGAAGATTTCTAGTAGAAAATATGAAAAAAAATGAAATTAATTTCTCTAAAAGTTAAAATTGTCTTCTCTAATAGTCTATTAGTAAAAGCTCTCCCATATGTATTCTTCTAAAAGATGTAAGACTTCTCCTTGACTATTAGATAAAACAATTTTAACCTTTAGAAAAGTTAATTTCATTTTTTTCTTCATATTTTCTTTCAATATGTCAAAACAGGCCCTTATTGAAGTTTATCAAAACAAACTCTTTTAGCTCATTCTAATAAGTTTCATGAGCAAATCTATGGTGTAAGCCCTTTGTGATCACCATCCATGATAATTAAATTTGGTCTACTACACAAAAGTATTAAAAGAATTCTTAGGAAATTTTCTTGTATCCTGAGCATGTATTTTTATCGGACAATCAGGACTTTATTAACCAATACTAAGGGTGTGTTTGGTACAGTGGAATGAAATGAAAGTTAAAATATGTATCGAAATTTGAACCATCCTTTCATAATCTAACGATCACAATTGCAGTGAATGCATGGAATCATGGGCAGTGAATCATTATGAAATGAAGCTGAGAAAATTTGTGTGGTTAGAAAGACTAAAACGTATTGGTTGAGGGGCCATCAAAGAAAAAGATGTTCAACTACCCTTAAAGAAAAGTCATCATTCGTAAAATTAGCTAATTACTCATTTCATCGGATAGCTAATTACTCATTTCATCGGTATAGCATCTCTGCATGGAATCATTTATCCATTTATCCTTAAACTGCACTTCAAATTTCTTATTTTTCCATTGATCCACTCCTTTTCTTATTCCTACCATGGCGGCAGAATTCATTGGCGGTGCTCTTCTCTCTGCTTTCCTTCAGGTTGCATTTGACAGGCTGGCTTCTCCTAAAGTTGTAGACTTCTTTCATGCAAGAAAACTTGATGAGAAGCTGCTGGACAAGTTGAACATCATGTTGCTGTCCATCGATGCTCTTGCTGATGATGCAGAACAAAAGCAGTTCACAGATCCACGCGTGAAATCATGGCTTTTTGCTGCCAAAGATGCTGCGCTTGATGCAGAAGATGTCTTGGATGAAATAGACTATGAACTTGCCAAATGTGAAGTAGAAGCTGAATCTGAATCTCAAACCTTCACTTACAAGGTATCAAATTTTTTCAATGCTACTTCCAATTCATTTAACAAGAAAATTGACTCAGGGATGAAACAAGTCCTTGACAGACTAGAATATCTTGCAAGCCAAAAGGGTGCTCTTGGTTTGAGAGAGGGTGCTTATGTTGGTGTTGGATCACAGAAATTGCCATCAACTTCTTTGGTGGTTGAAAGTGTTATTTATGGCAGAGATGATGGCAAAGAAACGATCTTTAATTGGCTGACATCTGAAATTGATAATCGTAACCAACTTTCAATACCTTCTATTGTGGGAATGGGTGGGATGGGTAAGACCACACTTGTCCAACATGTGTACAATGACCCAAGGATGGAGGAGGCTCATTTTGATATCAAAGCTTGGGTTTGTGTTTCAGATGATTTTGATGTGTTCAGGGTGACAAGAACAATTCTTGAGGCAATCACCAAATCAAAAGATGACAGTGGAGACCTAGAAATGGTTCATGGAAGATTGAAAGAAAAATTGTCAGGGAAGAAATTTCTTCTTGTGTTGGATGATGTTTGGAACGAAAGATGCGAAGAATGGGAAGCTGTGCAAACTCCTTTCAGTTATGGGGCTCCGGGAAGTAGAATTCTTGTCACAACACGCAGTAAAAAAGTTGCTTTCAATATGCGGTCTAAAGTGCATCTCCTAAAGCAATTACAAGAGGATAATTGCTGGCTAGTTTTTGCAAAACACGCATTCCAAGATGATCATCCTGAGTTGAATGCTGAACTGAAGGAGATTGGTACAAGAATAGTTGAAAAGTGCAAAGGATTGCCTCTAGCCTTGAAATCAATTGGAAGTCTTTTACACAAAACCATCTATTTTGGAATGGGAAGGTGTATTGTTAAGCAAGATATGGGAGTTACCGAATGGGGATAGTGAAATTATACCTACTTTGCTTATTGTGCCTTATTCCCCAAAGATTACCAGTTTTACAAGAAGACTTTAATTAAGTTGTGGATGGCTGAAAATTTTCTAGAATGCCTTCAACAAAGCAAGAGTCCAGAAGAAGTTGGTGAACAATACTTCGATTATCTATTATCGAGGTCTTTCTTTCAACAATCAAGTCGATATAACATACATTTTGTCATGCATGACCTTCTCAATGATTTGGCAAAATATGTTTGTGGGGACATCTGTTTCAGGTATGGAGTTGATAAAGGAAAATGTATACCAAAAACCACCCGTCATTTTTCTTTTGTAACAGATAAAGTTAAATATTTTGATGGATTTAAAAGCTTACAAGATGCTAAAAGGTTACGTACATTTTTACCAACATGGGGGCTAAACTATTCTATTAGTCCCTGGAAGAGCAATCTTTCAATACACGAGTTCTTTTCCAAGTTTAAGTTCATACGTGTCTTATCCTTGCATAAGAAAACTACCTGATTCAATATGTTTGCTTTATAACTTGCAAATACTGAAGAACTTTTGTGAGAATTTGGAGCAGTTGCCCCCAAATTTGCATAAACTCACCAAACTACGTTGCCTTGAATTTGAAAATACTAAAGTGACAAAGATGCCCATGCATTTTGAAGAATCTTCAAGTACTTAGTACATTTTGTGTTGAAAAAAGTAACAAGTTCAATATTCAGCATCTCGTCGTACTCAATCTTCATGGAGAGCTAACAATTGAGGAGCTGCAAAATGTTGTGAATCCATCGGATGCATTAGTAATGGATTTGAAAAATAAAATACACCTTACGAGTCTATACCTAAATGGAATTCTAACCACACCCTGGATGATCCAAGGAAAGATAAGGAAGTACTTGAGAATCTACAACCTTCAAAACATGTGAGGAGATTGTTAATCAGGAACTATGGTGGCACACAATTTCCAAGTTGGTTATTCAGTCATGCATTATCGAATATGACGGGCTTATAGTTGATGGACTGTAAATATTGCCTATGTTTGCCTCCCCTTGGACTTTTGCCATCTCTAAAGCTGCTAATAATTAGAGGGCTTGATGGGATAGTGAGTATTGGTGCTGAATTTTACGGGAGTGACTCTTCTTTATTTACATCCTTGGAAAGATTGTACTTCTACAATATGAAGGAATGGGAAGAATGGGAATGTAAATATGTTTTTCCACGTCTTGAATATCTTTCTATAGAGCAATGTCCCAAACTGAAAGGTTGGTCAGAGCAAGAACTTCATGTAAAGCAACTAAGTATTCAAGACTGCGGAAGGCTCATCATTAGTGGACACATTATGGAAGCATCGTCGCTTGAAAGGATTGGGCACGCCGTATCTAATAATTCTCTGGAAGCCTTGAACATTTATTCTTGCCCAAATATGAATATTTCCATGAGCCGTTGCTACGATTTCCTCGAAAAAATGGTGATGGATGGCTGTGACTCTCTAACGACCTTTCCATTATATTTCTTCTCAAATCTCCATTTGCTGAAATTGTCCGGGTGTCGTAACCTACAAATGATCTCACAGGAGCACACTCATAATCATCTCAAGAATTTGATAATTAGCATGTGCCCCAAATTTTTGAATCATTTCCCAGTGAAGGATTATCCGCACCTTCACTAGAGAGACTCAGTATTAGCGAATTGGAGAATTTGAAATTATTGCCTAAATGCATGCATATCCTCCTTCCATCTCTTATTCAGCTATCGGTGGTAAATTGTCCACAAGTGGAGATGTTCTCAGATGGAGGTTTGCCATCAAAGCTAGAAAGAGTTTACCTCTCAAGTTTCAAACTTATCTCCTTTCTGAAAGAAACCTTGGGTGCCAACATCTGTCTTAAATTATTGTCTATTGAAAAAGTGGACGTGGAGTCTTTTCCCGCTGAAGGTTCTTTGCCACTCTCTCTTACTTCTCTAGGAATCCGTGATTGCTCGAATCTGAAAAAACTGGACTACAAGGGTCTCTGCCACCTCTCCTCTCTCAAGGAATTGAGCCTTGCAGACTGTCCCAGCCTCCAATGCTTACCAGAGGAGGGTCTGCCCAAATCCATTTCAACTCTTGGAATTTCACGTTGTCCATTGCTCCAAAAGCGTTGCCAGAAACCAGAAGGAGAAGACTGGGGAAAGATTGCTCACATTGAAAACCTGGAGATTTAAATAGATGTGTATGATATGAACTAATTCTCATATGTCTCCCTCTTCATCAGGTGCTAATTCTCCACAATATCTATGCAGCTTTTGAAATAATATGTTGTTTATTGCAAATATTTCACTCTCTAGTTAGCATTTGCCTAACAACAGAAGCACAATTAGTAATTTACACATAAACTGGTGAAATTGAAATATTTTGTTAATACTCTGTTTTACATGCTAGCATTTCTATTATCAATATTGAAATTAAATTCCAACAAAATGTGTTTCTTATATTTAGTACTCGAGGAATATTAAAGATAAGGCAGTGAAGTGCAAAAGTTCCGGCATGTGACATCCATTCTGTAAAGAGTACTCGGTTATTGGAAGTTATGGAAGTTTATGGAAATATAAAATAACTCATAAGCTTCATGAACTTTTGAATCACATCAGCCAAAACTATATGCAGGTTACGAAAATGGTGAAATTGTGAGCAGTGAAGACAACATTATGAATCGTGATGGGGAAAATGATATTGGCATGCTTCAGGAGGCTGATATTGGATTTGGCATTAGCAGTGCAGAAGAGATTCAGGTCTAAAGATACATTTGATTATACCTAACTGCACTGTGCTTTTACCTGTTCTGTGAATCCATAATAAATAAAGAAATGGAAGAGAATTTTTAATTTAACTTGGGAAGCTTATAGGGACTTTATGTGAGCTTCTGAAAATAGCTTAATTATGGCTTTTATAAGCTCTTTTTATCTTATAATAAGTTACTTAGTGAAGCTTATCAAAATAATCTCTTTTTAGATTAGTCTTAAATATGTTTTTAATCCTTTAAATATGTATCATATTTTTTTTGGTCCTCCAAATAAAAAGTTAGTTTTTCTTAGTCTTTTAAAATTGAAAAATGTTTTTTTAGTCCTTCTCACGAAAGATACCAAACAAGGAACTGTGATAGCTAAAAAATCATCACAAATTACAAATTTTTTATTCCTTATTTGATATCTTTTGTAAGAATGACTAAAAAAACATTTTTCAATTTTGAAGGACTAAAAAAAATAATTTTTTATTTGGAGAATAAAAAAAATATGACTTATATTTGAGAGATTAAAAACATATTTAAACATTTTTCTAAAAAGTTCCACGATTAGATTTATGGCACAAGCTCTTATGTGATGATAACTTTTTAGATTAAGTACCTAATTAAATTGTTTACTAAACACACCCTTAATCTACCATGTCCACACTCATATCTGTTCTTTACTCTTTTAGGTTGTTTAATATGTGAACAAGGACTTGGTAGATTATGTTAAATTATGGAGAAATTGAATTACACATAATCAACCAAGTTGTCAAACCCTTATGCATGCCACATAGGTTATTAGTAATGTTATTATGTACAGAATATATCTGCTTAACGTGGCTATGTTACTCATCTTTTTCATCAATTACATTGTTTCTCTTTTGTTTTCTTTTTTTCTTGGATAAAGCTTTTAGGGGCTGTCAGTGTAGTGATGATCTTATTTACTCAAATGTTTTGGTCTAGTACTATTCATGAACTCTGAAATAAATTAGGTGTGATTGACATCCTATTCATATTACCTAATTGAGGAGGAATGCTGTGAAATCTTATTAAAACAGAGTCTAATGAGTAAAACCATGCATCCATCTATTTTAGCGTTCATCGACAATGCTTTCGTGGTCCAATTATAGCTGCCTCGGTATTCTGAAATGAAGACTATGAAATATTTTAATGTTTTTTTTTTTTTCCTTTTTCTCATACTTTTTAACCCTTCATGTGTTGATTTGTTGTTACTGCTAAAAAGATCTTATAATTTTGTGTTTTCATTTTAAGAATATTACTGCACAAGTTTGGGAATGCATTACACCGTATCATGCCTTAGGACAATTGTTTAGGAAACTCCATCCATAGAAAAAGTTGGTACTGATAATTGTTTCATTTTTTATGCAGATATGCTATTTGTTCTATAAAACATTGCATTTGGATTTAGCCTATTTTCGTTTGAGGCATATGCTTCTTCTTTCTCTGGTCAAGCTGCTTAATTACAACACGATTGGTACATGTCATTTTACAATGTCTTCTTCAGTTCACTTTCAGTAATTGCTTTAGGCGATTCCAATCAGGATGTGTTTGCCAAACATTGCCTAAAGGTACTAAATTGTGATTTTTTTTCTTAAAATTGCATCTGTATGCACTACAGAATATTTCCCCTATGTGTAATTTGTTTGATCTCTCACATGTTTTAATCTAAACATGTAGCTCTATAAACAAATACAGGGCAAACTACTACATCTGAGAGAGCTATTGAAGCAAGGGAGTTGTTAAATGTAAATGCTTCTGAACATACATTCTTGCAACTTGAAATGTATTTGCTTTCTTGCTGAGATGGGAAGTGGCATTGAAATAATCAGCATTGCAAATAGCTTTTTAATTTTTTCTCCTTCGCTTTCTATCTATTTATCATTTATCATCATATATTAAAAAAATGTGCTGACTAGGACATGTGTCAACTGTTGAAACTTGAAACACAAATTTCTCATCTATTTGTCCTTCACTAATTTTTCTCATCATGGCCTGGAATAGAAACTGGGTCTTCTTGCACTTAAAAAACTGAATGCGAAGACTGGGGAAAGATCGCTCACATTATAAACCTGAAGATTTTGTAGTAAGATGAACCACAAGTTCGAAATTACACATGCACTAATGCTCATATATGTATACCTCTTCTTCAGGTGCCAACTCCCAACTGTCCACAATATCTCTATGATGCGAGGCCCACTTCTCATGACCTCCCCAATGGGATGAGTGAGAACTTGGAGCCCAACATGACCAGACCCAGAGGTGTTATCAAGTTGTCAGCTTGGAGGAAAGACTACGTGTAGTCTAGCATAGATAATAATACTTACAATCAGCTTTATTAATCATACGCACCAGCTTTGTCTATTCCTTTTATCGTTATGTTTCTTTGTGATTAAGCCACTATAATCTGATATCCCTTTTGGGATTTGACCTATTTGTATAGGCTTACTGAATGAATGGATATGGAATGTTTTGGTCATTAATAGTTTAACCTAGAATATAGCCTCGCCTCCCTTAAGGAGACATAGTAATTAGGCGCCGCTATCAATTTGGTGCTTTCTTCTCAATTTCATGCCTCCCAAGAAATGACGACCTCCAACAACAAATGCATGACATGCAGTTGCACATGGAGACTCAATACAACCAACTCGTTGTAGAATTCTCATCGTTTCGCGACCAACATCAGCTTGCCCTCGCCAATTGCGTAGCGCCTCCCCAATCTGTTAAGATCACGCTCTTGCTGTTCGACGGTACCAATCCCCTTGAGTGGTTATTTCAGGTCAATCAGTATTTTGACCTGACCCATACTCACATGTCTTAGCGACTACAGCTCGTGCCATTTTTCCTGCAAGGTCCAGCTCTAGCCTAGTTCCAATGGTTGCAGGCAACCCACCACCTTTCTTCTTGGTCAGTGTTCACGTGAGACTTAGATCCCCATTTCGGCCCATCTTCATACGTGAACCATTAAGCGACCTTATTCAAACTACAACAAACTAGCACCATTGCGGAGTACAAACAACAGTTTGAGGCCATCAACAACTGTGTCCCTGGGATGTCGTTGGAGTCTCTATTGAACTGCTTTTTATCCGACCTTCATGCCAACCTTTGAGTTGAGCTCGCCATATTTCAACCCCACTCCCTCCCTCAGGCCATAGGGATGGCTTGTTTGATAGAGGACAAGCTTAAGCTCTCGCGCTTGTCTTATACCAATTCCAATAATCTAATCGCACCCCGAACGTTTTTGCTGCCACCAACACCAATACAATGCCACCTACAACACCCACGCCGGGTTCCACCACCGCCCTCCCTGTCCGCAATTTGTCATCCACTGAGATACAAGAACGCAGGGCTAAGGGCCTATGCTACAACTGTGATGATCGTTGGCACGTTGGGCATAAATGTGCTAAAAAACAATTCCTCATATTACTGTGTGATGATGAACCCGCCTTATCAGAGGAGCCACCTCCGTTACTAGACTCAGGGTCTACCATGGAATGTGAAGATGTAAAGGTCCCACCTTTAACGGATGACCCACACCCTCCTGGTGAGTATTTCCACCTCTCACCAGCGGCACATCATCCCCATGCACCCTACGAGTTAATGGGTTGATATTGGAGCGTGTCGTAACTGTTTTGGTTGACTCAGGGAGTTCCCATAACATATTACAACCATGCATCATTTATTTCCTGTCTCTGCTAGTGGTGTTTGTTACCCCTTTCTTGGTGGTTGTGGGGAATGGAGATCCATTCAATGCTTGGGATGCTGCCAAAAAGTCCCAGTAATTCTAGCACACAACATTTTTCTTACAGATTTCTTTGTTTTACCCATACACGGAGCTGATTTGGTTCTTGGGGTTCAGTGGTTGCAGACACTTGGTACATTCCTTTCCGATTTTTCTATCCCTTCTATATGAAGATTGAAGACTTCATATATATTTTTGGTTATTTTTACACCTCTTAGTCTTTTCCTCCTTTCTAAGATAGTCTATTTTCTTTTAAGCCAAAACATGAATTGATGTTGGCTTTGTATTGTATGTTTTAGACTAAGAAACTATCTGCTTAATTGTGCTTACTAGGATGCTTGCAAAACTTTTATCTTGGAATTTTAAGATGATTTATATTTTCAAAGTATGCATTCTAAGCATTCATATTGATTACCATAACATGCAATCAATTACAAGTGAGTATATCTGAATCAGATTACTCTTTGCCTTCGGGATAATCGACTACATGATTTAGCAATCGATTACAATGTCTTTTTTATATCTCAGAACTGCCTCTGTCTCAATTGCAATCGATTACTAGATTCTTGCAATTGATTAAAATTGATGACATCAACTTAGAATCATCTTCTGAAGCACAAGATAATCGATTATTGCTATATCCAATCGATTACATCTGGTATAATGGTCACTTTGAAAGATATCCAAATCTAATCTTTGTCAAATCCTTTCTGTATCCCTTGACCCAATTACATCTTTAAATCCCAAATCATATATTTGATTGATTGAGGTGTTCCCTTCAAACCTTATCTTATATCCTCAATCATATCTTTGATTAATTGATTTGTTCTCTTTTGATCTCATCTCGTATCTTTTAGCCAGTCTTATATTCAATTGGAAGATAAGATTTTGATCTTTCTAAACACTATAAAAGAGAACCCTTTGTGATTGGTTTCAGCAACACAAAGAAACACAAAGCATTAGACTTTCTATTATCTTTTTGTTGTGTTCTTCTTCTTATGAGCTTCATTAGTTAAATCCTTTTTGAAGAAGAAAGTTCTTTACAGCTAATCCACACATTAAGATGTCTTGTGTTCAAAGCCTTTTCCAGCTACATCTGCACATCCAAGATGCTTTCATTCTAAGCTTCTTTTATAGCTATATCTTTCTGAGTTGAATTTCTATTGTGCTTTTCATAGGGCTAAATCCTCTTTATAGAAAAAGCTTTTCTTCATCTATATATGCACATTTAGGTGCCTTTGCTTTAAGCTTTTTTCAACTATACCTGCACACTTCAATGCTTTCTTTCTAAGCCTTTCTTTAGCTAAATCTACATACTCAAGGTACTTTTGTTCCTTAATCTCTATTTAGTTACTTGGTTGTTTGGTGCTTTAGATAGGGTTTCCTAAGTGCTTGGTATTTTATGATGGGGTTTCCTAAATACTTGTTTTCTAGGATAGGGTTTCTTAGAGTAGGTGCTTGAGTAGTGATAGGGTTTCACTCTTGTATAGTTTCTTGTTCAAGTTTTGAACAAGAATAGGTTGTTGTGATTTGTGTGTGTGTCTGCATGGTGTTTGCAACTCAGAATTTCATAGTCGAACTCCTCGAGGTGAGGGACTGGATGTAGATCGGGTTGTGGTCGAACCAGTATAAATCTTGGCTTCTATTCTCTCTTTCCTTCATCTCCTTATTATTGTTTTGTTCTTTATTATTGATTAATTTGTTCAAACAAGACTATTTTCATTGAGTTTCTACTTTACTATTCTATCAACAACTTATTTGTGAAAACTCTTTGTGAAAAACTTCAAGTGAGTGGGTGAAACCTTTTTAACTTTGAAAAAGAAAACACAAATTTTTAAATATCAATTCACCCCCTTTCTTGATTTATCCGGCTGATTATAACACTACAATTTTCATATCAAAATAAACTTGTCACATTGGTGGGCACCACTAGTAACACGCCCACCCATGCCCCCACTCACAATTTTGCAGGTTTTTATCTACTGATGCCATTGATTTTGTACACACCCTCACCATACAAACCATAGAAAACCCACACACCAAACACAACCCACCCCTTATACACCTCGACATAGCTCCTATATTATAGGAATTCACCTTTGTCTTTGACTGCCCCACCTCCCTACCACTACATAGAAGCCAAACCCATCATATACACCTACTCCCTGGTTCGTTCCCTATTAATGTTAAATCACACTGTTACTCGCAGTACCAAAAGAAGGTTATGATTGATATGCAAAGAGATGCTTTGCGATGGTTTCATATGACCATGTGTCAGCCCTTTCTTGTTGCCAATGTTGCTAATAAAAAAAAAGGATGGGACTTGGCGATTTTGTGCAAACTACCGAGCTTTAAACGCCATTACCGTAAAGGATCAGTTTCTAATTCTGACAGTTGATGAGTTGTTGGACGAGTTGCAAGGCTCTTCAGTGTACTTGATAGAATGTATTTTAGCATAGTCTAGACATGTTTTTATGCCTCATTTTGACCATTTTAGCTAAGTTTTGTGAGATTGGGTTGTTTTGGGTCCAAGTGTCTAATATTGCTATTTGTCACATTTTATTGATGCTTTTGACACTGTCCCTTGTGTAGCCTATAACTTTTGACATAGGCATTCTCTTTTTATGAATTTTGTCTTGTTTGAAAGCTAAGAAGGAGATCTACAATTTCATGTCTCAAAAGGATTGGCCAATTCGGATGTTTAAGGGTTCAAATCAAGGATTCAATGTTATGGTCCTGCACTTGTATAATTCTGTGTTTTAGTTTGTAATTAGGGACCATTTGGAAATTTTATTTAGTTAAGGTAGCATTTTATTGAGTGGGTTTCAGTCCTCCTTTGGAGGCCCACGTTTTTAGTCCATCATATATATAGTTTTTCCCCTTTGTAAAAGGAAACACACTACTTCATTTTATAAAAATTTCACCTTTAAGAATTCAAAGTGCTCTCTTCTCTCTTCTCTCTCCTCTTTTCTCCCCTTTCTTCTCCAATTTTGTGCAGCCCCATTGGAGCTCCCATGAAGATCTTCATGGAGGGCTAAATCCATTTGCAACCCAAGGATCATGTGCTTGTGGGTAAATATGAGTTCCTTTATTCTCAATTTCGAATTATGCTCATGAAAATTCTTTTTCCCTTTTTTCTGATTTTCAATTTCCTTGTTTAATGTATGATAATGATTAGATTAGGGAATTGAAATATGAATTTGGGTCAATTGCAATCAATTGATTGTGATTTAATACGATACGTGCGTGAATTTGGGAAAATTAGGAATGCGATAGTAATCCAAATTTTTTCGAATAAATGTGAGGTGATTGCCTTAAATTTCGTATTTTCATGAGCATGAATTTGACTTATCCTTGCTAGAACTGTGATTATTTCTCCATAAGCATAGATTCTTGAGTTGTATCTCTTTGATTCTATTTTCATTTATTGATTTAAGTTGCTTTGTTTGCTTAATATTTTGAAAATCACACAAAATCCCCTGTTTTGAATTGAATGCAAGGTGTGTGATGAATTGTATCTTTTGAGAAAATGACCTAAGTTAGCCTTATATTGCAAAATTTATTGGGGAACTTAGTTGCTTTTGATGGCGTGTTCGACGCGCGCTCGTCAATACTCCAAGTTGGATTTGCACTCTGGTTTCCATCAAGTATTGATGAACCCTAAGGACTCCTTCAAGACCGCTTTCTGCATGGTGGACGACCATTTTAAGTCCATCGTGATGCCTTTTGAGTTAACCAATGCGCCGTCGATGTTTCAAGCCACCATGAACGTAGTTTTCCCTCCCTTGCTTCGTCGCTTTGTGTTGGTATTCTTCGATGATATCCTCGTGTAAAACCAAGACTGGCACACTCACTTGCACCATCTTTGTCAAGTCCTTGCGACGCTCAAACAACACTAGCTCTTGGCTAAACTTTCAAAATGCGACTTTGGTGTGGAATGTGTTGTGTATCTAGGCCATTTAGTGTCTAAGGAAGGTGTTGCGGTGGACCTCGATAAACTCAATGCCATTGTGGGCTGGTCGGAACCCCACTCACCTTTGGATTTGCATGCCTTCTTGGGACTTATTGGCTACTACTAGCACTTTGTTAAAGGCTATGCAGCTGTGACTGGCGTGCTCACTAATTTGTTGAGAAAGAATGCATTTGTTTGGAATGAGGAAGCTTTGACGGCCTTCAAAAGTTTGAAGGACTCCATGTTGAACATACCACCACTAGCTTTGTTGGATTTTGGGGTCACCTTTGATGTTACCACTGATGCTTCTGGAGTGGTGATTGGAGCAGTGCTATCCCAAACTTCACACCCCATTTCTTTTTATAGCCAGAAGCTAAGCACGCGCATGAAAGTGGCCTCTGCTTACAAGCGAGAGATGTTTGCGATTGTAGCCATGGTCAAGAAGTGGCGACACTATTTGTTGGGGCGCCATTTCTGCATCTACACTAACCAATAAAGTTTGCGCAATCTCCTTAAACAAACAATCCATACCCCCGTCGCAGCAGAAGTGGCTCACCGAGCTCTTGGGCTTTGACTACGAGATCATTTACACACTAGGAAAGGACAACGTCGTGGCTAACACATTGTCCAAGGTCACTAGTGACTCCTTATTGATGTCTGATTATTGGTGCGTTATCACTTTTGCTAAACAATCTGCATGATTTTTATACTTCCCATCTAGTGGGAATCGAATTGTGGGAAAAGGCAATCGATGTGTTGGGTAATAGTAAATTTGATGCTCACCTAAGGCTTGCTATATTTGAAGGATAAGTTGTATGTTCCCAAGGAGATGGGGTTGCATCCCTTGTTTTTCGAAGAATACCATTCTTCCCTCGTTGGAGGGCATTTTGAGGTCAAGGGTACCCTTGCGTGACTGGCCACCAGTTTTACATAGCCTTGCCTAGCAGTAGATGTGAAGGAGTTTGTCCATGCTTGCTCAATTTGTCAACAAAACAAATACACTACTCATAAGCCATACGGATTACTACAACCCCTGCCAATTTTGCAGCACAAATGGGAGGATCTTTCAATGGACCTCATTACTCACTTGTCGATGTCCATGGGGAAGATCGTTATATGGGTTATAGTTGATCGGTTGACAAAATTCGAACACTTCTTTGCACTTCCAACAAATTTCTATACATCCACCATGTACTGTCTATCCTCATGAACTTCTCATAGTCTATTCTGAAACTTATCTTAGTCTGATTAAAAGCATTTTTGGATCTTGATAAGTTAATAATTGTTATCAGACAGTTAAGATAAAAGTGAGAGATTGAGAGATTATACCATTATCTGTTATCATTTTGATTTTCTAGAATCACTTAATTTCAAATTATTAGCTGATCAAACATTATCACATTTGTTATCATCAAAACCCATAAGAGGATTAGAGGCCATACATCATCCAATGTCTTAGGTCTAACAGAGGCGTCAATCTTCAGTCTCCCTCTTTTTGGTTTTGAATACCCAAAAATATATGACTTTAAGTCTTTAATGTGTACATGTCTTAAAAAGCAGTTTGCTTGATATTTAAATTAGTTAGAGTAACAATAATATACCAATTTTAAGTAGGACAGATATAGATCAATACTTTCTCCCCCTTTTTGGTTTTCAAATCACCAAAAGGTTAAGAATAAAAACAGATATAACGAGGAGAAATTGACAAGTATATATAAAACTTAGAACATTATTCAAAGCATAAAACATAAAATGCATAAAAGTGTAGAAATGCAGCAAAATATGGATGCTAAAACAGAAAAATGAGACATCCTAGGTGTCAATCTTCATTGTCATCAGATTTTGTAGGATGAATTGCTTTTAGACGAGCTGATATCTCATTGAGATTGTAGCGTAGTTCCAAGTAAAGCTCATTTTCTACTCTTGAAATCTCTTATTGTTGCCTTGTAAGTGTTTGTTGAGATTGTATGATCTGGTTTAACTTGTCCAATACCGCAACCTTGAATGTAGATGTATGAGGAGGTTGCTCAGCTTGTGCATTTGGCAATGTGATAGGTTGATCACCATCATCAACAACTATGTGGTCTTCCTTGTGTTTCCATCCTTCATCTATTTCTACTAAGCCCATTTGTTTCAAATGTTTAGTTGTGAGTTCACCTTCTAGGTGAGCAAAACCAGTGACTACATCATTAGTTTGACACCAAAATGATCAAGAATGCATGACACCAGAACCAGATAGGCAATCTTGATGTCATTGGGCTTGCTAATCTTCTGCATATGATTAGTAATGGCAAATATCCAATCTACTTGATAGTTGTTTTTCATCAAGAATAGTAGCAAAAGATCGTCTTCAAAGAGAACTCCATGATTACTCCCTCATGGTAAGATAATCCAAGAGAGAATGTAAGCGAGTAGACGATCCTCAATCTTCATTCGGCCAACAGGGAGCCTGTTGCGAATGGGGTTATCAAGATCACGAATCATAGCCTTGTAGACATTGGTTTTGTTGTACTCGACATCTTCTAATTCCTTGATAGTCCTCATGGTAGGTTCAATCTCATCATCTACCCTTTCAATACCAGCAATGGAGAACCAATGGTCTTGGTCCATTTGAATGTTCTTGTCGCATATGTGGGATTGAAGATACCTTGTTTCTCTATTGATGCTTAAATTGTAGTAGAAGGCTTTCACAAGGTTAGGGTAGTAGGTACCTTTCATTTTAGCCAAATCGACCAGTCCTTGGTCATCAAGGATGTTCTGAAAAGTGAAGCCCTGTTGCACTAGCCATTCTTCAAACAGATAGCGAGGTTTCAAAATCTCCTTTCTTGAGAAATCTCGTGCAAAGCCAGTTTCTTCAACTTTGGTGCGGAACCAGTCACATATTGGAGGAGGTGGATGTCGAGGAGGAGGAGAAGGAGATCTAACAACTAGGCATCGTGGGCGTTTTGAGGGTGCCTTTCGTAGGTTGGATGGCCCTTCCATTGTAGCCTTTCCCTTTTCTAACAATAGCTTCTTCTCAATCTGTTGAATACGAGCGGAGGTTGGGCGATTAGCACATGATTTAGTACGAGGTTGATGTGGAGAAGAAGAGTCAACAATTGGAGGTTAAATGGAGTGAGTGGGGCACGTTTTGGAAGATGAAGCAGTTTTCTAATAATGGGCTTTCTAATATTGGAGGGAATGAACTGCTATTTGCCTTTTAATATCCCCAAGCCGTGGCATGGTAATCGATTGCTGCTTTCTATAATCGATTGCTTCAGAGTCAGAGAGTTTTGGCTTGAAAAGTCTGAATGTAGTAATCAATTGTCAATCTCTGTAATCGATTAACCCGATAGTCTGAGCAAAATGATTTGTGCTTTCTAAAGCTGGTAATCGATTGCATTTCAGACAGAGAGGATTTTGAGGCTTTAGATGTCTCATGGTAATCGATTGACTTACCTTGTAATCGATTAACTCGTGTTTTTCATGCAAAATATTTGAATGCAGAACAAGAATGTAATTGATTGAAGTAACATGAAATGGATTAACATACATGACAGATAAGTAATTATGCAGAAAAATAAAGAGTTAAGTTCAAGAATAATTTTGCGTCATCAACAAGGCAATCAACAAACTTTCAAGTTCAAGATATGGATCCAAAAGCACAATAAGATCTACAATATTTAAGTGAGCAACATTACTCCCTCATAATGTGAGAGTCCATGTAGAGTGTAGAGGTTGTCTCCTATGGTCATTCTCCTAAATATCATTTAGACTTTATGATCTTGAGGCATACCTGCAAAACAATTTAAGTGCTTTTCTTTGGTACCCAAGCAGTTTTGGGTCCTTTCTTGTTAGTGCCCTCAAGAATACCCTTTGGGATCCATTTATACTTTCCCTTAGGTACATCACTCTTCTTAATCATGCAATTATTTGAAGTATGTCCCTTGTGCATTCAATAATTGTAAATAACAAATGAAATTTGGGATGATTTCACAAAATTTTTAAAAGGTTTTTCATTAAGGCCACTTGTAAATCCAATCCTAGTTTTATTAAGAGCTCTCTTTTGCAATCTAAGCAAAGCATCAAGATTATCTCTTCCAACTGTGAACTTTGCCAAGGTTTTCCAAAGATATTCATTTTCCAATTTTAAACCTTTGCAAAGCTCACATGATATTGAATGACTAGTAGAAGCAACATTGGCTTTGCAAAAAGGAGTGTTCAAACTCAAGTTTTTCCTTTTCAGATTTTATATCTAAAAGGTCCTTTTGTATTTGAGCCATTTTGTCTACATGCCATTTAATTTTTCCTTTGAGAAGACTATTTGCTTTGGTTAAACTTTGGGACTCTTCGACTAATTCATTGAAAGCATCACGTGTTCAAAGTAATCTTCAATTTCAGAATCTGTTTCAGTTTCCCAATTTGAAGAAGATTCATGATTAGAAGTGCTTACATTGCTTTCTTTTTCAAATTCTTCATTAGCTATCAAACAGATGTTGGCTTCCTCATTTTCTGAACTTTCACAAGAGGTTGAAGATGCATTATCTTGCCAAGTTATGTATTCTCTTTTCTTCTTAGAGTTTCTTCTGAATTTCTTCTTGTGACCACCATGCTTCTTTTTAAAGTTTGGACAGTCAGTTCTCCAGTGTCCTGGTTTTTCGCATTCGAAGCATGTGTAGGTTGTTGTGGAGGATTCTCCTTTTCTCAAGGTTTTCTTTGAAGGATGATTCTTGTCTTTGGAGCTCTTGAGCTCATTCTTCTTCTTAAGGAATTTATGAATTTTCTCACTGTTGAGGCGAGATTTTCTGAATCTGAATTGCTTTCTTCCTCCTCATCATTATCATTATCATCTTGGTCTGAAGATGATTTCTTAGCTTTCAAGGCGATGCTCTTTGTCTTCTTTTTGATATGCTCTTCTTTCGCCATGTGAATCATGTCCATCTCATGTTCTCTTAATTTTCCAAACAGCTCGGCATTGTTCATGGTAGCCATATCACGCATTTCTAAAATTGCAATTACCTTTGGCTGCCACGTTCTATTCATGTTCTTCAAGATCTTGATGTTCATCTCCTCATCTTCGAACATTTTTCCGAGACCTTTAAGATGATTCACTTTGTGAGTAAATCTCATTTGAAAGCTAGAGATGGATTCACCAGGCAGCATATGGAATGTCTCATATTCTTGTATGAGAGTGTTCTTTCTTGATTGTCTCACCTCTGGAGTGCCTTCATGGGTTACTTCTATTGTATCCCAAATCTCCTTTGTGTTAGAACCAAGACATTTGATGATGTTTGACCCCTATACTTTGATAAGATTTTGATGATAACAAATGTGATAATATTTTATCAACTAATTATTTCAAACTAAGTGTTTCAGGAAATCAAAGTGAGAACAGACAATGGTAAAATCACTCAAACTCTCACTTTTGTCTTAACTGTCTGGTAACTCGTAATGATTAATCAAGCACAATAATTGCTTCTTATCAGACTAAAATAAGCCCTGAAACAGACCATGCATAGTTCATAAGGTCAGATAGTATAGTCTTGGAAAGATTCATGCAAAGTCTAAGACCAGACCATACAACAGTCCCGGACAGACTATGTGAAGTCTTGGAATAGACAACATGAGTCTTGGACCAAACTATGCATATGTACTAGATCAGACCATGTATGGAACAAGGTTAGACAACGCATAGATAAGTCAGGCGATGTTTAAAGCTAAGCCAGACGATGTCTTAAGCTAGACCAGACCATGTCTTTCAGACCAGATTGTGTCTATTAAGCCAGACGTTGTCTGTGCACGAACATACCATACTTAATCAAGACTAGATTGTGTCTGTTAAGCCAGATGTTGTCTGTGCAGAAACAAAATACAGTTTGTAATATGTGCTATGGAATATGTGCTTTATAATTAATTCTTTACACAAATAAAGACATTGTTGTTACAAAAAGAAAGGGACATACTTTTTTATCTTACTTTCTTTTATTCCTCATATTGCTTGCATGTCTCGAATTGTGTAAAGTGTGTAGGTACAACCAAAAGACTAATCAACATTGGGATGCACACCTTAAGCTAAAAGCCAACTATGACAAAAACACAACTTGCTCTTGTCACATCAAGCACAGTCAAAGCTACCTCAACACTCTTCTGTGAGACAACGGAAACAAGCCTTCTCCAATGTTCAAATCCATGAAGCTCACTATATAAGGAAGCTTCCATGCAATGAGAAGACTAATGAACTATAACGAACTCATTCAAAGAAATCTATATAGTAAGCAAAGCATTTTCAGAAAAACCCAATGAGAGACATGAGCTGAGAGAAAAAGAGAATACCCATCCTCTACAAGCTCACATAGATTCAACACGAGTTCTTATCCTATCTTTGAGAGTTATTTGAATCATATACATATTTGTATAGAAAGCCAGGAGTGGCTTAGTGATAAAAGAATACTTAAGAAGTATAATCTTAGGGGGAGATTCATACTGATAACCAGAAGTGGTTTAGAATACTTGTAGCTAGTAGTGGCATAGAGAATACTTGTAGCCAAAAGTGGCAGTGAAGAATACTTGTTTTGTAATCAGTTGATTATAGTGGAACTCTTTAATAGTTATTAAAGGAGAACTGAATGTAGCTTAGGTTGAGTGAACCAGTATAAAAACAAGCTTTCATTTGCTGTCTTGTGATTACATATATTCATCTTACCTGTTGTGCTCTTTTGGAAAGGCTTTCAAAGCTTTGCTTTACAAGGATATATTTGCTGGTTTAAACTTACATATATCCAAGAAAGCAATTTGTGAACTAATAGTGTTTTACAGAAAGTTTTCTAACTCACTATTCAAACCCCCCCCCTTCTAGTGTGTTCTTGTGTATTTCACTTTGCAGTAGAGCAAGCCGAAATCCTGAAAAACTCATAAGAATTCAAAGCTGAGTGTAATATATTCATGGCTCTAGGATCATAATTAGCTTTTCTAATTTCTAACTCAGTTCATTCATCAGCTAGTTTTGTAATGGTTTTTCCATCAATAACAATAGTTGGAAGCGTAGGTCCGTTAATCATTGCTTGCCAAACGCCTCGATCAATTGACTCCATGAAAATTTTCATACGGACTTTCCAAAACGGATAGTTTTCTCCACAAAAAAGAGGAGGTCGATTGATTGAGCTGCCCTCAGCAAATGGCAATCAGTTTTTGGCCATTTTATGAATCCTTGAGTAAAAGTCAAGAACCCACTCTGATGTCAATTGTTAGGATCACCCGGTTACATCAAGGGGGGGGGGGGGTGAATTGATGGTTTAAAAATTTCAAATTCTTTTTCAAAGATAAAAAATTTTCACCACCTTGAAGTTTTCAATAAAAGATTTTTCAGAGATATGTTGTTGATAGAATAACACAAGATAAACTCAACGAAAAATAGAGTTTTGTTAGAACAATTTCAACCAATTGATAAAGTACAAAACAATAATAAAGAGATGAAAGGAAAGATAATATAGCCTGAAGATTTATACTGGTTTGATCGTAAACCAATCTACATCCAGTTCTTCCTCACATCGAGGAGTTCCATTATGACTTGAGTTACAAATACTATGCACACACAAATCACAGTAATCCTTGTTCACACCCTAAACAAGAACCTAAACGAGAATGTGAAACACCTTCACCATTCACATACTACCTCTGGGAAACACCCTTCCTAGAAACAACTCATTAGGAAACCCTTTTCCTAACACATTACAGCACTTAGGAAACCCTTTTCCTACAATGCCAAAAATCAGAATCAAGAAGAAAAGATTTAAAGAACGATAACACCTATAATGTGCAGATTTCGCTGATATAGAGATCAATATGAAAACACCAATGTATGCAGATGTAGCTGATAAAGAATAGATTTTGAACACCTAAATGTATAGATGAAGAAGAAAGAAAACTTTCTCTACAAAAAAGATTTAGCTAGGTAATGGGCTCAATAGATATTCACTCAAAAAGATATAGCTGTGTAAAAGAGAATGAATATTCTATAACTAAGTTCTAATCTCAAAAATGCTAAACCAAAAGGTTGTTTAGAAGATGTTACCTAATCTGGAAAATCAAATCAAAGATTTGGATATAACTTGTCGAAGAATAAGAGAAAAGATATTGAGATAAAAGTCATGCTGTACTAAATGACTTGGGTTAAAAAGATAGAGATTGGGTTTGAAAGATTTGAGGGTTGTTAGATAAAGATCAGTTCTTGGAAATCTTTCAAATTGATCATTATACTAGATGTAATTGATTGTTCACAGGTGTAATCGATTATCCTGTGTATTAGAAGATGATTTATACTAGCTGTCATCTATTGTAATCGATTGCAATTGAGACAAAACCAATTTTGAGAGTCAGAAATTGAATTGTAATTGATTGCAAGATCCTAGGAATCGATTGTAATTGAAATAGAGCAATTTCTGAGATTGAAAACTTGTAGTGTAATCAATTGGCACTTCTTGTAATCGATTAATACAATGTCAGATATAATTCTAAAAAGTGTTTGGCCATCTGGTAATTGATTGCAAAGCTTAGAATATGTTTTCTAAGATTGCAAATCATCTTTTGATGCTAGAATAAAAGTTTTAAAAAGATTTGCAAGCATCCTAGCAGATATGTCTAACTCAGTCTAAAAACACACAATACAAAGCCATCATCCATACATGTTATGGCTTAAGAAAAAAAATAGACTAAGACAAATGAACAAAAAAGACTTAAGGTATGAAAATACCAAAAATCTAGATGGAGAGGCATCAATTTTCATTAAGGCCCAAGGCACAGTCTTGTCCTCAGTGGAGCATTTGAGGCGTGTTGGGATGGAGGTTGGTAGTTCGGCATGATGTCGAGGTATCGAGGTTGGTAGACCGAGATGTTTGTACAATACACTTTCCTTCTACAAATCTTATTGTTCTACAAATCTCATGCAAATATCATGGGTTAATACCCATGTTTCCTCCTTCAAAATAGTTGCTCCATCACAAATTACAGATTAAGTTGCATTGCACCATTGTTGTACGTACCAAGCTATCTTGCTAGTAGTGAGGTGTAAGGAGGAATAGCTTTTATGGTTGAAGATTGCGTCAGGAGGATTAATGGTTTAATCTAAGCCATTAGTTTGAAATAAGATAAAGGGTTAGTAACTCTTTAAACTTACTCATTGCAACTATTAGATTTTAGGAAATTAAATGGAGAAGATGAAGAGTAATGCTTTTATACTTACTCTTGAGAGATCCACTTACTCCAAGAGTAAGTCTAAGAGTGTTACTCTTGATCTTCACCATTCATTTTCATGAAATATAATAGTTAATATTAATTTTCTATCTCTTAAGAGTAACTCTCTTATACTTACTTTTGTAGTAAGTAAGTGGATCATTTCAAGGATCTACTTACTCTGAGACATCCTAACCATTCATTTTCTTGAAATATAATTGTTATGATTAACTACTCATTACAACCATTAATTTCAGGAAAATAAATGGTTAGGATGGGGAGTAAGTCTCTTAGACTTACTCTTGGAGTGAGTGGATCCATTCTCATATATATATATATATGAGATGACCCAGGTATAACTTACACCAAGTGTTAAACCATTTAATAACTTTCAAATGAATAATTTTATTTCAAAACCTTCCATTAAATTGAAATTTCTTGTATATGGATCATATCTACCAAATTTTATATCAATCAAATATGATCTGATACCAGATTCATGTAGATCAAAATTGACGTAATATATACTTCCCAAAATGTACTAAAATATGAATCATTTGATGAACTTCTTATTGATATTCATTTTTTTACAAAATTTGGTAGATATGATCTACATGAAAGGAACTTTCAATCCAATGGAGAGTTTTGAAATAAAATTATTCATTTGAAAGTTATTGAATGGTTAACATTTGGTGTAAGTTATACTGGTGTCATTTGATCCATCCTCTTTATGATCCACTAAAATTTTATTTTTCACTATTTTGGTCCTCCAATTTTTTTTTCATCACTTTTGGTCCCCCAAATTTATTTTCTTAGTAGTTTTGGTCCCCCCATTAAAAATTTTGAGTTGACTGTTTATTTTGGACATTGACTATGTAAGAAAAATTTATCAAAGGGACCAAAACTACTAAAAAGAAATAGACTCTCGTTGAATATACTTCTATGTTCACTAAATTCGCCTCATTTTTCTCTGTTAAATTAATTATTATCAATTATATTCTTTTAAATCTATTTTTACACACCCGTGGGATTGTGTTATTCCTTTAAACCTCTTTTACATCTCTTCTTCACTTCACTGAACCCATTTTCTTTTCTTTTTCTTCCGTGAATCCCCTCAATCTTCCTTTGCACACAAAGCCACAACCCCCTTGTCTTCCATGTTGTGTTTGTCTCTGTCAAGCTTGGCCCTAGGCCTTGATAGGAGGGGCGATGACCCAAGGTCAATGAATAAGAGAGGCCCAAAATTTAAAATAAAATATATAATTATGTAGTAAAAAATATATATTATTTTCATAAATGTATTGAAATAAGTATTTCATTTTATATATCTTTTTGTTCAAATTAACATATAACATGTGATTAAAAAGTACCATTCTTTTGGTTGTTAGTTTTTTTCTTCTTTTAATATTTATATTTATAAATTAATATTAAATAATTGTTATCCTTAGGAATCAAACACGGTATCATAGGGGTTTACATCAGTCACACATCCAACTCAACCCAGAGAACTAGACTCCCTTGGTAATTAAAACTAAAATTTAGTATATTAATAAAGAACAAAAATAAAAGTAAGTTTTAATTTAAAATGATTATCAATATAAGATTATATGAACATAACTAACCATTTTCTTTGAGGGACCAAATATAAAACTTAAATTATAATTTAAAAATTAATATATTAAATTTAAACAACAACTAAAATAATCATAATAATTGGTCATGTACCATAAAAACTAAATTTATATAAATTAAAAAATAAATACAAGACTATAAAATTGAAGTTGAAAAAAACATTTAATTTTTAAAATTCATGATGGCAATTTTAATTATATTTTTATTTTATTTTATTTAAATATCATATTTAAAGTTTTAAAGTATAATCAACTTTCATTAAATTAAATTTTATTTTTAACCTAAAAGTAATAAGAATAATATATTTTTGCTTCAAACAGAAATAATATATCTTTTTATTTTGACTGAATTGTAATTTTGGTCCCTTTACTTTCTCAAATCCGTAATTTTGGTCCCTCTAGTTTCAAAATCAAACATTTTTTGTCCATTCATTAATTTAGAGGCGTTGACCGTTAAAGATAACGTTGACTTTTTTTTATTGTAATTAATAATTAGTTAAATTTTTTTACTAATGACATCATTAGTCTTTTTTTATTCCTAAGTTACCCTTTGATTTAATTAGTTAATTTAAATAAAAATAAGTAAAATTTGTATATAATAAATATTTTTAATTTTTTTCAATATAGGCCGAGTCATGCGGGTCAACTAATATGGTTCAAACAGTAACCTAGTGTCTTGACCGGTTCGATCACTGTTCCGAATTTTAAAACTATGACAGAGAGAAGTCGAGAGAGATGTTGAGATACCAAAATTATTTAAATTATTCTTTCTTTATTTTTTAACATCTCTTATTATTAGTTGTAAATTTTTTTTTATATATTTCACTTTTTATTTTATAAATCACTCCCTTTATTTAATTTTATTCAAATTATTAAATTATTGTTAAGAACACAAGAAACAATAAATAAATATATGATAATAAATAAAATTTATGTGTAAGTTTATATATATATATATATATATATATATAAATGTTTCAAAATTATTATCAATTAGACTATTGACTTAGTGGTTACTTTGGCATTTGAAAATTAAAGAGGTTAGGGTTTAAATCCTAGCTTTGTCAAAATTCACCTAACTTTTTATTTAAATTAACTAATTAAACCAAATGGTAACTTAGGAATAAAAAAGGGTAATGTTGTCATTATTAAAAAAATTAACTAATTAATTTTATTTAAATAATTATTAATTACAATAAAAAAAGTCAGCGTTAAAGATAACAGTCAATGCCTCTAAATTAACAGAGGGACCAAAAGTGCTTGATTTTGAAAGTAAAGGGATCAAAATTTTAAATTAGGGGGATCAAAATTGCAAATTTGAAAAAGTAGGGGGACTAAAACTACAATTAAACCCTTTATTTTTAAACATATTATATAAAATTAGTTAGAGAAATTATATATTACATATGCTATTTTTTTTTATGGATAAGAGGGTATCATTAAGATTTCTCATCATTTTAATGAAACTGTGTATATATTTTTTATTTTATATATATATATATATATATATATATATATATATATATTATACAAGAATCCCTTATTTTTATTTTGTCTTTGGCCTCTAAAATGTCAGGATCGACCTTGGTCTATCTTGTGCAAAAAAAGAAAAAATATTTCAATCATGCTTTTCTATGCTTATCATTCAAACCATACCCCGTCCATGTCATCACATTCTTAGACCATATTTAGTGGATGTTCTTAATGTTAGAATCATCCAGATAAATCAAGATGGGAGTGAATTGATATTTAAAAATTTTCGTTTTCTTTCTCAAAGTTAAAAGGATTTTACCCACTATCTTGAAGTTTTTCACAAATAAGTTGTTGATAGAATAACAAAATAGAAACTCAATGAAAACAATCTTGTTAGAGCAGTTTAATCAATTAATAAAACACAAGACAGTAATTAAGAGATGAATGAAATACACAAGAACACACTAGAAGGGGGGGTTGAATAGTGGGCTAAATTTTTTTCATAAATACTATTAGTTCACAAGTTGCCTTCTTGGATATATGTTAGTTTAAATCAGCAAATATATCCTTGCAAGGCAGAGCTTTGAAAGCCTTTCCAAAAGAGCACAATAGGCAAGATAAATATATGTAATCACAAGACAGCAAATGAGAGCTTGTTTTTATACTGGTTCACTCAACCTGAGCTACATCTAGTTCTCCTTTAACTACTGTTAAAGAGTTCCACTATAATCAACTGATTACAAAACAAGTATTCTTCACTATCACTTCTGGCTATAGGTATTCTCTATGCCACTACTAGCTACAAGTATTCTAAACCACTTCTGGTTATTAGTATGAATCTCCCCCTGAGATTATACTTCCCAAGTATTCTTTTATCACTAAGCCACTCCTAGCTTTCCCAAGATTCAAATAACTCTCAAAGAGAGGATATGATCAAGTGTTGAATCTAAATGAGCTTGTAGAGGATGGGTATTCTCTTTTCTCTTAGCTCATGTTTCTTGGCTTTTTCTCAAAGTGCTTTGCTTGCTATACAGATTGATTTGAATGAGTTCGTTATGGTTCCTTAGTCTTCTCATTGCATGGAAGCTTCCTTATATAGTGAGCTTCATGGATTTGAACGTTGGAGAAGGCTTGTTTTCATTGTCTCACATAAGAGTGTTGAGGTAGCTTTGACTGTGCTTGTTGTGACAGGAGCAGGTTTTTGTCTTTGTCATAGTTGGCTTTTAACTTAAGGTGTGCATCCCAATGCTGATTAGTCTTTTGGTTGTACCTACACACTTCACACAATTCGAGACATGCAAGTAATACGAGGAATAGAAGAAAGTAAGATCAAAGAGTATCTCCCTTTCTTTTTGTAACAACAATGCCTTTATTTGTGTAAAGAATTAATTATAAAGCACATATTCCTCAGCACACATGACAAACCATATTCTATTCTTGCACAGACAATGTCTAGCTTAGTAGACATAGTCTAATCTGACTGACCATGGTCTGGAATGAAGGACATGGTCTTGCCTAGCTTCAGACATTGTCTGGCTTAACTATGCATTGTCTGACCTTGTTCCATACATGGTCTGGTCCAATACATATGCATAGTCTAGTCCAAGACTCATGTTGTCCGTCCCAAGACTTCACATAGTATGTCCGAGACTATTGTATGGTTTGGTCTTAGACTTTGCATGAGTCTTTCCAAGACTATACCGTCTAATCTTATGAACTATGCATGGTCTGTTCCAAGGCTTGTTTTAGTCTGATTAGAAGCAATTATAGTGCTTGATTAATCATTACGAGTTATCAGACAGTTAGGACATAAGTGAGAGTTTGAGTGATTTTACCATTGTCTGTTCTCACTTTGATTTCCTGAAACACTTAGTCTAAAATCATTAGTTGATCAAATATTATCACATTTGTTATCATCAAAATCTATCAAAGTATTAAGGGTCATACATCATCAAATGTCTTGGTTCTAACAATGAAAGAAGAGAGAATTTGGCCCAAGGTTTATACTGATTCAACCACAACCTGGTCTACATCTAGTTCTTCCTCCGAAAAGTTCCACTATAATTTGAGTTACAAACACCATGCACACGCAAATCACAACAACCCTTGTTCACAACCCGAACAAGTACATATGAGAGAGTGTGAGACACTATCACCACTCAAGCACTACCTCTAGGAAACCCTATCCTAAAAACACTTAGCACTTAGGAAACCCTATCCTAAAGTGCCAAAACCAGAACCAAAGAAAGAAGAAGGTTTAAGAACAAAAACACCTTGATTGTGCAGATTTATCTAGTATAAAGGCTCAAACTGAAAGCACCTTAACGTGTGGATATAAATGTAGAAAGAGCCTTTCTATAAAGAGAATTTAGACGATTGATAGCATAATAGAAATTCAAATCAGAATGATATAACCGTAAGGAAAGGATTGAATTCTCTACAATTGAGTTGATGCATAATGTAGACCCAAGTGGTTCTCTTTATAGTGTTTATGAAATTTTATCTTCCAAGCAAATATAAGATTTGGATATGAAAAGGAAATAGTGTATAAGATAAGATTTGAAGGAAAAGGGTTACTCAATAAAATATATGATCTAGAATAGAGAGATATAGATTGGGTCAGAAAGATATGAATAGGATTTGACAAAGATCAGATTTGGATATCTTTCAAAATGACTGTTATACCAAATGTAATCGATTGGCACATGGAGTAATCAATTATCCCGTGTATCAGAAGATGAATTTTTTCTTTGTTGTCATCAATTGTAATCGATTGCAACTAACTAGTAATCAATTGCAGTTGAAATAGAGTAAATTCTGAGAATTAGAAATTGCATTGTAATCGATCAATATCTGGTAATCGATTAACTCGAAGGTAGAGGAAAATCTGAATTGAATTGGCTCTTTGGTAATTGATTCCTAGATGATGTAATCAATTGCAAAGTTCATAATATGTTTTCTAAATTTGCAAATCATCTCTTGATGCTAAGATAAAGGTTTTGAAAAGAATTTTGCACACATCCTAGCAAATGTATCTAACTTAGTCTAAAACACACAATACAAAGCCATCATCCATACATGTTATGGCTTGAAATAAAATAGACAAAGACTAAGTAAAAGGAAAAGACATAAGGTATGAAAATACCAAAAATCTAGATGAAGCCTTCAATCTTCACTTAAGGTTAAGAGTTGTTCTTCTAAGAGCATCTTTAGTGGTAGAACCCATTTTGGGTTCTTAAGCTATTTTCCGTGAGTGCCATAATGTCACCTAAGCAACAAGAACCTACATCTTAATTTGCTTTAGTGGTAGAACTCATTTTGGGTTCTTAACTTAATATTTATGGGTTCCACAATGGACCCACTTTTTTAAATTGTTATAATATTATTTCAATATAAATTTAAATAATTATTTATATTAATTTTAATTATGAAACAATCAATATAAAAAATATAAATGCTAATAATTCTAGTTTTTAATTTATGACCAAAAGTTCAATTGAAGAAAAATACATAACTTTGTTGCTAAAAAAATACATATCATTAAGATTGTTAAATAAAAGTTAAATTTCATTATTCTCGTGATCAAAACATTTCCAAATATGTTCCACTAAATCTACTTGAATTGTTGATGAATACGTCTTGTATGCATATGGCGTCTCCTTTCCAAGTAAGCAACAAAATCGGGATGAACACCATAAGATACTTCACCTATTGAAATCTCATTGTTTACATGATCATAATCAACATTGCCACTGTATGTATCGCATTCATCTTCAACAGCCATGTTATACAAGATAATGCAAGCCACCATTATATCCTTCATTGTATCCATGTGCCAAGCACGTGATGCACCACGTATAATTGCAAATTGAGATTAAAGCACACCAAATGCTTGTTCTATATCCTTTCTTGCTAATTTTTTACGTTTTGCAAATAATTTTCTTTTTTTCTCCTTGTGGCATTGGAATGGTCTTGATAAATGTGATCCACTCCGAATAAATACCATCTGCAAGATAGTACCCCATATTATATGTGGTTCTATTAATTGTAAATTCCATTGGAGGAGCTTGTCCTTGCAAAAGGCCATTAAACACATTAGATTGGTTTAACACATTAATGTCATTGTTTGAACCTACAACTCCAAAAAATGCATGTCATATTCACAAGTCTTGTGATGCAAGAGCTTTAATAATGATTGTGGGTTTTCCTTAATCACCTCTACAAAATTGACTTTTCCACGCAATTGGACAATTTTTTCCATTTCCAATTCATTCAATCAATAGAACCCAACATACTTGGAAAGCCATGTGCCTCCCCAATTTGTAGTAGGCAGTTAATGTCATTGTTGTTGGGCCTTCTCTGGTACTCCGTGCCAAATATCTCGTTGACACACTTTACAAATCTCTCCAAGCTTTGAATTGCAGTGCATTCGCCAATTTTAATGTACTCATCGACACTATCTGCGGGTGATCCATATGCCAATATATGAATAGCAGTATTGCACTTTTGCAATGGTGAAAGACCCTTTCTACCAACTACATCAACTCTCATTAGAAAACACTCATCATGATGACCAAGAGCGTTAACAATTCAAAGGAACACATACCTTCATATTCGGAACCTTTGTCGAAATTGAGACTCTGTGTATATAAGAGTTTTTGATAAGTAGTCATTGAATAATCTCGACTATGACATTCTTCACGATTGTGATCTATCACTGTTCTTGTTTGTCTAGGCCTAACAGTGTTGTTTGCTTGTTGCACCTCAACTAAGTACCTCATGATTTTTTCTTCAATTTTGTCTTCAAGTTGGTCATCGACAATTTGTTTCCAAAGACGATGAAAGTCAAAGTTTCAATCCATTACACGAATTTTAGAAGAAAGATAGAGTAAGAGAAGAAGATTGAACAATTTGATGAGAATATGCAAGAACCAAAGTAGATTGAACTATTATATAGGATTATTCCCAACGGCTAGTTTTACAATGACTATTTTTACAACGACTACTCTTATAATGGTTATTTTTAAAATGGCTATTTTAAAATGTCAGTACTAAAAAAAATTATAACAAAGGACTAATTAAAATTAAAATAAAATTACAACACAAAAAACAAATTACAACAAATGACTAATTAAAATTAAAATAAAATTACAACACTTGACTAATTAAAACTAATTAAAATTAAAATAAAAAATTATAACATTTGACTAATTAAAAATAAAACTACAACAAAATAACTAATTAAAATAACTATGCAATCATTAAACTAACTTGCGCCTATAACAGTTGACTAATTATCTAACTTGCGCCTAATATAAGTACAATACAATTCGTGGTCTCAAAGTTGACTCTCAAACATATTAACTAGGATGTTGTACAACAACACCACGTTCTCTGTGTTCTTTGCCTCTGCTATTATTTTGTTGACATCATTTTTTCCTTATAACATTTTCTATGCCAAACAAGTCAACGTTGTTAGAAGATGTAGCAACCCCTTTTCCCTTGCTCTTCCTTTTTTTCTTTTGTAGCCTTTTGTCTCATTGGGCGGGGGATTTGAGATGGCGTGTCATCTATATCATCTTGGATTGGTGTCTCTAGATTAGACGATTATGAGTATGCCCCAAAAGTAGAAATCTTTGTTCTTTTTTAACCATTTTCTTCGAATTGAGCTAACCACTTAGGTTGATCTTTTAGCAATCGTCATGCATGCTCAAAAGTAAACTCGCAACGTTCGTCTTGAAACCAAATGGTATATGCATTAACCATAACATCGTTATCCGAGCAACAACTTTTCTTCAATGCAACAGCTTGCTGGCACTAGCCTTTGAATTTTCTAATGGCAGGATTTATTTTATGCCATCAAGATTTCATTTGACCAAGTCCTCTTTCCTATTGATTTTTTCAGAAGTTGTCATAATTTTCCGTGACTCTCAACCAAAAACCCCTACTAGTTTGATCAACACCAACAATTAAATCATTTGAAATGTTGAGCCATGATTTAATGAGAAGTATATCTTCTTTAATTGTAAACATGACCCACGATTTCTTTTTTCTAGAACTCCTTCCTCCTTCCTCGAGTGTAATGTTTTCTAGATCGATTTGTGTAGAAAATGGTGAAAATTGTGTTTCATCTTCATCATTGGAAGATTGTGCACCATTAGGATTTTTTGGAGGCCTATGAACCATGCTAGAGTTGTTTGGTGGTAGTGGCATTGAAGGAAAAGTTTGAGAATTTTGAGTATTTTTAATAGAAGGAGATTTTGTATAAAATTCATGGGTGGCAAGGGAATTGGAGGAAAAGTTTGAGAACTTTGAGAATTTTCGGTGGAAGGGGATTGATGATTTTGCATAAAATGGAAAAAAAATGAGGATATTGAGAATTTTCATTGGTAGGATGAAATTGTTGATTTTGGAACATATTGTAATAACATTGTCAATTAAACTGATTTGGATCCATTTGAAGAAAAAAATGAAAGAAAGCTACAATGGCTATAGAAATAAAGAATTGAGAATGAGAAATTAAGATGAGAATGAGGTACTCTATGCAAAATGTGGTAATGAATGAGGTAATTTATAAT
Organism: Amphicarpaea edgeworthii; assembly: GCA_014843725.1. Taxonomy (NCBI): domain Eukaryota; kingdom Viridiplantae; phylum Streptophyta; class Magnoliopsida; order Fabales; family Fabaceae; genus Amphicarpaea; species Amphicarpaea edgeworthii. Next base: position 12,572,350 of record CM026321.1, read on the forward strand.
ATTTTTATGGCCAATTTATTACAATATTTAACATTAATTTAGTAGCAAACGTTCTCTTTTCATAGACTCTCAACTATTCTAAGTGAGCAAAGTAACGGTACAATCCTATGTCCAGTCTTCTCTTTACTCTTCCCCTCACTCTTTCTTCCTCTTCTTCCACCTTCTTCTTCCTCTTCCACCCTCCTCTACCACACCCCACCCCACCCCACCCTCCTCACCCCTTAGCGACCTGCACGATGGCATTAGCTAAATCTATTTCAACGGTTTCGCCGACGACAGCCATTATGTCTATAGCGAAGCTGTAGTATGCTCAAGGAGTCACGACAATGAAAGAACAATTCTTCCACAAAAACCCTTAAGAACCTCCTCATTTTATTTGAATCATTACAAACTACTTCACCAATAAAAAACCTGCACATGGTTTCCATCTATTTGCAACTACCATAGAACGTGACAATTGTTAGGAAAGTCAAATATATTCTATGATTCTGGTTGTTATGAGAGTTAATTGTCTTGCTGTAAATATGGTAACAGTCATATTAGAATGGCTTGATTGTAGGAATAGATAGCTGAGTTTTAGGAGCAAAATCATCTAATTAGAGATATGTATTTGTGTATATATTGCCTCTGTTTCTAAATGAATAAACAACCAAATTATTTCCATCTTCTCCTTTTATTTTACATGGTATCAGAGCAGTAACAATCTGCTCTCTCTCTTTCCCATTTTTTTTACCTTTCAAACATTTTTTTAGTTTCTAAACCATTATGGCCAACGATGGAAACAAATCTGATCCCAATAGCTCTTACTCTCTTCACCATTCTGATCATCCTGGAATGGTTCTTGTTTCTAAATCTCTCGATGGCGACAATTATTCGACTTGGCGTCGAGCTACTACCATCTCATTGAATGCAAAATCTAAATTTGGTTTTGTTGATGGAACCCTCAAAGCACCATCTGCCAAAACCAAACCAGAAGACTATGCAGCATGGAAAAAATGCAATGATATGGTTTTTTCATGGATTCTTAATTCATTGATCCCTGATATTGCAGATAGTGTTATTTTTTATGACACTGCTCATGAAGTTTGGGAAGATCTTCAAAATCGTTTCTTTCAAAGCAACACACCACGCATTTTCCAGATCGAGAGAGAGATTGCTTGCCTTACTCAAGATCAAATGACAGTTGCTGCATGCTATACAAAGTTAAAAAAATTGTGGGATGAGTTAGGATCCTACAATGATGCTATTTGCACATGTGGAGCAAACAACAAAAGACGCAAGTTGATGCAATTTCTCATGGGGTTGAATGAATCTTATAGTGTTGTTCGTGGTCAACTCCTTTTGATGAATCCTCTACCTGATGTTTCACAAGCTTATTCTTCCATCATTCAAGAAGAAAAGCAACGAAATTTGGGTACAAGAAGAGAGACTATTGAAGCTTCTGCCATGACTGTCCAAAAGAAGGAACCAACAACCCTTGCTATTCGACACAAATCTGGTCAGTCTTCTCGACCCAATTCCAATAATCGTAAACCGCTGCATTGTTCCCACTGTGACAGAGATCATCACACAAGGGAGACATGTTGGAAGTTACATGGTTATCCACCAGGACAGTCCAAGCATACCACGAACTATCATTTCAAGTCCAACGGCAACAATCAATCTTCAGCAAATAATGTCAAAGAAACCCCATCAGCACAGGTTCAACCCCTTGTGAATGGATTAACTGAATTACAATTACAACAAATTTTGTCTATTATGCAGGGCAATGGAGCATCTCAATCAACTGCTCCCAAGGCAAATAATGTCAATCTTTCTTTAGGTTTGTCCGCACCCAAGTTGATAATTGATAGTGGTACAACAAATCACATAACTTCTTCTCCATCTCTACTTGTCAACAGTAAAGAAAACACTTCTTTACCATCAGTTGTTATGCCAAATGGAGATCAAGCTCCAATTATTTCTACTGGAAATTTACCTTTGAGTCCTATTTTTATTTGAAGAATGTACTTGGGGTGCCATCTTGTAAGGTGGATTTGATGTCTGTGAGTCGAGTCACAACAGAATTAAATTGTTCAATAACTTTTTTCCCTCAATTATGTATTTTGCAGGATTTGATGACGGGGATGACGATTGGTTTGGGTGAACAACGAGATGGACTCTATTACTTGGTTTCAATGAATAAGACACACAAAGTAAATACCATCAAAGTTGCCTCCACTTCAAACACCTCAAGTATCTTGTGGCATAAACGTCTAGGACACTTATCCTCTTCTCGATTAGACTTTATGGCCAAAAACTTCCTTCAGTTCCCTTTCAAGAAAAATAATGATTGTACTGTTTGTGCTCTTGCAAAACAAACTAGGCTTCCTTTTTCCACAAGTTCAATTTCCTCTGATAAACCTTTTGAATTAATACATTGTGATATTTGGGGGCCTTTCAAAGTTTCTTCCCTTTCTGGTGCAAAATATTTTTTGATTATTGTGGATGACTTTTCTCGTTTTACTTGGGTTTTTCTAATGCATCATAAAAGTGAGACAAAAAAAATTTTGACCAATTTTTTCTCTTATGTGAAAACCCAATTCAATACTACAATAGCAAATATTCGGGTTGACAATAGAGGAGAGTTTTTCTCTATGTGAGAATTTTTTTCCCAACAAGGCACTAATTATCAACATTCTTGCATTTACACACCTCAACAAAATGGGGTGGTTGAGCGCAAACATAGACATATCCTTGAGTCAGCTCGAGCTCTTCATTTTCAATCTCATCTCCCTTTACACTCTTGGGCAAAATGTGTCTCCGCTGCTGTTCATATAATTAATAGGTTGCCCACACCTATACTTTCTCACCAAACTCCTTACGAAAAACTCTATAAAAAAATTCCCTCTTATTCCCACCTTAGAGTTTTCGGATGTCTAGCTTATGCTACAAATGTTCATGTACCCCATAAGTTTGCTCCTCGTGCCACCAAATGTGTTTTTATTGGTTATCCAGTTGGTCAGAAAGCTTACAAATTATATGATATTGAATCCAATAAAGTCTTCACTAGTCATGATGTTATTTTCCACGAGGATATTATTCCCTACAAATCCATTTCTCCTTCTCCAACTAAAACAGATTCTATCCTACCCATTGCTGTCTTAGATTCCTCACCCATCCAGCCAACACATGCAGAATCTAACCCTGCCACTACTGCTTCTCCAACAGCCCATTTGTGTCGTTCTCAAAGAACTCATGTTCCTCCTGTAGCCTTGAGTGATTATGTTTGTAATCAAGTAAGTTCTCCCGAATCATTGTCATTCTCGTCATCTTTTCCAAGTAAAGGTACACGATATCCTCTCTGCAATTTTATCTCATATGATTGTTACTCACCACAACATAGATCCTTTATTGCTACTATTACTAATGATGTTGAACCTACATGTTATGAACAAGCTGCTTCCCAACCTCATTGGCAAATAGCAATGCAATCTGAGTTGGTTGCTTTAAAGGCCAATAATACTTGGTTTCTCACACCTCTCCCTCTTGGAAAGCAAGATATTGGTTGTCGTTGGGTCTACAAAATCAAGCGCAAATCAGATGGTTCTCTTGAACGCTACAAAGCACGGTTAGTAGCAAAAGGTTACACACAACTTGAAGGGATTGATTACCATGACACTTTTTCACCTACTGCTAAAATGGTTACAATACGTTGTTTATTAGCTTTGGCAGCTGCTCAAAATTGGTCACTTCATCAACTTGATGTCCACAATGCATTTCTTCACAGAGATCTTTTTGAAGAAATTTATATGTCTCTTCCTCCTGGTTTTCAACGACAGGGGGAGAACCTTGTGTGTCGCCTCAACAAATCCTTATATGGATTAAAACAAGCCTCTCGCCAATGGTTTGCCAAGTTCTCTACAGCTATTCAAGGTGCTGGATTTATTCAATCAAAAGCAAATTATTCATTGTTTACATGTAAGAAAGGCAAATCATTTACTGCCTTATTGATCTATGTTGATGACATCCTCATAACTGGTAATGATCCCAATGCCATAATTGTTCTTAAAAAAATTTTGCATAATCAATTCCGGATTAAAGATTTAGGTGACTTGAAGTATTTTTTGGGCATGGAGGTTTCTCGGTCAAAGAAAGGTATATTCATTTTGCAAAGGAAATATGCTTTGGAAATTCTAAAAGATGGAGGATGTTTGGGAGCTAAGCCTGTGAATTTCCCATGAAGCAAAATGTAAAATTGTCAGATGAAGGAGAATTGTTGAAAGATCCATCCCCATATAGGCGACTTGTAGGACGCTTAATTTATTTGACAGTTACTCGTCCGGATATCACCTACTCAGTGCACATATTGAGTAGATTCATGCATGCTCCTCGCAAACCTCATATGGAAGCTGCCATGCGAATATTGCGATATCTAAAGAACAATCCAAGTCAAGGTTTATTTTTCTCTTCCCAAAATGATTTATCTTTACGTGCCTTTTATGATTCAGATTGGGGAGGTTGCCCAATATCTAGAAAATCAACTACAGGGTATTGTGTTTTTTTGGGATCCTCTCTAATTTCTTGGCGAACAAAAAGACAAAAGACAGTTTCTCTATCATCAGCTGAAGCAGAATATAGAGCTATGACAGGCGCATGTTGTGAATTGTCTTGGCTACGTTCATTGTTGAAGGATTTGGGGATATTGCACTCAAGGGCAGCACTATTGTATTGTGACAACAAAGCAGCTCTTCACATTGCGTCTAATTCGGTATTTCATGAAAGAACTTGACATATAGAGATAGATTGTCATTTTATTCGTGACAAAATTCAAGATGGTTCAGTTGCAACTGAGTATGTTCCTTCAGCAGAACAAGTTGCCAATGTGTTCACTAAACCACTAGGAAAGGAATCCTTTCTTACAATGAAGCGCAAGTTGGGAGTTCTTGATATCCACTCTCCAACTTGAGGGGGAGTGTTAGGAAAGTCAAATATATTCTATGATTCTGGTTGTTATGAGAGTTAATTGTTTTGCTGTAAATATGGTAACAGTCATATTAGAATGGCTTGATTGTAGGAATAGATAGCTGAGTTTTAGGAGCAGAATTATCTAATTAGAGATATGTATTTGTGTACATATTGCCTCTGTTTCTAAATGAATAAACAACCAAATTATTTCCATCTTCTCCTTTTATTTTACAACAATCGAAGCATATACAAATTCATCAAACCACCAATCAATGCTTGTTCACTCTTCCCATTGTGAATTTGTGATCAAGCCCAACAAACATAGAACTCCAAAAAATCATGTCCCTCGAAGGCATTAGGTGGAAACAATCGCAAAGCATCACCCACTCTACCATTGCTACAATACCCATGAATCATTGCATTTCACACAACCATGTCTCTATCCATAGGGTCCATGACCCATAACAAGGTTTCAATCTCTTCAACAATTCCCAGGCATAGTAACCCATCAACAAGGGTGGTCCAAGACACACAGTCCAATGGGACATTTTGTCGAACAACTTCCGAATAGGGATGATGTTACCGCAATGGAGATAGCATTTGATCATGGTGTTCCAAGAAAAAATGTCCTTGAAGGGGATTTTACGAAAGAGGTTGATAACATCACAAAGTTTGGTTGTGCGTAAGCATGGAGCATTATGGTGTAGAGGGAGACGTGGGGGAAGGGATTTGCTCGGAGATGGCACGATCTTCATCTAGACTTCAATTGTTGAGGTGGTGAAAGAGAAAATATTGTGTGATTTTATGATGTTGAGAGAATTTGTGGAAGTTAGAAGTAGAATCATTCGTGACAACACGGTGAATGAAAAGGATCTTGAGTTTCAACGACAATGCGTACACGCCAATAGTAGTCTTGACTCTTGTGGGGGTGTATAGAAATAAATTAAAAATGGTATAATTGAAAAAAATAAAATTTAATGAAGAGGAAGGAGGTGAACTTAACAAAAAGGAGAGTATATTTAGCAAGAGCCAAAAAATAAAGTCAACTCAAATTTTAGAGGGTTCAAAACTGCAAAAATAATAAATTTGAAGAACCAAAAGTGGTGAAAAACAAATTTTAGAGGACCAAAATTGCGAAAAATAATTTTTTTTGGGACCAAAAGTATAACTAAGCCTATATTATATTAACATTAAATTTTTTTCTCAAATAATTTGTAGAAATAACACTGTCCCGTGCATCTGGTACTCTTTCTAGTATGGTTTATAGCTGCTCATTCTTTTACATTTTTGCAGTACAGAAAATAGAATTGACAACAAACTCTCCACACAGCCTTCTACTATTGAGTTCCTCTCACTTATGTGGCTTAACAAACTCATCGAAGTGTTTGGATTTTTCATTTTGGTTCTTTTGCCTCGGCCAAGTGCCATCCCCTGGTCATTTACCTCCACAGTTGATGGGTCCTCACGATCACTTGTCTCTGGATACATCATTGTGACCAATTCAAGTCCATTAGTCACAACACTAAGAAGAAAAGGTACACAAAACAGAAGAACAATCGCACTGCTCAATACTCTTTGTAGTTAACCCCAAAAACTGAAAGCTTCTTAATCATCATTCATTATTTATTAAACCTGGCGCAGCTTTCAAGTGGCAGGTGAAACAAGAACAAACAAATTCAATCATGGACGTTCCTTTATGTCATCTTCTCTATACGCTTTGGCTTCCTCAATAGACTTCATGGCTTCTTCAAAAGATTTCTGAGTGCAAAGACAAATTAAAGCACAAGGAACAATTCAGTATCTCTGCACATAAAGTTAGCAGGGGAAGCTTAAAATACTAGAGTAGTAATAGACGTACAACCATTTTTACAACAAATACTAAAAATCAAATTCTAGTTTTAATAAATAGATAAAAGGATAATTAGATCCAATTAACAAATAAAACAAAAGATAATCAGGTTCCACATTTCTTGTGTCTCATGCTCCCTCTAATTGTAACTTATGAATTCCATTCTCATTGTAACCCTGGTATTCCACTCAAACTAAAAAAAAAATCATTATAATCAGGTTCCACATTTCTTTGAAATCTATTTTTTGTTCCCTCACTCAACATGTTATTTCAACCTAAGTTCAGTTGCTATTAGCCTTATTATATGCCCCCCTCCCCTACACAACCTGAGTTGTGCAGCAGATATCATATTCAAAATATTATACTGAAAATTTCCAAGAATCCATTACTAAATACTTTATACACGTAGGCAAAAATTCCAATGAGTTGATATGCTGCAATCTTCTACATTCTTTTATTTTCTACCACAGTATTTAACTCACTAAAAACATTCTCATCAGTTTGTCATCATGCAAAAAAAGAGTATTGTCTAGCAATGTTCATGTCAAGTATATTTCAAGTTTTATCTGCCCTAACTTTTAAGCTAAATAACAGTAACATACTACAGTTATTATTACTATCACATTATGTGTGCTGTAAAAGACTAGATTAGATAAATTAGGGAATAAAACACCCAAGATTCTTAAACAATTACATGTGAAACTTAATATCAAGTTTGTATTTAAAATTCATTAAGCCTGTAGGCTAGCCACTAGCCATAGTTGATACTTGACAGATTTGCAACATCCTTACTTTACCCAGAATAAATGGAGCTAGTAGTGATGGCCTGGTATGGGGTGTGAAGGAAAAGAAACTGGGATGAAGTAGTTGCTGAGATTTCAAAAAATGCAGAAGCGAAATGGACAGCATTCAATCAGACCAGAGATCAGCCTAACCCAACTGAGCCCCATACTTCAGTTTCACTTAGTAAGACAAAACCCAGTAACTACGCATGCAAGGGTAAGCTAGATATATAGGTGCAAAAATAGAGAAAAAAAATTGTGGATCAGTTTTCACTTTTCAATACAATTTTTTCTAATAAAAATGAATCAGGATTTTTCACCTTCACCCAAAGAGTTGGCATAAAACTTCATAGCAGGAAAACACAGAGAAAAGGAGTGGTAAAAACTGATATGTACCCTTCTATTAATAAGGTACATAAGACTAGGAAGAGAAGTAAAGGAGAAAGCTAGGGTAATGATTCACATAAGTCAGAGTTGAGGAGGAAAGGAACATGCATAGGGGATTTTCTTGTGACTAGCTAGATGGCTAGCAGCAATGCAGAGGAGAAAGGGATAGCGGCATTCTGTTAGAGCAGAAGGGGAGATAAATGTGATTACGAGGCAAAAATGGGAGAGGGGGTAAGCAAGGAGTTGGTTGAGGAGTGGAATTTGGAAGAAAGTTAGGCCCTCACAAAACTAGCAGTATCTGACTCTGTAATTTATATTTTAAGATTTTGTAGTTTCTGTATTAAATACCGGTTTTCTGCCATTCAGAGTGGGTTTCTATCATGTATTAAGTGTTCATATAGTCCAACTTAAGGAAGTTTGCAAAGAGGTTGTTGTTTGAATGAGAGGTCAGTTGCAGGAAGGTTTACTTGGAAAGAGATGCTTAGTTGGTTTAAAGGTTCACCAAGGAGAATTTGTAGAACTTTCTAATAATGGTGTTGAAATTAGAGATTTAGGTATAGGAGGAGTGGAAAAAAAGAGAGAATAGAGAATGAATAGACCAGACCAGTGCAGACCAACAAATTCTTCTCAAATTCACAAGCCAAATGGGAGTTCAGCCTACAAAACATTCCACCAGAATTCTACTGTTATGCCTCTAGGTTTCATAGTTTACAATCTTTTGATTGTGGTTATATTCCACAGTGAATGAGTCAATAGCTAATTTTGCTAGACAAAGTGATCTTTGTATTTTACTTTGGGTCATTAAGCATCTTTGAGGCAGGATTTATCATTTGAATAAATTTTTCTTCACATAACAAAAGAAAAAATATACATGATTGAGAACAAAGAAAACACCCATGCTTATGGATCACTTATATGTTACAGGATATGAACTTTCATAATTAACCTGAATAGAAAAATGACATAAAGACAATAATAAAGCTAGAAAGTGGTACAGCCAAAATTGGAAGATTAAGAAAAGAAAAAGGAGAGAAAATCATAATCTTACCCCTGAATTTTGCATTCTCCATAAGGATTCTCCACTTGAATCAATGACAACAATCCCCCCTAATATAGCTCTGAATAAAAATCTTTCATCAAGTTATTGGAAAGATATTTTTAAACAAAAAGCATCTAAACACTTGATATATTCACAGATAAAAATTAATGATAAGATGGTGAGATAGAAGCAAATTTTATTTAGTGCTTATGTAACATCCCCTAGAATATCCTTTGGCATGATCTATCATCCTCAAAAATATTGGTCCAAGGGGAGTTCCATTCATGAATTCAATATCCTGATATAACAAGAAGAATTGTCTGTATTCAGATACAGCTAGTTTTTAGGTTGTTCTATTGTCATGTATTCCAAATTCAAATATCCAATATCCAGTTACAGGTTACTATAAATAAATTAAGACAACAAATATTTAAAACTTTGAAGAAAATTGAATTTAAATTTAAAAAGAAGAGAGATTACGAATGACTTTTTTTTAAGGTTAAATTTCCTCAGTAGGTCCCTGAACTATTTTCAAATTTCAAATATCTCACTTACACAGGACTCTAATTTATTATACAAGTAACAAGGTGGATAAGCAATAGAGTGACTTATCTGTCTCGACTAAGTTGTGATCGGAATCAGCCAAAAAGAAATTACATAGTACTAGGCAAACAAATCTATCAAGATATCCAGAGCTTTTATCAGGATACAAATCAATTCATCTAAGAGAAATCCTAGTAACACACTCTTTAATACACTTTTTTAATACACTCTACTATTGGATGGAATTTATTGGAAATTACATAACTTTGTAAGTCTCATTTCATATTTAATTTGAAATGATACACACAAAGTTATGTAATTCCAATAAATACCATCCAATAGTAATGGATCATACTCAATTTTGTAATTTCCAATAAATTCTAAGTAATAGTAAAGAGTTAGAACGGGTGTGTTGTGTTAGAAGATGTATTACTAGCATTCCTCTTCAGCTACTAACCATCATTCATATCAAAATAACACACAAAAAAAAAGCATAAAGAGGAATGCTAACGGCTCTCTCTTACACCTTTCTAATGCACTCTTTCCGATGGGTTGAAATTTAGTGAAAACTATTAATTATAGATCTTGCTTCTCCTTATCAATACGTATAACCATCAAAATTGGTGATTTCCAATAAATTTCTCGATCACAGTAAAATGTTGTCAAAAGAGTTCCTATTACATAAAACATCTATGCATGTAAGAAGACACTACGTCTCAGAATTCAAATTAACTGATAAGCACAATCTCTTCCTAGCATCAAAATCCGACTCGAACAAACAGCAATTAACAACCACAATCACAAAGAAAAGGACAGTGCGTTACGCTGCGAAGCCAAGATTGAGAAGCGAAGACCGAGCGGTCAAAATCCGAAAAGCGAGTTCAAACTTGGACGCGAAGCCGCCACCACCACCACCAGACCTAGGTTTATACTCATAATAACTGTTCCCAGTCCTACCGTATCCGTAGCTATACTGAGAATAGTAGCTGCTTCCGGCACCGGCACCGGAGCTCCGCCGGATATTGTAGTCGGCGCGCTTGCGATCGTCCATGAGAACCTCGTAGGCCTCAGAGACCTGCTTGAATCGAAGTGTGGCGTTTTCCCTAACGGCCTTCGGCGATTGGGAATGCTTGTCTGGGTGGAACTGGAACGCTAGCCTCTTGAACGCCGCTTTGATTTCTTCATTGGTCGCGGTTCGGTGCAGGCCTAGAACCTTATAATGATCCATTTCGCTGGATCGAGTTTGTTTTGGATTTTTGTGTTTTCTAGGGTTTTTGGCGTTTTCTTTCCCTTTCCCGGGTGAATTTTCTCGGGAAAGTGACGAGTGAGAAATAACGGGACCGGATCTTCTGTCTCTGTAGTTTTGCGAATGGGGGAATCGGAAGAGGAGGTTTTTCATGGCGAGCAGCAACACAAGTCGTGGACTCGTGGCAGTGCGGTGGCCGCTTCTTTCTTCGGCAGGTATAAATTTGAATGCTTTAACTAAACTAGTATGTTTTGCACGTGCATTCCACGGGTTAAATTAAAATTTTATATATGAAAACAAAAATTATTTAATCATGAAAATTTTCAACAACCATTTCTAAATGGGAAAAGCTAACATATATACTCCTCAATCAAAAATAAAAATTTAGATGGTCTATGTTAATTACCTGCACATTTTGGACAAAATTATCATTTCTGATATATTTAAATTAATACGAGATAAAGAGTAATCATATAAATCCTATTTTATTTTAATTATTTAATTTTATTTTTTTTTAAATATCTCAATTATTATGTCATTTATATTTTTAGATCATCGCTACTATCATGATTGTCACCATCTCCACTATTATTATCGTTGTCATGACTGTTATCACTACCATCGTCACTGTCAGTAGTGACAATTGCAACGACAATCATGACAATGGTGGTGTTGACGATAGTGATTGTGGTAGTAGTTGTTAAGGCAGTGGCTACAATGGTGGTCAAGACAGTGGTAATGATAATGATAGTGATGGTGGCAATTTTGTAGTTTTAATTTTTATTTGATGAATCTTTTAGATATATTTTGGTTATTTTAAATTTGAATTTGAATTTTAAAATATTTAATCTATCTAGTCTTTCTAATAAATTTAACAAATATCTTTTTAACTAGTGAGGGAGCCTGTGTGTCGCAAGTGAATATTTTTTTTATTTGTACAAGTTTTTTTTTGCTTATGGGTCTTTGCAAAAAAAATGTTATTCCATATTATTTTTCTTGTGTATAATTTTTATAAAAATACGAATTATTTTAGTTTGTCTTGTTGCTTTTCAATGCTATCTTGCATTTTCTTTTATAAGCCAAACACTTAAGCACTTTCATATATAAAGATTGAAACACAATTTGTTGAAACCATTCAAACAAAAAAAAAAATACACAACCCACGATACTACAAAAATTATATAAAAGTATAAAGAAAAGGAAATTCCTAAAATACATAACCCAATTTCCTATCGAAACTATCCTCTCTCACCCTTTATAGTTCTAGAAAACTTTACTTCTAATTTAACATGGTGCATTGATTCCCAATAACCCTACATTCCACATATCAGATAGAATATATCTCACACCCCATACTAAATCTAAAACACTCATTTCTTCTCCCTCCATTCAACCAAGTAAAGTTACCTCTCAATCCCTGAATCTCAACATCAGAATACACAACCTCATTGCCCCTCGACTTTACTCAAATACATTGCCTAGAGGCAATCGCAATTCCTCCACCTCCACACTGCTAGAGAGCAAAGCCACGGTCTAATGGCGATGAGCAACAAGCAGTGAAGGCCAAAGGCACAACTTTCTTGCACTCGATCACCTAGCTAGGTACACACCTTCTACTTTCATCTCAAGCTTTTTATGTTGTATGGGTTGTCTAAATGTTTATTGTTGATTTGCTATTAACCTTCCCTTCATCATGTCCTAATCGTCCTTCATCCTTCAAAACCTACCTTCACATTTCACACAAGCACACCATCTATTCAATACTTTGTTTCACAAAATCCATCAATAAGTAAAAGAATTTCAATAAATTTGATGTAAAATTGGGTAAAGTATGAAATTGGTTTCTCAACTTTTCTAAATTTCTGGTTTTAATTCCTCAACTTTTTAAAAACTGGTCTTGGTCCTCAACTTTTATTCTGTTTGTGGAATTTGTCCTTCCGTCTATATGATCTATTAAGTGTATATTTTATTTTAATTTTTGATTATTTATTTTTAATTTTTGGGTAAAGTTGTTTCTAGTCCCTAAACTTTTGTAAATTTTTGTTTTTGATCCCTACACTTTTTGAAGATTGGTATTAGTCCTCAAAAACATAACACATGAAATTTTTGTTTGGGATTTTTTCCAAATCTGAATAAAGGTGTTTTGTCATTGCCATAAAAGAGAGAATCATTGTGCTTGGATGTTGCCATGGTTGACTATCTTCCTTCAAAGTTGCCAATGGTTGTGGTGGTATTGCCCCGTTAGCACTCTTGGTGGTAGTGATGCAGTGTAGTTGGTTGTGGGTGGAACGAAGGAGAGAGAATAGCAAAGCCTAAGATTCATATGGTGTTTCTTGATCTTTTTCTAAAGATTTCCCTCCAATAGATCCCACAAAAGTGCCATGATTCATAGTGGGGTTAATTAGTGGTGATTGAAACATAAGTTGTGGATAAGGGAATGGGAGGAAAGGAAATTGAAAATTGCCCATATTTTGATTATTTTGTGGGTTTGGTGGTGGATTTTGTGGAACCGAAGGATTTTGAAAATTTTGATTGTTTGGATTTTGAGCATTTTGCATGAAATTTAACCAATTATTGAGATTGAATTGGTTTGGATCCATAGGATAAGAAAAAAAAAAGGGGGAAGTTCCGGATTTGGAATATGTGAGTAAAGTATTTGGCTAAGAATAAATTGTGAGTAAAAGAGAAGATTTGAGAAGAATGAATGTGTAAAAAAAAAATTAACTACTTATATTTATGTACATAATAATATTAATATTATTTTTCTGCAATAATAATATAATAATGGCTAGTCCATATTTTGTTCTCAACGGTTACTAATCAAAAACATTTTATTATTATGATAAGAATTTGGCTCACATAAAAGATTTTAGAATCGATGCTCAAAACAGAACCTCAATGTAGTATTGATCCTACAACACACCTCCAAAAATGAGCATTCCTCAAATTGCATCAAATACCATGAATAGCACCATGTTATGGATGGTCTAATATAGACCTTCTAATTTTTTAGTGGGTCTATGTTAAAAGCCCCCTACATATATCAAATAAGTATAGTTAAAATGGTGATAATGTATTTTAAGCAAAATATCATAGCATCAAATGTACATCATTTGATTTGGTAGGTCACTCACTCACACATAGATTAAAAGTAATTTATGCTAACAAAATTTAACATTAAGAATTTGTCTATTTTCTTATAAGCAACAAGAATATAGAAATTCAACAATAGTGATAACTTAATATTTATTTAACCTTGATCATGTCTAGGGACGGATTCACTTGGGTGGGGGGCAAGCGGGGCTTTAGCCTACCCCCCTCCTCCCTCTCCCCTTCCCTTTTATATATATATATATAATAAAAATAATTAAAAAATAGGTTATTAACTTAGTATTTTTTTTATTAGTAGATCATATTTTAGTTTTATACATACAATTAATAATAAATATTTGACTTAATTGCATTTTTATTTCATTTTTTTTGGCAATTTTTACTCTTAACAAATTAATTTGACATTTTTTATCTTCAATCTTTTAAAATCTTGCAAATTTTATTCCCTTACATTACATGATTGCACATTTTATTCCCTAATTTTTTTTTAAAAAAATTGACATTTTGTACCAATTTTTTTGTATAAATTTTACATTAATTTTTTTTTGTCAAATTTTATCCTCAATTTTTATAAAAAGAAATCTAGCTCCCCCTCACCTAAACTTCTGGATCCGTCACTAATCATGCCTAATATAGTTGACAACAAAAATGTCATTGGTTTTTAAGACAAAAAGGAAAAAACATAATTTTAAAGTACATGATAAGATTCTTAAACATTTTAGTTACAAATTATGAAAGACTTTGTGTATATAACATTTTTTTGTTGATGTACACAAAGTCCCATTATTGTCCAAAATCAAGAATTTCAAACTTCTTCTTGATTTCACCCTAAATAGAACAACATATAATTGATCATGAGTAAATATTGGTCTTGGAAGATACAATCCAACATTAGACAATGATTGTCCTTGACTTTTGTTAATAGTCATTGCAAAACACAAACACAAAGGAAATTGTCTTCACCGAAACTTGAAAGAAAATCCTTGGTTAGATGGAACCATATTCATCCTTGGAATAAAATACCTTATCACCAATATTCTTCTAGTGATAACAGTAGTCTAGTTCCATTGCACAAACCGCTTGCTTGATCAATGTTCCTCATAAGCATTACTAGGGTTCCATCCTTTACTTTTAATCTATTATTAGCAATTTCGAGCATTTAATGTCATTTATAAACTTGGTTGTAAACCATTTTTCTTGTATTTCACAATCTTCATTGAAAAATTGTATTAGAGCTTAAATGTTCTCTTTCTTCTCTAGGAATTAGAGAAAGAACAAAATCATTAACACATTCAACACATTCAAGAGTTAGAGCAAGAATTTCCCTTCAAAGAAATAAGAATTGTTCATGTTCTCTAAAATCCTAGGATATACAAACTCTACCAATGAAAGTAAAAGATCCTTAGAATCTTTGAGGGAACCTAAAGTACCTAATCTCATTGTTGTGTTAAGTTTGAAAATTTTACATTGCTTCCATATTGATCATGAATTAATTGTTGCTCCAACAATATCATGCCTCAAACCTTTCCTAATCACATGCAATATCTATCTAAAATTACCACCCAATACAAGATCTTTTCCTCCAAATGGTTTATTGATATTGTCCTAAGATTCAAATCTCTCAAGATACGATCAAGAGCCTCAAAACAAAATTTATTCAGCATAGGCGCTTCATCCCATATTATTAATTTTGTGTTAAACAAAAGTTTCGCTCCTAGAGTTCCTTGTCTTATGTTGCAAGTCAATACATCATTGGTAATCAAATGAATACAAAAGGTTGAATGAGCAATCTTACCTCCAGGCAATAACGAAGAAGCAATTTCACTTGAATCAACATTGAAAACAATCAATCCTTTAGATCTAATGGCAAAAGATAAAGTTTTCAATAGAAAAGTTTTTTTAGTTCCACCATATCCATACAAAAAGAAATAATCACTAGCTTTGGAAAAAACAACATTAAGAATTTCTTCATAAACAATTTTATGCTCTAATGTCAACAACTTCAATAATTCTCCTTTCTTTTCTACTAAAGTGATTGTGTCATAATTTAGTTCATCAACAATCAACTTATTTTGAAATTCAAACATGCTTGAAAAGTTTGGATATGGCAAGGAACCATAGTCTTACAATCAATGTTATTAAACTTGGCTTGGTCCGATTGAGTCAACCCTTTGGACCAGGAATCGGACCAGTGGTCGGGTTAGTTTGGTTGTTTGATCGTTTATGCAACTAGCTTGGTGACATGTCATCAAACCGGTCTTAAACCAATGAAAATCGGTGCTTGACTTGAACCAAGACGAGTAAAAATCTGTCCTCATAGCCTTTTTCCATGTCTATCACCTAAGAGTCGAGGTGACATTTTTGTGTTTGCATGCTTGAGCTACCTATAGTCAGCAAAATGGTAACAAACAAGACTGGAATATATAACATAGAAGCACATAATAGCTTATCTTACCACTAATCTACTCAAGAATTTTAAAAATAATAGTGCAAACACAAATATTTATATATTTATTCATAATAATTAATATTAAAATTTTTACACTGAGTCATGCGAGTCAACTAGTGACTCACTAAGTTGACCCCTGACCTAGTACCCCAACCAAGTCTAATAATTATGCTTTCAATGACTTCCCATTCAATCTGAGCAACTTTCTAACTCAATGAAGCAAAGATTTTGCAACTCAACATCTTTTTATTTGAATATTTGCAATCAAAATTGTAATTTGTTATATTATTAGTGTATAAATTGTCAAAATAATATCATAAGTTGGAAAAATAAAAATTAAAGAATGTTGGAATTAGCTGGATAAATCAAGAACTGGGTGGATTGATATTTAAAAATTTTCGTGCTCTTTTCAAAGTAAAAAAAATTCAACCACTTCCTTGAAGTTTTTTGCAAAGAGTTTATAAAAAAGATGTTGTTGATAGAAAACCAATTTAGAAACACACCATAAACAATATTTTTAAAAATAGATTATAAGAAAATTGACAAGATAATAATAAAAAGATGAAGTATAAGAAGGAGAACATGAGTTTTATACTGGTTCGATCACAACCTGATCTACATCTAGTTATTTCTTAACCTGAGGAGTTCCACTATGATATCTGCAATGGTTACACACACATAAACACATCCAAATCACAACAACTTACTCTTGTTCACAACTCGAACAAGAATCCTATGCAAGAGTGTGAAACATCATCACAACTCAAGCACCTACCTAGGAAACCTTATCCTAGAATATCAATTACAATCAAATAAAGAGAGAAAGATTAAGAACAAAAGCACCTTGGTTGTATAGATGTAGCTGAAGAAAAGCTTAGAAAGAAAACACCTTAATGTGCAAATATAGCCGAAGAAAGCACTTCTTTTGCAAAGAGATTTTAAGCAATTGAAAGCTTAAGAGAATTTCAGTACAAAGAAATTTAACTAGAGAAGAATAAATGAATCTTTGTGATGTTGAAGGCAAACCCAAAGGGGTCTCTTTATAGTGCTTTGGAAAAAACTGAATCTTATCTTACAATCAAATATGAGATTTGGATAAAAAGATAGATAGAAAGGTGTAAGATAAGATTTGAAGGAAATAGCTCAATCAATCAAATATAAGATTGAGATTGAAAGATATGTTTGGGTCATAAAGAGATATGGAAAAGATATAACAAAAGATCAAATATAATATATTTAAACGTGATGTTATACCAGATATAATTGATTGGATGTAGTAGTAATCAATTATTCCGAGTTTCAGAAGATGATTTTGAGTTGCTGTCATCAGTTGTAATAGATTGCAACAACATGGTAATAGATTACATCAAAGACAAAGGCAATTCTGAGTTATAAAATGTCATTGTAATCGATTACATAATCTTGTAATCGATTATCCCAAAGACAAAGAGCAATCTGATTAAGATATACTCAATTGTAATCGACTACATGATATTGTAATTGATTTGAATGCTCAAAATGCAAACTCTTGAAATTTAAATAATCTTAAGATGCTAAGATAAAAATTTTGAAAAGGTTTTAAAGAATTTTAGGAAGAACATCATAACACATAAGTTCTTAGTCTAAAACAAGCAATACAAAACCAACATCCATACATGTTTTGACTTAAAGAAAAAATAGACTAACTAAGAAAAGCGAAAGAAATGCAAATACCAAAAACTATGAAGACTTCAATCTTCAAAGAATTACATGTCAAATTCAAAGTCTTCATTCTTTCATAAATAATTTCATCAAATAATAATTTCCATGTTGATTCCTAAACAACATTTTGCTTTGACATTGAATCCAAAACCAATAATGTAACAAAAAGTTTTCTTAATTGGTTCCCAAAAGCTAGTTCACTTGCTTCCTCTATAGCATCAATAAACTCTTTATCATCTACTAATAGTCCCAATGCATAACACGCATCTTCAAAGGTTGCATACTTATGTTATTCACAATCTTGATAGTATCAAAGTTAGTGCAACCCTTTTGTATTGTCAAAAAAATCTTTAAGTAATAAAGTTCACCACTTCCAAAAGGTACATAATTAATTCTTCCAATTGAGTAACCCTTTTTCCTGGGCTTCCACCTTTTTTCTTGTCCAAGATAGACAAATTTAGTAGGAAATTTTGAATAAGTTAAATTTCTACTCTCCTCAAATTATTTTTTGGCTTCAAACCATGCCAAAAACATTGTGTAAATGACTTCATTCCTTCTCAAAACAACATTAATTTTTTCATAGTCATTGAAAATAATATTTTGTTCATTAGGAAATGAAATATTAGTCTCTAAAGAGGTGACCACTTGAAATGAATGTCAAAGGTGAAAATTCTCCATACAACCTCACATGGAGAAAGGTATCCACAATCATAATATTGTTTGATCTCATCTACTGAATCAGGATTTTTATTGGAAATTTCAATGGTAGCTCGATCATGGTCTTTATTAACATATTTAAACAAATACTTGATAGCATTTGATTAATTACAATATTCTACATTAATATGCCCTGCATACCTCATTAAAAGTTGAGGATTGTAAGGAACAATGTTCCTATTATCCAATGTTACTCCTTTTTTTTTTAATAAAAAGGCTAGAATCGGTCTATTTATACCATGGATAACATTGATCATCAATTGTTGTTGATGAATGATTTTTTTTTATAGAACTTCAAACACTTTCCATCTTTCATGCAAGGAGAGTTTAAATGAGAAAATCCACATGGGGCATGAATCATATAGGTAGAAACCACTTTAGCTGATCGTGGAATATAACATTGGATTAGGTAACTCAACATATATGATATTGGCAATATCATCTCCAGTTTTTAATTTTCTTTCACCATTCAACCACGATAAGATATGGACGTGGGGAAGACCTCTCTTTTGAAACTCAATTGTATACATTCCTAAAAAATAAAAAATCAATAAAAAAATTTAAAACATAAAATAATAAGGATAATTGAAGATTGAAGATTTCATATGTTTTTGGTATTTCATATTCTTCTATTCTCTTTTTAAGTTAGTTGTCTTCATTTAAGCCAAAACATGAATGGATGTTGGCTTTGTATTGATTGTTATAAACTTAGACATTATGTGTTTGTGTGCTATCTGCAAAATGATTTTAAAACTTAGAAAACTTTTATCTCATTCACTTAAGATGAACTTTGAACTTAATTTTTGAATTCTAAGACATTTAATTGATTACATTGAATCATGCAATCAATTACATTTGGTTGAGTTAGAATCAAATTTCTCTATGACTTGAAACAATCGATTACATGTTTGATTCAATCGATTACAATGTGTATTTTTCAACATCAAAATTCCCTCTGACTCAATTTAATCAATTACATGCTTGATGCAATTGATTACAATTGATATATCTGTAAATTCAGATGTTTTTGTTCCTTAATCTTTTTCTCCAATTTTATTGGTATTCTTGGATAGGTTTTCCTAGGTGTACATGAGGCAGTGATGGCATTTCACTCTCATGTGTAGGCTCGTGTTCGGGTTTTGAACAAGATAGGTTTCTATAATTTGAATGTATTAGTGTGTTTGTAACCATTGTAGATCATAGTGAAACTCCTTGGGTTTGAGGAAAACTAGAAGTTTATGACCGAACCAATATAAAAGCTTGAGTCTTTCTTCTTATTCCTTCATCTCTTATTTACATTCTTGTTTATTTTCTTTGAAAACTCTTTTGAAAATGTTTTGCAAACAAGGCTGTTATACTTGGGTTTCTAAATTGTGGTTCCATCATCAACATACTTTAATAAATTTTTTGAAAAAATAATTTTTTGAAATATCAATTCACCCCCCTCCCCCCCTCTTGATTTATTTGGCTATTCCTAACAATTTGTATTAAAGTTGGACCTTGAATTTTGCTCAAGGATTCCAACATGGTTGAAAATAGGCTGCCCTTTGTTGAAGGTGGTTCAATCAATCGACCTCCTCTTTTCTACAATGATAACTATCCATTCTAGAAAGTTCGCATGAAAATATTTATGGAATCAATTGATCGATGCGTCTAGCAAGTAGTTCTAAATGAGCCAACGCTTCCAACTAATGTTGTTGATGGAAATATGATTCCTAAACCAATTGATGAATGGACTGAGTTAGAAACCAAAAGAGCTAACTATAATCCACGTGCTATGAATATATTACACTAAACTCTTAATTCTAATGATTTTTTTTCGTATTTCAACTTGTGCCACAACGAAACAAATTTGAGATATGATTTAGGTGACATATGAAGGCACACTAGAAGTGAGGAGATTAAGAAAGAATTCTCTCATCCAAGAGTATGAGACCTTCCAGATGCAACCAAGAGAATCCATCTTTAGTTTTCAGATGAAATTTATGCATATTGTCAACCACCTCAAAAGACTTGGCAAAACATTTGATGAAGAAGAGATGAACGTAAAAATTCCAAAGAACATGAACAGAACATAGCAACCAAAGGTCACTGCAATTTCAAAATCAAGAGACATGGCTACCATAACTAGTGCTAAGTTATTCGAAAAGCTTAGAAAGCACAAGATGAACATGACTTTTATGGTGGAAGAGAAGCACAAAGAAAAGAAGAAGTAACTTTCCTAATATCCTGGGCATATCATCTTCATGAAGGAGAAGGGGTATGTTTTCTGTCTTTTTTGTACAAAGAAAATAAGAAAACAAAAGGTGAGACCTTGTTAATGGCTAAGATCTTTGCAAAAACATGATTGCAAAAAAATGGGGGTATGTTTTATTTTAAAACAAAAGAAAATTACAATAAATAAATATAAGATAATTTATGAATGAATTTTAAAAAAGGAGGTATAGAATTAATGAAGGGAGGTAAATATAACATTTGCCCTACGTATTTGGATAAACTGCAACCCAAGTGTGTTATTTTTGTTTATCCCCAAATTTTTTATACTCTCTTTCGCAAACTTTTGTAAAGAAACATAAGAAAAAATATATTGTGACACATTGCCAATAAATACAAATACATAAAAAAAAATTAATAACCAATAATTTTTTTTAATTATGAAAACTATTCTGCAACCAAGAGTTGAACCCGGAATTTAGTTTGAGAATTTAACCAGGTGTGCTACTGCAAATGTCATGTTAAAGAAATGTAAACATTGTATTTACCACATTAATTTGTTTTTATTGATGCAATGGATTAACATTATTGGCGAATGCTATATTTACCTCTCTTCATTAATTATATATCTTTTTTTAAAAAAATTTATTCCTAAATGAGAATTATGGTAATGCACTGACAGTATAACATAGTTTTACACTGTTAGACCATCACAACCCTCCATTTATATGACTTTAAAATAGTTTTATAAAATACAATTGACTTATCATAAATGAAGGGTTGTGATTGCCTGACAATGTAAAACTATGTTACACTGTTAGTGTATTACCCTTATTCTCTTCCTAAAATATCCCTTACATTTATTTCTTGTAATTTTCTTTATATGTTTTAAATGAAAACATACCCCCTCTCCTCCATGAAGACAAGGTGATAAATTATAGCAATGTGGTGAAATATTTCATTCTCTAACAACAATTCTCATAGAGATAACATGACACAATATTCACAATTCATATATATTGGACGTGATGTGATGAGACAATTTTATCAAACAACTTGTGGGCATGTGAAGAAGGCAAGAATCATTCCATCTCAGATGATGGGGTGGTGCACAAAAGCTAAAATTTAGATTTATCATAATATGCACAATTGGTTGTGTTGTTGCTATTACTATGTGGTGTTTTCATGCTTTAATGGTTGGTGGAATTTTATAAATGATGTGGTTTTGCCTCCACCGTGTGCATCCAAAAAATCTTCAGCAAATTCACCCTCTACCTCTCCACCAGAGAGGGGTATGATATTTTAAACAAAAATAGAGAAAATTATAGCAAAAACAACCATTTGAATAGTTTAGAAAATTTAAATAAAAAAGAAGGTATATAATTGCAAAGGAGAGGTAACTTTTTTAATGTTCTAGGCGTATAGTCTTCAGGAATGAGAGGGGATATGGTTTATTTCTTTTTTGTACAATGGGAATTAAGAAAAAAAAAAGGTGAGACCTTGTTTAATGGCCAAGATCTCTACAAGAACATGATTGCCAAAACAAATGGGGGTATTTTTCTTTTTAAAGATAAAAAAAGTGACAATAAATAAATATAAGGATAATTTATGAATGAATTTTAAAAAAAGAGGTATATAATTAATGAAGGGAGGTAAATATAGCATTTGCCCTCCGTATTTTGACAAATTGCAACCCAAGTGTGTTATTTTTGTTTATCCACAAATTTTTGTTCACTTTCTTTCGCAGACTTTTGAAAAGAAACATAAGACAAAACATATTGGGATACATTGTTAGTAAATACAAATACATAAATTAATAACCAATAAAAAATGTTTTTTATTATGAAAATTATTCCACAATCGGGAGTTGAACACGGAATTTGGTGTAACTAGCTAGTGTAGTTAGTGGTGTGTAGGTGTGTAATCAAAATTCTGGAAATTCTATTATGTCTATTATTTTTTTCTTTTAGGTGCTAGCTATCATTTATGTTTTGCTTCAGTTAGTTGGTTTTGAAACTAACTTTGTAACCTCCTTTATAAGGCTTTGTTCATTTGCACAATGGGAGTATTATGGTGAATAAGAAATTACTCCAAGTTTTCTTATGCTTTGATTTTCTAAATTTTTGAGTTCAACGCTTATGGGATCATTTGGTTTGCTGTTCAATTTCATGCATTTAATTGCAACAAGTGGTATCTAGAGCCAGGTTTAGCAAGGGGTGTGATCATGACAACAGCAAGATTTGATTTGGAAAAATTCACTGGCAAGAACGATTTTGGGCTATGGAGACTCAAGATGAGAGCACTACTGGTTTTGCAAGGATTGATTCAGGCGCTGGGAGGAGACAAGCTAGCTCAGAGTAAGCTACCTAAAGATCAACAGCAATTGATCATGGATAAGGCACACAATGTTATCATTTCGAATCTTGGCGATAGGGTTCTTCGAGAAGTGTCAAAGGAAAAGATGGCTATAGGCGTGTGGAACAAGCTCGAAAGCCTGTACATGACAAAGTCCTTGGCAAACAAATTAATCTCAACGAAGAGGCTACACAATTTCTAAATGAGTGAAGGTAAGACTATTGTTGATCACTTAGATGATTTCAATAAACTAATTCTTGATCTTGAGAATATTGAGGTTGACATTGATGAAGATCAAGCTATTATACTGCTTAGTTCCTTACTCGATTCCTATGAATACTTTGTTGATACAATGATGTTTGGGAGGGAATCCTTGACCATGGAAGAGGTGCAAACAGCTCTAGCCTCAAAGGAACTGACTAAGAAACTAGAAATGAAGGAAGGAACTATTGAGAGTTTATCGGCAAGGGGAAGAACAGAGAAGAAAAACCATCACAAGAGGGACAAGTCCAAGTCCAAGTCGTAGGGCAAGCAGCAAGGTAAGAAGTTGTGTTATTTTTGCAACAAGGAAGGTCACTTTAAGAGGAATTGTCCAGAAATACAAAATAAAGAGAAAAATCAAGATGAAGGAAATAATGCCATAGTTGAAGGGTATGAGAGTGCTGAAGTTCTAACGATTGCAACACAAGAGGCTAGAAAAGAATGGATTCTTGACTCAAGCTGCTCCTTCCATATGATTCCAAACAAGGAATGGTTTGAAACTTACAACAACTAAGAAGGAGGAACTGTCTTGCTGGGAAATAACTAATCGTGCAAGGTGATTGGGATTGGCACAAACAAATTAAAGCTGCATGATGAAGTGGATCGAATTCTTGATGAGGTCAGGTATGTTCCTAAACTCAAAAGAAATTTGATTTCCCTTGGTGTATTTGACAAATCTGGTTACTCCTTCAAAGGGGAAAATGGTGAGTTAAAGATTGTTAAAGGGTCAATGGTAGTGATGAAAGGAATCAAGAAAAATAGCCTTGATTCTCTTGTTGGAAGCACTATCATAGGGTTAGCTTCGGTTGGCTGAAAGCAAGAAACTGTCTAAGGCAAAACTGTGGCATAGGAGGCTGGGTCATGTGAGTGAAAAGAGCCTCTTTGAGTTGAACAAACAGGGCTTGATAGGGGATGAAACTCTAAATTCCCTAGAGTTCTGTAACATTGCATCTGTGGAAAATCGCTTAGGGTCAAGTTCTATGTTGGTGTTCATTCTTCCAAAAACAGAATGGATTATATCCACTCTAATTTATGGGGACCTACAGCTGTTAAATCCAGAGGAGGTGCCAGATACTTCATGTCCATTATTGATGATTTCTCAAGAAAATTGTGGATCTACCTATTAAAGTCCAAGGATGAAGCTTTTGGAAAGTTCCAAGCTTGGAAGAAATTAGTGGAAAAATAAGTTAAGAGAAGAGTCAAGAAGCTGAGAATTGATAATGGGTTAGAATACCTCTCCAAACAATTCAACAAACTATGTGAGGATGAAGGTGTAGCAAGGCATAAGACAGTGGCAAGCACACCTCAACAAAATGGCCTTGCTGAGAGGTTCAACAACACCATTCTTGAGAGGGTGAGGGCCATGCTGTCTGAAGCTAGCTTACCCAAGAATTATTAGGGTGAAGCAGCTATGACAACAACCTATCTTATCAACCAGTCCCCTTCACTGCCCTTGGATATAAAGCTCCTAAAGAAGTATGGTCTGGTCATCTTGTAAACTATGATCAATTGAGGGAATTTGGTTGCAGGCCTATGCACATGTGAGGCAAGGAAAGTTATGTCCAAGGGTTGTAAAATGTTTTTTACTTGGCTATCCTAAGGGTGTTAAGGGCTATAAGCTCTGGTGTGTAGAACCATGCTTAGAAAAGTGCATCATTAGTAGGGATGTGACTTTCAATGAGGATGAGATGGCAAATCTAGTGAAACCAAGCCAAGCTGAAATATCTAAATTTAATCACACAGGTATATCTCAATTTGAGGTGGAGCTTCCCATAGGTGAAGCAAGCTCTAGTAGATCCCTGAACCAACTTAATGAAGACCCTACTTCTGAACATACTATTGTAGGCACCTCAAATTACAATACGGTCAGAGATAGGGAGAAGAGGACAATCAAGCGAACTCAAAGGTATGGGTTTTCAGAATTTACTACCTTTGCTCTCAATGTTGTTGAAGACATTGAGCAGCATGATCCCCTCAGTTACCTTGAAGTTGTCCAGAGCAGAGACAAGAATGAGTGGCAGCAAGCAATGGAGGATGAAATCAGGTCCATGGAATTAAATCACACATGGGATATGGTGAACAAACCTAAGGGTTGCAAGCTGGTTGGAAGCAAATGGCTCTTCAAAAGAAAGGAGGGAATTCCAGGAGTGGAGGCAGCTAGGTTCAAAGCAAGGTTAGTTGCTAAGGGGTTCACTCAAAGGGAGGTGGTTAACTACAATGAAGTTTTCTCCCCTATGGTCAAGCATACCTCGATTAGAGTGATTCTCTCAATTGTTGCTCATTAGGGCTTGGAACTTGAGTAGATGGATGTTAGAATGACTTTCCTTCATGGTAATCTTGAAGAAAATATTTTTATGCAACAACCTCAAGGATTTATTTCAGTTGGGCAAGAGGACAAGGTATGTCTTATTAGGAAATCCCTATATGGCTCGAAGTAGTCTCCTAGACAGCGGAATAACATTTTGATGATTTCATGAACAAGTGCAAATTCACACAAAGCTGTCATGATTGTTGTGTGTACTTCAAGGAAGTTACTGAAGGCATTTTTCTCTACTTATTGTTGTATGTTGATGACATGCTTATAGCTTGTCAAAGAATGGATGAAATCACCAAGGTCAAGTCCCAGCTATGCAAGGAATTTGAAATGAAGGATCTTGGAAATGCTAAGAAGATCCTAGGGGTAGATATTCTCAAGAACAAGGCAAGGAAGGAATTATTCCTATCTCAGGAGAAGTATCTTGAAAGGTTCTTCATAAATTTGCTATGTATGATGCCAAACTAGTGATCACCCCACTGGCATCACATTTCAAATTATCCCTCAACCAATCTCCCTAAACAGAAGATGAAAAGGAGTATATGAAGACTGTTCCATATGCCAATGTAGTTGGTAGTCTCATGTATGTTATGAATATGTTGATGCAGATTTTGTTGGTAGCATAGTAAGTGGTGTGTAGGTGTGTAATCAGTGTAGTTAGTGGTGTGTAGGTGTGTAATTAGAATTTTGGAAATTATGTAATCAGAATTGTTGGTTCAATTTCGTGCTTATTTTTTATTGAAATTATTAATTATTTAATTAAAATTAATTAGTTAATTTAAATAAATAGTTGGGTGAAATTTTGGCAAAGCTAGGATTCAAATCCACACCTCTATAGTTTTAAAATGCCAGAATAACCACTAAGTTAATGGTCTGATTGATAACAATTGCGAAACATATATATATATATATATATATATATATATATATATATATATAAATCTTCCACATAAATTTTATTTATTATCATATATTTATTTATTGTTTCTTGTGTTTTCAACAAGAATTTAATAATTTGAATAAAAGTAAAATAAAATGAGTGATTTATAAAATAAAAAGTGAAATATATAAAAAAAAAAAATTACACCTAATAATAGATGTTAAAAAAATAAAAGAAGAATAATTTAAATAAATTCGGTATCTCGACATCTCTCTCGAGGTCTCTCTGTTATAATTTTAAAAATCGGACCGACGATCGAACCAGTCAAGACACTGGATCACTAAGTCATTGTTCGAACCAATGAGTCACTAATTGATCCCCATGACCCAGCATATATTGACAAAAATTAAAAATATTTATTATATACAAATTTTAAATTTATAAAAGTTTATTTTATTAATCTTTAATATTATTAAAAGTTATTTAAATTATTTTTCCTTTATTTTTTAACATCTCCTATTATTAGTTATAATTTTTTTTATATATTTCACTTTTTATTTTATAAATCACTCTCTTTATTTTACTTTTATTCAAACTAGCAGAAACACAAGCGTTGCCACACCTATATGTCCACATTTTTATTATACTCTTGTATTTTATTATGTTGAATTTGATATATTATAACTTTATATTAATACGTATATTAATTTCAGTTTGATAAAAAAATGATTATATGTTTACATTCTTTTAATCACAATTTTTTCAATGTTAATTGAAATATTTATTCCCTATTAAGTATTAAGTAATGTTGTCTAATTAATGATGCCTTAAAATATTATTAAAAAAATAATATTTTAAATATCTATGATTGTCAAACTTTACCTATTTCTTGTATACAAAATTTAAATTAATATTCTTAGAAAATAAATAAAAGCTTACTTTCTTACGTAGTCAAATCACATATCTTATTTGCATATTAAATTAAATCATTTTTCTATTTAATGAATTTTAAATTAAGATATCCAGAGAAAAAAAAGTTTTATGAAGGTCTCAATATAATTTAAATTTATGTATGACTTTCAACCTTTTTTTTTCTTCTAAAAACAACTCATTTATTCAAGCATAACTTAGTTAAGGAAAAGAAAAAAACATAAGAAATTGACTAAGATATGGAAGTTGGAATTCAAATTTTCCAATGGATTAAATGGATAAATATTGTTACAATGGTCACACTAAAAACAATTTCACTTGTTGGCCTTCTCTATTTCCGTTGGAACCTACACTCATATATTACAATAATCAAAAGAATTTATTAGAAAAAACAAAAAACAAATTATCAAGTATTTTAAAATACTCAAATAGAATTCAAAACATAATCACTCGCTAACTTTTAAAATAAATAAATAAATATATATATATATATATATATTTAAGAAAATTGTAAAAACAAATTAAATATAGTGTTAAAGAAAAATAAAGCATAACAAACACAATCATTCATATTAATTATTAATTCCTCTAATTGTAACAACAACAACATATATGAGCATATTGGAGGAGGTTTTAACAATCCATTTAAAACATGTATACAAATACACATGTCACACATCAACAAATTATACCATAAGAAAGGTTCTAAATAAAATGTGTAGATTATAGAAACTTTGACCTTGTGATTCAACTCACCACTATCATTGCTCTTCAATTTGAAATGATCATAGAAACCTAACCTTGAGAATCAAGTCACCACTACCAGTGTTCTTTAATTTGGAATTTGAGGCGTATAATGAAAGGAAAGAGAAAAGAGAGGATGTTGTGCTTTGATGAGGGTGAGAGATTTTTTTTTATAGAATGTGAATTGCTCAGAAATAGATAAAGTAGGCAAGAAAATTGTGAAAAAAAAATGTATATTTTGACAGAATTGATGGCTGATTAACATCTTAAAATTTTGTCCACCCAAAAAAAAAAATAAACAACATCTTGAAATTTGTAAGATGAACTTCCTAGGTACAAAAGGTCCTTTGTAACCATATATGACGCGAAAAGCAACCATAATTTTTATCATGTTTTGAAGTAAAAAAAAAAATCATGAATTAACATCATGATGAAATATAGTTTTAATTTCCTTCAAACTCTTTCTATCTTTGGTCTGCCTATAACAAAACAACATATAATGGTGGTTATTGATCAATTTCAAAACTAACGAAGAGATAAGTATGATCACTCAATTTTAGAAACAATAATGTCATTACACATGTAAAGAACAATGTTGAATTCTCATCTTTTTTGTTTTCAATTAAACTGTTTCTTTACAGAGAAAAAAATTATAGAACTAAGGAAATTCAAAGAACAAATACCAAAGATTTAGTAAGATAGGAAGAAAAAACAAAAGAAATTGATTACTATGAACATGAAATAATACATTAATGGATGTTTTACTTGATTTTGGACCATTTCAATTTCAACCCTACCATTTCATCATAGATTCATAGTTGCTCTTCTTCTGTAGTTAGTAATTGAACAAAGTATTAAAAAAAACATAATGAACTTAATTCAGATAAAAAAAATAATTACTTTTTTGTAAGAATTTCAACCTGACAACAAATATTTTGAGTATGCAAGTGTAGTGGATCTTAGTAAGATATTAATTAAATTTTCTAATAAAATTTTAAAAAGTAAGATTACCCCCACAAATTTTAAGGATTGATACGTGGAATGTAGTATGAAAATACCTGAAATTCATATAACAAAAGATCAAAATGGTAGCAAATAAAGAATGCATAAAACCAAAATAATACTTGTAAAAAAAAAACTGAAATCATCAAGGTGATAAACACCATACATTTTGCACCATTCCACCAACACTGCACTCAAACACAATAGCATATCGTTATATCCGGAAAGTAATAAACAAAAGGTGAAAGGTTGATTACACTAATGTATTTGCTTCCAAAATTAGAAGTAAAAAAATGATTAAAAAAATGAAAGTTTAATAGAATCATGGAATAAATTGCAAATCTTAAAATTGATTTTGAGAGCCTAATTGTGGAACGCACTTCTTGTTTAGATTTTCACTGAATTCGGAAAAGAAGAAAACCAAGCTTTGTAACTTCACAATTTGAAGCTTAAAAGAAAAGAGAGAGAGAGAGAGAGAGAGAGAGAGAAAGTAAAAATCGAATAATGACCGATTACTAAATTTGTAATTGCTGAAAAAGAGAGGAGGGATATAAATTGCAATTACCATATTGTATCAACGTGGGGAAAGAATCAAAGAGGTTTGAGGGTGAGGATATATAACTTCCTTATGTGGGTTATAAATTAAGAGAGTGGATAGTTACACTCTCTCGTGCAGGTACATTTTTTTTTTATTTAGAATTTTATTTTTCAGTCAAAAGAACAATATTAGTATAAAAATTTGTATAACTTTTTTAATTTATTAAGGGCAAATTCGTCTCCTAAAAGTGGAGACGAAAGAACAGTTATCAAAAGTGGTATCGTTTTTATCTATTGTTATAGATTATTAAATTCTTGTTGATAACACAAGAAACAATAAATAAATATAGGCTTAAATAAGTTTTGGTCCCTATAAAATATTTTTTTTACTTTGAGTCCCTATAAAATTTTTGTTATGTTTTGGCTCCCTATAATATAAATTTTTTTTTGTTTTGGATCCCTATCGATAATGTAACAATATCTCAACCATTAGTTAAGTGATGACGTAACACCATCTCAACATATATTAACGATTGAGATGATGTCACATTATTGGTAGGGACCCAAAACAAAAAATATATATATATTATAGGGACCCAAAACATAGTAAAAAATTTATAGGGACCCAAAATAAAAAAGAGATATTTTATAGAGATCTAAGATTTATTTAAGTCATCAATATATGATAATAAATAAAATTTATGTGAAATATATATATATAAATCTTTCAAAATAATTATCAATTAGACCATTGGTTTAGTGATTATTTTGGCATTTGAAAATTAAAGAAGTGTAGGTTTGAATCCTAGATTTTTGCTTTTTATCATTAATTTGAAGCTGCTTTTTGAAGATATTTGAACCTACAAGTACCCATTTTGATTCTATGCTTGCACCAATCTCTATATATCTCTTTCTTAAACGTGAGTGCAATTCGGATCACATGCATTCAATTATCTTATTTCCACATACTTTTATATGATAATTGCTTTGAATTTGACAATAACAACTCGGTTCAATCTTGATATGGAAATAGAATGAAACAAACCTGCTGTCCCATGTTAATGGTAATCACGTGACATTATTGAGGGAATAAGAAGGTTCGAAACCAAGCCGCTGCAGAAGATAAAATTCAAGATCAAAGTTACTGACTTAATCTTGAGGGGCATAACATAATGGATCAACAAATAAAAATTGAATTCAAAAGATATCCAATTGTTACAACTAAGTTTAGATTAGATTAGTATATATCTAAGTGTTACAACTTAGATTAGGTGAATTCTGGCTGATTAAGAAACTTGAGGGAAACTTGTGTTGGGAATAAGTGTGTATGCCCAATACTCAATCTAATCTATCATGTAACCAATTCCATTTCTAATAATAAAGTATTATTATAGTATCATTATCATATTCTACTATTTGAGTTAATGTAATAATGTCCTTGATTAAAATTAGAGTTTTGTTATCATCATAAAGATGATGATAATGAGACAAAGTCTCTTATAATTTTAATATAAATTGTTCTTGGTCATAGGATTATTATAAATAGGATATCAATAATCCAGATAGATCAATATATGTGTAATCGTCTTTATTGGATAAAGATTAATAATTCTCATTTATTAAATTACATATATAAATAATGCACATGTGGATGTGATTATTGATCTAACTCAATTGAGAATTCCTAATGGTTAATATTACCTTTAAATATAATAGTTCTCAAGAAGAAATATAATAGTTCTCAAGAAGAAATATAATAGTTTTCTCTGACCTGGGATTATCATAGTAATTAACAAGTTATTTTTTATATCTTAATCCTGGACACTTAATGCCTCAAGGCACTAGTTGAATAGACATTGGATATGATTAAATACTTGTATAATTAATGACTAATCAAGAAGGAATTCATCGACTCTTGGTAATGAGTTTGAGCTCTATGATATAATTAAGACCTTAGCCAAGGGCAATTGAATGAAAGAAGAAAAGAGTTTCTTAAGTCATTCATTGATTAAATGTAATAATGTGTTAACAAGTTTGACAATAATACTATACTCTATAGTTAACCCTAAACTGTAAATGATGGAAGGAATATTATATTATTTTTCTATTGGTTTTTGGGATAAAAGATATTACTTCTTCATACTATCTGAACGTTAAGGAATGTTGCTAGACACCTACCTTGATTAGTAAATTAATTATGATTAATTTACTACCGACTTAGTATTGAACCTACAAAGTCACACACAAATTGAGTGTTCCAATCTTTGCAAATATTTTATTTGATAATTAAATTATAGAATTTAATCAAATAAATATTTAGTGAAATATTATTATATTTTTCTGCTGGCACTGAAAATATAAATAAAGCAAAGCAATTTGAATTTCCATTGAACTTAGTCAAGTTTGTTTCAAATATATTATTTTCAAATATGTTTGAAAATAATATCAAAGATATGATCAAATCAGATTGATTGTGTGAATATGATTTAATGATTCTTATTTAATACAAAAATTCTCCCCACTAATTTTGTTTTATTGTTCTAGTCAATTGATAACGATAGAGATTGGTCTTGGTGTGGATACACGTAGAATCTTCACATAATTGAAGAAAGATTTTAAGGCTTCAAGAACACACATCTGGTACACAATTTTTGTATATTCCCTTACTTTTATTGTTATAGTATATTTTGAATACAAAATAGATCCTGTTATTCCACTACAAGTGTTATGAACACTTTATTTTTAGATGTTATAATTGTTATGGACATTCCTCATTAACCAACAACTTGATCCTCAAGTTTCTTGATTCTCTTGAATTTGAATTAGTTCTTATCTGAAGAACTTAGCTTCACAAATTGTTGTATCCATATATATACACATTCAATGTAGTTCATACACATTCTATTTTCTCCTTTCTTTCTTCCTTGGTGTCATCTTGTAGTTCTTCATCAATAACCTTAGGGGCGGACACACATTGGTCCTTGGGGGGGCCATGGCCCCCCCGAACTTTTTGCAAATTTCTTTACCATATATTAAAAGAGGGTGCATTTAGTAAATTTGGGGGGTGCATTTAGTACTTCTTCATATCTTTAATTCAAATGTACATTGTGCTTCTTTGGCCTTTGTGATGCTTACGTATGCAATAGATCTGCTTTTTATTTATAACATATCTTTCTATAGATATTATATTTAATTAAATTTATTATTAAATTTTTAAATTATCAAATTAATATCTTTTTTTTAATGTAATCAAGTATGGATAATAATATTATTTTATCTTATAAATAAATCTTATCTAAATGATTAAATATTATATTTGATTAATTTTGTTATTATATATAATTAGTTTTTTTTTTAGTTAAAACTACAATTGTCAAATTTTATTTGTCTTGCAAGTAAGGAAGTTATTTTTGTTTCTCAAATTGCACATCGATACAAGACTTCATAGTTATGAGTTAATATTGTCGATAAGAGGCAAAAGTTAAAAGACATCACCTTACAAAATAAAGGTATTTTTAATTTTTATATTTCAAATTTGACAATTAGTATATTACTTTTTTTTTTAATTGTTATTGGTACGAAGTATCCACCAATTTTGTCAATGACTAATCTCCGTTGGGGAAACTAGTTGATCACCTTTAGTGAGGTTCTCCTCTTCCAACCAAGTTTTTTTCATTCTTGAACTTGAAAACTTGCTTAAGGGGACTAAGTACAGTTACTATTCAAACCAATGACTTGTTGATAGTACATTACATTTATATAATTATATATTTTTTGTTCTTTTTAATGTCTATATTATTATTGTTGTTGTTATTTTTATTATGATGATGTTATGTAATTTTTATTATAATTATGTTTTTTTAATGCCAAAACAATATAAAGTTGATGCGTTTTTTAAGAGGAAGAATGTTGAAATTCAAGCATCTAATGAACCATCAAATTTATCTATAAAGAGTGACTAGTTGAAGTCTAAAGATCGTCCAGCAAAATCTATGAGAATTGAAATCAATGAGGGATTTGATATGAATACCATAGAGCGTGATCCAGGATTACAACCACAAATATGGGAATATCCAATTGAAAAACAAGATGAAGTTCGAAGAGCTTATATTAAAGCAGGTCCATATCAATGTATTCTTTCTACATATCCAAAATCTAAAGAAAATCATTCTCGTAGTTTTCAACCGTCATGGTTTAAGCTATTTCTGTCTTGGTTGGAATATTCTCCTAGTATGGATGCTACATTTTGTCTCCCATGCTTCTTATTTCATAAAAAAGATGCACCCCCTGCATTACATACATTTACTATTAATGGGTTTCAATCATGGAAAAAGGTTAGGAATGAGAAAAATTGTGCATTCTTGGTGCATATTGGAAAAGATATTATTTCATCTCACAAAAATGCTGAGAATGCATGGGCAGATCTTATGGACCAACCATCACACATTACAAGAAGGTTTGATAACTTTGCAGCACAAGAAATTGCTAAAAATAGACTTCGTCTAAAAATTTCAATTGAGGCAATTAGGTGGCTTGCATTTCAAGGATGCTCTTTTAGAGGCCACGATGAGTCTTATACATCAAATAATCGTGAAATTTTTTTAGAGTTATTGAGTTTGTTAACTTCTTATAATGATGAAGTGGCAAAAGTGTTGGAGAACGCTCCAAGGAATGCCTTATATTCATCACCAAAAACACAAAAACAAAATTTGCATGTCTTATCAAATAAAGTGAGAAATGCTATTCGTGAATTGGTGATGCAAAATATTGCATAATAATTGATGAAGCTCGAGATGAATCTAAAAGAAAGCAAATGTCAATTGTTTTAAGATTTGTTGACAAAGAAGGAGATGTTCAAGAACACTTTTTTGGGCTTATTCATGTCAAAGACACCGCTGCAGTAACATTGAAAGAAGGTATTTATACTATCCTTTCCAATTATAATCTTGATGTTCAATCTATAAGAGGACAAGGTTATGATGGTGCAAGTAACATGCGTGGAGAATGGAACGGTTTGCAAGCATTGATTTCAAGTGAATGTCCTTCTGCTTATTATGTTCATTGTTTTGCACATCGTTTGCAATTGGCATTAGTTGCTGCATCTAAAGAAGTCATTCATGTTCATCAATTTTTTATCAAGTTGAGCTTAATTGTCAATATTGTTGGTGCATCATGTAAACGTAATGATCAAGACGGCTTATGAGGCATTGACTTCTTTTGAATTTGTTTTCATTTTACATCTTATGAGAAATATTTTGAACATTTCTAATGCTCTCTGTTAAGCTTTGCAACTCCAATCTCAAGATATTTTAAATGCAATGCATCTAACTTCATCTACTAAGTCGCTTATTCAAAAGTTCAGAGATGATGGATGGAACAAATTGGTTGCAGATGTCAAATATTTGTGCAAACCAATCAACATACCTATACAAGATTTTAATGCTCGTTATATTGCAAGACGTGGAAAGGCTCGACATCAACATGATGATATTACAATAGAACATTATTACAAAGTTAATATTTTTAATGCTGTGATAGACTCTCAATTGCAGGAACTAAATGACAAATTCAATGATAGTACGATTGAACTACTCATACTTAGTTTAGCTTTAGATCTAAGAGAGATGAAAAAATCTTTCAGAATTGACGACATTTGTCAATTGGTAACAAAATTTTACCCACAAGATTTTACAGAATATGATATTATGCAATTGAGGATGCAACTTCAACACTTTGATTATGTGAGATAACATACTGAATTTGGAGCATTAGAAACTACTTCTGATTTATGTCATTGGTTGGTTAATACAAAAAAAGAACAATTTTTTCCTCGTGTATAGGGTGATAACTTTAATTCTCACACTTCTTGTGTACACAGCTACTGTAGAACGATCTTTTTCAGCAATGAATATAATTAAGACTGCACTTTGCAACAAGATAGAAGATGAATTCTTGTTTGACTGTTTGTTAGTATGCATTGAAAAGAAAATTGTTGAAAAATTTAGTATAAATTCAATTATAAACGATTTTTGTGACATGCAAGAAAGACGTTCAGTATTTTGATAAATTATTAATATAATTAACTTTTTTTTTATTAATTTATGAATACTTTTTGATTTTTTTTTGTTAGATATTTTTTTTTATAGTTGATTTTGAACTGAAGCGATGTATGTTTCATTGTTTATATTCTAAAAAACAAGTTATTAGTAAATTTAGTATAAATGATTTGATCTATTTATTCCGAATTAATTCTTCATCATATAGTTAAAAATGTGAATATTTATCTAAAGTCACGTTGGTTTATATTTTAACACAGTTTTATAGAAAAAAAAAAAGAGTTTAATTTTTAAAATGACAGATCATTCTATATTGATAAGTATATATACCTTTCTTTGATCTTTTCTTGCTCGGCGGCAGCGGCGGCATTAAAGGCACCACTAGCTGATGAACTGGTTGAAGAAGTCTTGATTAAGGGGTCTCAGTTTTATTTCACCGGTGTTCACAAGGTGCTCATCACCAAAAGTTTGAATCTCTGTATGAAAAAGTTTCTAATAATTGACTATTGAAGATAATAATTTTAACTTCTAGATAAAGTAATTTTATTTTATTTTTTATATTTTCTTTTTCTAAAAATTTAGAGTAATGTGTTCAAACGGACTTCAATAATTATGCTACTCTTTAACTTTTGACCAAAAGTTGAACTCCTCCTCATTGATGATGATGATAGTGCATTGCTCATGTTTTTCTCAAGCCTCTTTAAATCCAGTGTTGCATTGTTGTAACTTTGGTCATTTGGGAGTTTAAATGATGAGCTTGCAAATGAAGTATGGCAGATGCAATGCAATTCACCATGATTGTGTTCAAGAGAATATAATTTATTAGAGTAAATTACATTAATACTTGTTAATATTTTGGTGAAATTTCCCTACTCTTATGTTTTTTCTATGGCTTACAAGTTACAACAACAACCTCCCTTATAAGGATAGAAATATATTAGGATTAATTGTATTTTTTATTTATAATTTTTTTAATTTATGATCATTTTATTCCTAATGAATTAATTTAGCTCATTTTATTTGAAAATTTTTAAAAGTTGTGAATTAAATACACTAACTTAATTTTAATTTGTTGAAAGTAAAAAAATGGAATTATGCCAAAATTTTTAAGGGGGTTAACATAACCTATATAATAAGTTGTGTTCATGTGGTTAATTACCTGAGAACTGTCTTAATGTGCCACCAAACTGATAAATGGGAGGTTTTGTATCATCCACCTTGCTTTTGCCTTTGTTCAAAGGTGTCCACTGTCCAACTCATATGCATGACATCTACTGGAGTTGAAGTTATCAGTGCTTGGATGCCTCTTGCATTTTTTCACTCGGTATGGTGTTGCATTACTATAGAGATGGTCACATATTTTCACTGATTCATAAAATAAAAAATAGTCATTCATTTTTTCTTTTGTTACTCTCTTCAAGACAACTATGATTTAATTTGATTATAATAACTTATTTAAATTGTTAATCACTTTCTTTTGTTATCTCCTTCAAGATATAAGTGTAATTTATAATAGAAAGTAATTATAACTTATTTAAGTTGTTGATCACTCATGAAAATTAAAAATAATCATTCTCACTTTTTCTTTTATTATCCCCATTAAGACAACTGTTATTTAAAACAAAGTGGAAAAAAAAATTATATAAAAAAAAAAAGTCATTTTGATAAGTGATACTTCCACGTTCATTTTTAATAGTCATTTTAAATTGTTTAATTTGTAAAGTAATTAATTTTTTTTTATTTTAGTAAAACAATGGTAGATTCGCTATTTTATCTCTTTCTCTTTCCACTTCACGGTAAAAAAAAAAAAATTCAAAAGACAAGTAAGGGTATAATTGCTAAAAGAGTAATTAATGCAATCTTTAACTTTGAAAACTAATAGAAAAAATCAGACTATCATAAAGGAATTAACTTATTTAAGTTATTCATCATTCATTAACACTAAAATTTGTCACTTTTTAGTTTGTTGTCACCTTTTAGAACATAAAGGGGAAGAAAAAAAATATATAAAAAAATAAGAAAATTCATTTTTCTTTTTTGTTGTTTTCTTTGAGAGAACAATGATTTATGATAGAAAGTATGAGAGAAAAAAAATAATTATATAAAAAAAAACTTATTATCATCATTATTTAAGTTGTTAGTCATTTATAAAAATTAAGAATAGTCATTGTCACTTTTTCTTTTATAGTTCCCTTCAAGAATAGTTATCATCACTTTTTTTTTTTTTTTTTTTTCTTGAAGACAATCGTGATTTAGAACAGAAAGTGAAAGAACATAAAAATAAATATAAAAACAAATAAAAAAATTTATTATGATAACTTATTTAAATTGTTGATCTCTTGTAAAAATTAAAAATAGTCACTCTTGCTTTTTTATTTTGTTGTCAAGAGAAAGTGAAAGAAAAAAAAAATTAAAAAATTATATAAAATAAATAAGAAAACTCATTCTGACAACTTATTGAAATTATTCGTCTTATTCAAAAAAAAATTATATAGTCTCAAGTGTGATATAGAGAAAAAAATTATTAAAAAAATAATTTATATAAAAATTAAGTTATTTTGACAATTTATTTAAGTTATTGGTCCATTCAAAAAAAGTTGTATAATACCCTTCAAGACTATTGTGATCTAAAGAAAACAATTTATATAAAAAATTTAGTCATTTTGACAACCTATTTAAGTTATTGATCCCATTAAAAAAAGAGTTGAATAGTCTTCTTCAACACACAACCGTGATCTAAAAAAAAAGATGAAAAAAAGAAGAAAATAATTTATATAAAAATTAAGTGATTTGGATAACTTATTTAAATTATTGATCTTATTCAAAAAAAATGTATAATCCCCTTCAAAACAACTATTATCTAGAGAAAAAAAAAATAATTTATATAAAAATTAAGTCATTCTAACCATTTTATAAAGTGAAGTCTCTTGCAATTCTAAAAATGTTGGGAGAATTTCCTTTCCTTCTTTTTCATTTGGAATTTGAGGCTGGGGCTTTGTTTTCTTTGGACTTGACTTATGTTTTTTTTTGTTAGGAAAACAATTTTTGAAAGATTTTTTAACTGCAAAAAATGACACATTATCCGTTAATGATCAAAATAAATGAAAACGATTAAAATATTGGATGAAATTTTTTTTTAAAGATCTTGATTGGTTGTCTAAAAGTGTAGGGACCAAAACAAAATTATTTTATTTTCTACACCCACCCCTATTACTTTTTGCACCCCTAAAATTATTTTATAATTTTATAATTGATGACTACAACATTGGTAGAAAGATAATTTTGTTATCTTTAATCTATAAAAAGCACCATGCAATTTGAGTTAGGAAAGACCTAGAAAATTGGCAATCTTTGGACCAAGGTCAAAATGTAGTCAAATCTCTCTTGCTATCTTCTCTCGAATTTTTAGGATTTTTTTTTTTTTTTGCAGATTTTTACTTGACAAATGAGATGACACCTATTCAAAAAATTGTTTTAAAAATCACTTGGTGCTTTTAGTTTATGCTAACCTCTTGCTCTGCTTTCAACCATGTGGTTCTCAAGAAAGTGGAAATTGTTTGAAATTTAGCTAAGTTAAATATAAATGATTGTGTATGATGAAATTGTAGTATTGTTCTATTATATGCTGAGAATGTGAGACTCGGACAATTGTCTTTTAACTTGTGTTTATGTTGATTGTTGTATAAAAAGACCAAATGGGTTTGACCCTGGACACAGATTTTGTATGCTTATGTTTGATTGTTTGATACGATTGAGTTTCAAACGTAGTGTGAAATTGACATTGTGGTCATACTTAATATATGGTAGTTTGTAGAGGGATTCAAACATGAATTCCTATATTATATAGGACTTTATCCTAATAATAATAGTATGTCTCGAAATACGTGCATGTGGACCCTAGAATGCTAGAAGGGTGAGATGTAGAGTTATGTAGGGTCATACACTGGAATTTATCAAAGTTGAGAGAAGTGAATAATTGGTGGTTCACGCCTATGGTGTGAAAGGACAGAGTTCTTAAAATATTTGTTATATGGCTGAGATGGGGTCTTAGCCTTGTTCACCAATTTTGTCGTTATCTATATCATGTGCGGTGAAAATCCTACAACGACGATACGACATTAGGTCGTAACTTTTGGTCACATAACTAGTTTGACGACTCTGACGTAAATGTGAAATTAATGGTGAATGTTACTTTCCCATGCACTTCTACTCTCCATTTTATTCCTCTCTCCAATTTGAGTAACCCATTTTATTCCTCTCTCCAATTTGAGTAACCCATTGCCGATCAATCTATACCTTCCATAGTGAATGTTATTTTCCCATGCACATATTAAAAGTTATCTTATATTACAATTATTACAAATGTTAAATTTTAACTAAATATATCCACAGGTAATATTCTGAAGAAAGTAATTTTTTAGAATATAATAAACCTTGAAATAAATAAACACTTCCTTAGTGTAAAGAGGCGATAAGAGGGTGTATTTTACACTTTGCTAAGAAGACAACAACAAACACCAAAGTATGCAGAATATAGCCAACTATTAAGCAACTCAATCTTTCATGCCAATTTGGGACCAAGTTTGACTTAAAGGACCAAAAAGAGGTAATTAATTACAAAGCAGAATAGTGTGACTTCAACAAGCTCTAAATAGATTTCATTTTCTCCATGAGCAGAGGAAATTGAGGAAATGTTTTCAGTATACAACTACATATATGGATTTGGAAGATTTGTTGAGATTCGTAAGTAATGGCCAATGCAACATGTATTTGATCAATTGCAAGAGTTTTACGTTGAAATGATGACCACTGTCAAGGATTCACTTGCATCCGTCAATTTTTTTTAAAAGTCACTGTTTTTAACATAAAATTATTAAGAAAACTTAAAACTTTGAATTTTATTTCATCTAAATTTATATAGGCTTAATTGTAATTTTAATTTCCCTACTTTCTCAAATCCATGATTTTGGTCCCCTTAATTTTAAAATGACAAATTTGGTCCCTCTAATTTTAAAAAATGATAATTTTGGTCCCCTTATTAATTATTAACTAATAATTATGATTAATAGAGTTATTGAGTTAATTAAAATTATTATAAAAAATATAATAATTTTCACACAAAGAAAAAATAATTAAAAATAAAAAAATATTTTTTAACATTAAAAAAAATTGTTAATTACCAATCATAAAAAATTATTTTTAATATTAAAAAATAATAAAATTAAAAGAAAAATTATTTTTAGTCTCTTTGAATAATTAATATTTTTTAGTGAATTTATAATTAATTTAATAACTTCATTGATTATAATTATTAATTAATAATTGACTTGAGGATCAAAATTGCCAAAATTGCTTAATTTTAAAATTAGAGGGACCAAAATTATCAATTTAAAACTAAGAGGACTAAAATCATGTATTTAAAAAACTAGAGGAATCAAAATTACAATCTAACCATTTATATATTTAACTTTGTTGAATTTTTTTTTTTATAATTTGCTCCCACTAATTCAAGTTCTTGATCCACCACTTAGGACAAATATGCATTGCTTTATACATGTGTTCATACTACTTACCACGCATCCTATACAATATATATGGTCACTATTTTGTTTCCTCCTTGCATTCATTAGGATTCTCCAAATTGTCTTGAATTTGTTGTTCTTTGGGCTCATTTTGTTGAGTTCTTTGTTCTAGAACGAGCTGGCCAACCTTTGGATACTTTTCAATGAATTTAAATTCCCAGTCCTCTAAAATTGTAAGCTCTTCCTCGCCTAAACCTTTGAGGTTCCCATTAATGTCATCAGGTTTAAAAGACAAAAGTGCAAGGGCTCTGCTACATTCCTTTCCTGCAAACATTGCATAAGATCCTCCAGGACCATAAAAATTCCTATATATACATAATCAAGAAAAGTCTGTCAGGGTCAGCTAGTTAAGGGTTTTTTAGGCTTAATAGTCCGATCTGGTCCCTAAGTTTTAAAAAGTTTCAATTTAGTCATTAGATTATTTAAAATAAGTCAATTTGGTCTTTTTCCATCTGATTTTGTTATTTCCACTCTTTCTTTTACCAAGTATAGCTCTCATTTTTTTTTATATATTTAGGGTAGTGCATTTAGAGACCAAATAGGACGATTAATTATTACTTGGGACTAAAATGAATACTAAAGCGGATTTTTTATGACTCATTCCAAGCAAGCACTCACTAAATAGTGAATATGTTAGGATTCAAGAGGTGAGTGAAATGCAGCACAAGATGACAAGAAGTAACCATCTCTTTAGATTTTACTGATGAATGAAACTATAAAATTTGGCACAACCAGAGTGAATTCAACTCAAACTGGTGCTCCAACCTTGAATTGATAAATAATCCAGAGGTATTAGATTTAAAAGGCCAAGTGTGTGACAAAAAATGACGGCAGATTAGGAACGCTATATCAGTTTTTTAATGCAAGTTCAGATCACCTGTGCACTCAAGCTCAACAACTAATCAAATTTACAGATTTCTAAAACTAGTATAAGAACATGCCACTGCTAATCTGCTATGCCAAACTGAGTGCGTGTGTGTAGAAGGTATATTAACTATCAAGTATCAAGCAAGAGTTTTAGGTGTTATTCTTGAACACAACCAAGTAGATTATGCATATCATATTTAATAAAATCAATGTCAATATAGATTAATGCATGTCAGGTAGGGCGATGGCTATGATAGTAGCAACAGCGGTTGTGATGGTTGCGGCCACATTAACAAAGGTGATGGCGGCAATGGCATGGCAGTGGTTGTTGCGGAGGTGACGACTGATGTGGTGAAGTTTGGGGAGGGTAATGTAAATGTCTGTATATGGTGGTGGTGGGTGTGGGCAATGAGTAATAGTTGCAGTGGGCGGAGGTTGATGGCGAGGGAGGGGAGTAAGCTGATGATATATGGTATGCCAAGGAGGCGGAATAAACTGATGAAAGAACCATAAAAACTAAGAGCAAGATAATTATGCTACTTCTACTCCTATCATTAAAAACAAAGAGAAAGCGATACAGAAGATAAAATAACTCATTTTTCATTGATTCCAAAAGCAGAGAAAACAATTTATAACCTAATTGCTACTACTATTGATCACCCTACAAGTGTCGCCATCACCATCTTAGCTTAGAGAATTAGTAAGATAATATCCTAATATTTTAATATTCTAATTCCATTCAATAAAATTTTTTGATATTTTGGTTAGTTCTTTAACTTTTTGTTGACTGATCAAGTTCCTTAAATTTTTTTCCATCCTAAGTTATAGTCTTTTCGTTTATTTTGACAGTTAAATGATGATGCATCAATAATTTTATTATATTTAGTGGCGGTTTTAAACCGTCAGAAAATGAACCGACACTAATAGTAATAGTAATAAAATAAAATTATTGACACATTAAAAAAATTAAAATACTTTGACAGGTTAACGAAATGTTTAGGAATTAAAATAAAAAATTTCAAAAAGTTATTAGATAAAAAACATATTTTACCCTATAATAGTTTAACCATTTTATTTTGAGCCTAAAGCTCATCCTAACATGAAACTTAGTTAATTTCCATTTTCTTTTCTGAGGGGAATAATTTCCACTTCTTAAACTCGTATTGCATGTATATAAGGAATATGTTTAGGTGAGAATGCTCTATGAATTGAACAAATTTTGACCATATATTAATCATTCATGTATTACTTTCATGACAAGATTAGCTCCTCTTACTTTTTTTTAGTCTCAACGTATGCTCCCAGGATGTTATATCTATTAATTTTTATAGCTGGTTGGGTAACATTTTCTAGAAACACTTCACAGAAAAGACAATAGAAAGAAAAAAAAAGTTTATTTATAAAAAAATTAACTTTTACATTAACTAATTTATATAAATTATCTCATCCAACAGAGAAATTATATACGAAAGCTTTTAACTATTCCTACCTGTGGTCATGAAGTTGTCTCTAACTATCCTCCATTCCTACCTACGTTGACTGTTAAGTCACATAAGCATTCTTAATTTGCTCCCTCTACATATATAGCACATTCTTATATGTGTATGCACTAAATTAAGAATGTGCTGCATATACATATTAAGCAGACAGAGGAGATAATAGTCGATGCAAGACCATTACCGACACCGTTATCAGGGTCGGTATTGATATTTTATGGACCCATACGAATAACGAAAGAATATACAAGTACTATAAAATTTGTTAACATAATTAATTATGTTTTTGGTCTCTTAAATTTAGGCTATTGTTATTTTCTTTTTCTCCTAAATTTCTGTTTTTAGTTCATCATTTTTTTCGCTGTGATAAAAAAAAATCACAAATTATACATCTAAATAGCCAAAAATCAATAAGAAAAAAC
Organism: Amphicarpaea edgeworthii; assembly: GCA_014843725.1. Classification (NCBI taxonomy): domain Eukaryota; kingdom Viridiplantae; phylum Streptophyta; class Magnoliopsida; order Fabales; family Fabaceae; genus Amphicarpaea; species Amphicarpaea edgeworthii. Next base: position 12,616,781 of record CM026321.1, read on the forward strand.
TAAAAATAAATAAATTTCAAAGACCAAAAGATTAAAAATAGAAAATTTAAATTATCAATGTACATTTAAGTCTAATATAAAATATAAACATATGTTTCATAAAAAATAGACATCTCATTTCATTAAAATGATATATTTTATTACATACAAATATTTTTTCTATGAAAAAGTAGATAAAAATACACAATATTACATGCTAATATACATATAATTTCTTTTGAAAAAATTGAAATTCTATTTTTTTTTATTCACATGAATAAAAGACAGTACCAAATATTTATAACATTCATACACTCTATTCATCTAATTGAGTTAGACCATTTTAGTAAATATTTTTTGAAAAAACCAACAAGTTTCAATTATTACTAAATTAAATTTTTATTTTCCTCACATTAAAGTTTTTTTAAAATTTTTTGGGACCCTTCCATGAAGGGGCCAGTGCGATTGCACCTCTAAACGATACTCAAGACCGGCGGCCGGCCTGAGCGTTATGAGACCAAATTGGGAACATTTACATGTAGAGATCAAATTAGGAACATTTACATGTAGAGCCCCCAAATTGAGAATTTGCTTCAGTAATAAGAACTCATCATTTATTTGATTCGAGTAAGCTGTAATTTTAGTCCTAGATTTAACAACCTATTTAGCAACTAACATTAGCATTGGAGATGTTCTATCTATGTAACGTTATTAATCAAGAGTTGAAATTACTCAAAATCACGTGACCATTTAATAAAAATGCCATATATATATTTATAATATAACTAAACGCAGCGTACCTGCCAGTGGACACGTCATAGATCTGGCCTTTGATTGCCATCAATAGGGGTTTACTGGGGTCGGAGCCATCGTAGGCTCGCAATTCCCGGTCAGTTATTTCACCCAAATGGACCAATTTGCGCGGCGGTTCGGGCTCGTCGAACCGGGGATTGGCGGCTCGGGCCGAAACGACGGGGGGTTTGTTGTAGTCTTCGGGGGAGACAAACATGCCGCTCACGGTTCGGTAAACGACGACCATCATAGCCAAAACGGTGAAAAAGGCCGCAGGAGATAGCCCTGTGTAGAAAGTTATCTCTTCTATCACGCTCGTGAACAAACCCATATCTGAACCTTTTGCTTTCAGCGCTTGCTGGCCTTGGCTTCCGAAAAAGGGAGAGTAGTTAGTGGGCGTGGGTAGGTGAAATTGGAACGGATTTTAGGCACCTAACACTGGGTTTGGACCGTTTGGTCGATTTGGTGGTAGTGTAGTAATACATTCCTCGGTTCTGTTGATTATTTTGGAAAGTTATTATGTGGATGAATGAGAAATGGACACGTGTTGATAGCTTTTCCAGCTCATTATTTTATACCGAATATTTTTTTATTTATTTTTATATGTTATTGAGTGGAGTGCTTAGAACATCTTTAATTGATGAAAATGATAGATAAGTTGTTTAACTTTCAAGTAACAATGTGATTTAATATGGTTTTATCATTTGAATAAATGATATGGAGTTGTTTATACAAGCAATCATTCTTAAAAAAATTATTATCAGAAATAATATTTTTTTCAAATGTTAAATGACTCTTAAATTTAAACTAAACATTCTCTTTAACAATTTGATTATTAGAATGAATTCGGCTTAATTACAATTTTGGTTTCCTATTTTTATAAATTTGGGATTTTGGTTCCTAATTTCTAATTCTTAATTTTGATTCCTTTACTTTTAAAATCTTGTAATTTTGGTTTAATAATTAAATTGCAATAGTTGATCGTTAAATTTAACGTTAACTTTTTAAATTTTTTTAAAATTTACCTATTTTTTTTACTGATCACAAAATTAATTAAATTTAATTACCTAATTTTTTTTACTAATTACACAAAAAAAAACTAAGTCACTTTTAAATTAAAAAAAAAATTGTGATTAGTAAAAAAATAGGTAATTTATTTTTCAAAAAAATAAAAAAAAGTTTACTTTTTACTGATAAAAAGTTAACTTAATTAAATTTAACTACCTAATGTTAAACTAATTACAAAATAAAAATTATAATAATTGAGTCAATTTCAAATTAAAAAAAATATGACTAGTAAATAAATAGGTATATTTTTTTAAATGAAAAAAAAAGTCAATATTAAATTTAACAGTCAACCATTGTAATTTAACGGTTGAATCAAAATTGAAAGATTTTGAAAGTAGGGAACCAAAATTGTGAATTAGAAGGTAGGGGAACCAACCAAAAAACAGATTTATAAAAGTAGGGGATCAAAAGTGCAATTAAGCCAATAAATTTTTGTATAGAAGGTTTAAAATCTATGTGAAATTATAAGGTCCACAAAAATAACAATAAATAACTCATCTAAGGAACTATACATGCATCCAGATCTTCTCCTTTTAAAATTAAAATGAGAGGTTCTATTTGATGATCTTGGTCATTGCTTTTCATTAAAACAAATTTGACAATGGAGATTAAAAGAGTATTAACTGTTGGATTTTTTTTAATGAAAAGTAATGACTGAGATCATCAAATCGGACCTCTTTTTTTAATTTTAAAAGGGCAATTCCTTTGAAGAGCGTTGTGATTAAGGGGGACATATGCACGTTGTTAGGTGGACCAACTAGGTCATGCTACATGATTTTGTTGTCCTTGATAGTGAATTTTTTTCCAGCAATAAGATAAATGGTTTTAAAATTTACTAGAGGGCATTTTTGTCATTTTCTTTTTAGAGTATTGAGTTGCACCTTTACTCTTTATTCCTCTTAAGCAGTGAGTTGCGAAGCGGATGTATTCAACTGCGAAGACAATGATTGTGTTGAAGTTGAAGATGAAGATGCTAAGCTTGCGAGGTCGGGTTTGAAAAATATGCTTGACTTGACAATGAATGACATTGAAGTGTTGGATTTTTCAAGTGAACATGTTGCTTATAGGTTTTAATTTCTATATGCAAAATGTTATGGTTTTGGAATTAGGAAAGATGAGGTTATTCGTGATATTAAAGACAACATTATAATGTGAGTTTGTGTGCAACAATGAGAGGTTAAGGGAAAGAAAACATTTTATAAGGGATGACTGAATAAAGGATCACATACCATTGGCACACAAAAAAAAATTGCAAAACAAAGTTACGTGTTAAGTTAGATAAAGAGAAAGGTAGATGGATAATAGTTAGTTTTGTTGAATGTCATAATCATGAATTGTGTGGTTGTAACTTTGTATCCTTTATTAGAACCTATCGTGGTCTTTCTGATGGGGATAAAATCCAAGTTGATTCTTTGCATGTGCATGGTGTCTGAACCTCTCATATAATGGGGTATATGATAGATCAAAATGGTGGACATTTAGGTATTGGTTTTAATAGAAAAGACTTGTTCAACCATATTGAGAGACAGAGGCGTGCTAAAATAAATGATGACGATATATTGATTACATTAAATTATCTACAAGGCAAAGCAAATAACGATCCTCTATTTTATTCAAAATACATACTTTTTGAAGGACTTAGAACAACTTCATTGTTTGAAGGTGTGAATTCTTGTGTGAAGACTTATTTGAAGAGGACAAACACACTTATGGATTTGTTGAATAACATTAAACACTCATTAAGGAATTATAAGTACAATGAATTTGTGCTTGACTTCAATTCCTTTTACACAACCTATTGAGACAACTTGTCTTCCATTGCTTGAGCATCATGTTGCTAAGTTATACACACATGGTGTTTTCAAACTTGTGAAAGACGAAATCTTGAATGCTGGTTCTTTGAATGTGATTGATAGATTTGAACATGATGATCAGGTCTTGTTCAATGTTAGTAGAAATTCTTAGTGTAGAAACCACCGTGAAGTTGTGTTTGATAAATCAAAAGGCAAGTTTAGTTGTGATTGTATGTTGTTTGAATATATAGGTATTCCTTATAGTCATATAATGTGTGCGATGAGGTATGATCATGTTGTAGAGTTTCCTTCATCCTTGATTTATAAGAGATGGCTTAAGGATGCTAAGAGGTCATTAATTGCATCATGTGATCCCAGTGATAACGACAATGACATTGTTATTATGGCACGATTTTTTATGTTAGTTGCATCGTTCAATCGAATTTTCCGATTTGTAGTAAAAAATTTGACACATTTAATTTTATAAGAACCTAACTTCTTAATTTGAGTCATCATTTGAAAATTTAGCCCTCAATGTGAGGAATAGTCAATTTTGACACCATTGTTGTGAAATGTAAAGATGTAAAAAAAAAAAAAGAATTCAAAGAAAAAGAGAAAATGTTCAAATTGTGGGACAACTAATCATACAATTACAACATGTCCTCTTATCGTTGGCATGGATGATGATGATGAATTTGTTGGAGAAAATATTGCCATAGAATCCACCCTTGCCGAAACAACCTCAACTCTGGTAAGTAATTGTCTTACTATGTTTATTAAACTTTTTGTAATTAACTATGTTGATTACATTATTTAATGTGGTTTGTGTAAGATAATCAATCAATGTTAGGTGATACAACCAACAATAGGCATAATACAAATCCAAAACATACGATTGAAGATGTTGACATTGTAATATTTGTTTGTTTCCGTCAATAGGTCAATGTTTGTGATTTTGTGTTTATTGACTATAATTAGTTGTTTTCATGTTGTATAGATACCAATGTTAGATTCTAATGGTAGTCAATGTATAAAACGAAAAATGGAATAGGTATTTGTGAATCATGGTCGCACCATTTCGGGGCAAACGCTAAAAAATAAAAATGTGGTTGAGGTTGGGTGTAGTGGTGAGGAAGAAGGTTTAGTAGTAGGTAGTTGACGAAGGTCCAAAAAGCTAAAATACAGGATCATGCTAGTAATGACTTGAACAAGAAGAAAAGTCCAGCTACCAATAATGAGCATGTGTGTATTTATTCAATTTTATTTTTTTTATTAACATTTATGTATAACTTGATTGTTGAAATTGGTTTTATGCTATTCAAGCAAATGTAAGTGTTCAATAGGTGCCTATTATTTCTCCTACAACACATCCATTTTTTTGCCGGTGAATCCCATGCATGGTACAGTTCCACTATATGAACAATTCGGTCAAGTTTCACAAATGATGGTTTATCCATTTCAATATTACATGCCTATGCCAATGGTATGTAATTTGATAAACTCTTTATCTATATAAATCATTTATTTGTCACCATCATTTTGTAACAAGCTTATGAATTTGCCATGTGATTTTGTGGTGTCTATCCACTTAGATAAAAACAGGAATTGTTCTACATAATAGAATTGATTAAATTTTTGTTTTTAAGTCGAGTTTTGTTTCTTACCATGATAGGCTTGCAAGTTTTTTTCAATAGAAATCATCAAGAAATGCATTTTTCAACCGATAATGTATAGGTGTAGGGAGGTGTTTTTGAGAGATATGATTGATAGGTGAGAGCTACGAGATGTGCATTTTTTAGAATTTTTAGAGGCACTAGTGTTTGTAAACAAAAAGCCTAACATGGTATATATATTAATTCCCCATGTCTTTTCATGCAAATAAAATGTGACGAATATCTTCCACAAATAAAATGTCTGATGCCAAAACCTTGTTCCTTCAACCACACCTCAACTGTAATAAGTTTCTCTATTTTGCTGTTTTACAATAATTCAATGGTTCCCTAATTTGCTTTGAGTGATAATTGGAGATATTAAGTGGATTTGGCCTTAGAATAAAATCAGAAATAGGTGAATCAAGTGTCCTACCTGACCTTACCCTGTTCCTATATGCTTGGATTTCTTCAATGTTTGCAATCTCTCTAACTCTCTATGTTCTCTGTATTTGGCTAGTTATTTCTTTTATCTCGACTTTTCGTAGTAGTATGATGATTACCTAAAAGACCAATGGTAAGGTTCTTCATGTAGTAATAGTATGATGATTACTTCATAGATTGTGAACTCATGATCACGAATCTTGTTACTAGTGGTCTTATTACACATGTTAGTGAAGTGATCAAAATAGTACAAGAAGGGGGGGGGGGGGGGGGTGAATTGTTTTAATAAAAAAACTTCTATCTTTTAAGTAAAATAGATTAATGTATTGTTAAATGAGTAGTTCAGAAGCTATATACAGTTTGCTTCTGAACAATTTAGAAGATAAGGTAAATGCTTCTGATCAGTTATTGGTGTTCTTTGAAAGACAATTTGAGATATGGTTTTTCACCAGTTAAATAAGACAATAATAATAGAGTAAGCATAATAGAAATGGACAAAGGATTTATACTGGTTCACCCTTAACCTTGGGCTACATCCAGTCCTTACTCTATCAAGTGAGATTTCCACTATATCCGATCAAAGTCTCAACTGAGACAGTACACCACTTCCAACACTCTGCTGATATGCAGAATCAGTCATCTACTAATTCTCATCCACTCTTTGCTGACACACTGCCAGAGCGCATCGAACACGCCGTCAAAAGCAACTAAGTTCCCCAATAAATTTTACAATATAGGGCTAACTCAGGTCATTTTCTCAAAGATACAATTCATCAAACACCTTGCATTCAATTCAAAATAGGGGGATTTTGTGTGATTTTCAAAAATTAAAGCAACAAAACAACTTTCTAAACAATAAACGAAAACAGAATCAAAGAGATGCAACTCAAGAACCTATGCTTATGGAGAAATAATCACAGTTCCAACAAGGATAAGTCAAATTCATACTCATGAAATTCCCAATAATACGAAATTTAAGGCAATCATCTCACATTCATTCGGAAAAATCCGGATTACTATTGCATTCTTAGTTTTTCCAAATTCAAGCACGTATCGTATTAAATCACAATTAATCGATTGTAATTGACCCAAATTCATATTCCAATTCCCTAATCTAATCATTATCATACATTAAACAAGGAAATTGAAAATTAGAATAAGGGGGAAAAGGGTTTTCATGAGCAAAATTCAAAATTGAGAATAGAGGGACTCATATTTACCCACAAGCACATGATTCTTGGGTTGCAAAGGGGATTTAGCCCTCCATGAAGATCCTCATGGTGGCTGCAAGGGGCTGCACGAAATTTATGAAGGAGAAAGGGAAAAGAAGAGAAGAGAAAAGAGAAGAGAAGAGAGAAGAGAGAGAAGAGAGCAAAGGTGTAATTTTTATTCAATGTAGTGTTGTTGTGTAAAAATGTTGTCTTGCAAAAGGGGAAAAACTTAAAACAAAAAGCCAAAACAGTGGTCCCCCTCACAAGGTCTAAAATAACTAAATAAAAGCTACCTTGACTAATTACAATTACCAAATGGTCTCTAGTTACAAACTAAAACGCAGAATTATTACAAGTGCAGGACTGTAACATTGAATCCAAAATTTGACCCCTTAAACATCCGAATTAGCTAATCCTTGTGAGGCACGAAATTGTAGATCTCCTCCTTATATTTCAAACAAGACAAGAATCATCAAAATAAAAGACCTGTGTCAAAAGTTATGGTCTGCACAAGGGACAGTGTCAAAAGCATCAATAAAACGTGACAAATAGCAATTTTCGACACTTGGGCCCAAAACAACCCAATCTCACAAAACTCAGCTAAAATGGTCAAAATGAGGTATAAAACATGTCTAGACTATGCTAAATGCAACTCTAAACTATGCTAAAATACACTCTAACACACAGCAAAAAACTTAGGCACACTTGTTGGGTTACACAAATACAGCACCACTAGTTCACACAACTGGATTTCACCACTTAGATCCAAGTCTTTAACAGATGACTTGATCTTTACAAGGTAAACCAAAAATGGTTTGCTCAACTAGGGATTTTTCCTAACAGGAAATACAATTCTCAAAGCTGTTTCAAAAATATATCTAGAGTAGTATGAACAACTAGGGATCTCTCTTGAAGAAAGAGGTGAAGCAAGCTTAAATATATTTGGATTAATCTCTTTGAAGTTGCTTCATAGTGGATGATCCTGAAGATGAATAGAGGCTTCTATTTATAGGCTGAAACATGAAGACAGAGGGTTCATAAGCTAGTTGTCACGAGCTGTAAAGAAAAGAGGATAGTTGTAAAAGTAGAAAGCCAGTTGTCAGTACTTTAGTTGAATATGCCTTTTGAACTCTGCTTCTGAACATAGCTTTTGATCAGCCTTTAGAATGATCTTATGAATACAACTTCTAAACATGCATCTAATCATTGCTTCTAAGCACTACTTTTGAATAAGCTTCTGAATGACTTCTAAACATTGTTTCTGAACATGCTTTTGAATAAGCTTCTGGACACTACTTATGAACATGATTTTGATCATGCTTCTGAACAGGCTTCTGAACACTGCTTTTGAAAATGATTCTAATCATGCTTCTGAACAAGCTTCTAAACACTGCTTCTGAACATGCTTTTGAACAATGTTTTTATATGAGCTTCTAAGCAAGCTTCTAAGTAATTGATGAAATTCTATCTGCAACACTTAACAAAATGCTTAAAGGTTTTGTCAGAATTAAAATTAGGGTTTTTGACCTTACAATCTCCCCCTTTTTGATGATGACAAAACTTTCAGATGAAGAGATAGAGATTTCATACCTTAGATATTCAAGGCTCCCCTTGAGAGAAAGCATGAGTTGTTTTAGGGAGCAAGGGCTCCCCCTTAATTTATGCATAAATTTGAGCAATTAAACAGAATCCAAAGGCGTATAGAATAGTAAGAGGAACTTTCGTTGATAACAAGAGGGAGTAATCAAAACATGAATCAAATCAAAGATGATTCTAATTTAGGACAAGTTCCAAGCATAATCAGCAAAAAATAAAAAACACTTAAAACTAAAAAACAACCAGCAGTTAATCAGCTAACAAGAATCAAACAAGATAGTGCAAAAGATAGTTAAAATCTCTCCTAATTCTCCCCTTTTTGTCATCAGGCAAAAAGATAACAACAAAAGTCACTATTTAGTAGGGGAGGAGTTTTCTAAGGAGGAGGATGAAGAAGGCATGATGGTGCTACGAGGAGGTGGAGAAGGTTCATGAGTCATAGGTAGAACTTCTAGAAATAAGGTAGGCTTGATGAGCAGAGTGACCCATTCCTCAAAGAGCATGAACCTATCAAGCATGTCATTCATTGTTTTCTATAGAGTATCCATGTTAGTAAACAACTTCTTATGATCAACCCTTATCTTCCTCACTTGCTTCTCAAGAGATGCGAGTTTGTTCTTAGTAGATTTGGAGCAAGAGGGAGTGGTAGATGAGGGAGTAGGAATGAAAATAGGTGGAGGTTCATGGAATTGAGGAGCAACAGGTGGTGTAGTAGTGGCAGCAGCTGGGGAGACTAGAGGAGTTGGTGATTGTTGAGGGTGAAGAGGAGGAAAAGGCAGGGGAAAGGTGGATGGATCACCCATCAATCCAGATATCCCAGGGTGCTTCTTTACAGATCCTTCACCAATAGGAGAACTAAAAAGATTTTTCAAGTTCTTAGTGTTGAATAGTGAGTCAGCTTGTTCTTTAGCAACTCCTTTCTCAATTGGAGCAGCTTCAGCAATAATCTCATCAGGTTGAGTGGTTCCTTTTTTTTATGTAGCATTTTGTCCCAGAGAAATCTCCATGTCTGCTTCCATCTCAGGTTGTTGTTCTTCAGGTTTAGGAGGCAAGACAGAATCCCATTGGATTCTTCATCATCAAAGATGTGAATTATATCAGTCTTATCTGAGACAGATTCCGTCTCAAGTGAAATTGAGAGCTTTTCTGTTTTGGCTTAAGGGGGTTCCATCTAGGTTGGTGCATTCTAAAGCTCTTCTTAGGTTTCAAGAGTAGATTTTTCAATGGAAGATTTGCTCTTTGTTATAGAATGCTTGATCTTCTTTCTTTTTGGGATAAGATCAGTAATAGTTGATGATTCTTTTTTAGCATCTTCAGCTTTGGTCTGATTAGAACAGCTACATTTGGTATTCACTTCTGGTTGGGGTTGAAGCCTCAGAGCAGTGATATTTCTCTCTCCCCAAACTGAAGACTTTTCTTCAAATGACTCATCACTGAAAAGGACATCAAAGTGAGTGAATACCTTAGTTAGAAGCATCCCTTAAGGGACACTAGAGGTGGTCTTGATTGGCTTGGTTGCCCTAATCATGTGGTGCATAATCAGATGCCCTAGATTTAGTGGAATCATCTCCCAAAGACAGAAGATGAATAGAAAATTAGAATTGGTCATATCTTGAAATGTTCCAGCCCTAGGAAGGGCACACTGCATAGCCATCCAATGAGCAATCCTTCCAAAGGATGAGAGGGCTTTTGACTCCAGGTTGCTTTTTGATGGGCATAAGAGGCTTTTGATGACATTATCCCTTGTCTGATCAAGCTTCTCAAACCAATCTTCAAACGGACTAGTATTTTCAAGATGGAGTTTAGAACAGATTCAGTGATTACCATCTTGAATCCTTTTAATGTAAAAGTGATGGTGAGAGAATTCTCATCTACCTTAGCTGAGCAATAGAAAGCTCTGACCAATCTAGGGAAGATTGGCTCAGACATTTGGAAGAAAGATTCCCAACCTTGTTTCTTTACATAGCACAGAACATCCCATCCACATTAACGAATTCCTTCAAAATCAAATTTCTTCCCATTCACAACCTTATTGACCCAGCTTCTCTGAAATTTTTCTTACAGCTCCTTGTTCATAAACACAGCATCAATTTCATTCCTTTGCCGTTTCCCCTGTGTTGGAGGGTTTCTGAATGCAATGCCCGTGGTTCAAGGCATTGAGGACTTGGTTCCTTCAGAATTTGATGAGCTTGAATGGATGATGGTTGCCTTTTCTTTGAACACGAGGTGGAGGAGAAAGGGTTTTGTTTGGTTTAGAATCAGAGGAGGATGAGCAAGTCATGGGTGTTTTGGCTATGGCTATTTTGATTCTAGGCATGGTGATGACAAGTAGAGAAAGAACAAGAGGGATAAGGGTTTTTGTGAGTGTGTGAGGAATGGTGATGAAACAGTTCACAGCAAGTAGTAAATATATAGAATTCAAAAAATATAGCTGTTAGGGACAGTTACTATTCACTGTTCAGAATCAGATATTACATTTAACACACAACTAGCCGTTAAAACCTAATACCTAGCAGATAAAAATTGAATTATTTTACTCATAAGATAAAAGATATTCATGTGCAATTTTCTAAACAAGTAATATTCAATAAATTTTTAATGAAATTGAACTTGTCTTCTGAGAGGGGTTTAGTGAGGATATCTGCCAACTGAAACTTAGTTTCAATAAATTGAAGATCAATGTCTCCTTTCTGTACATGATCTCTTAAGAAGTGATGCTTGATTTCAATATGTTTTGCTTTTGAGTGCTGAATTGGATTTTTTTTACAGATCAATTGCACTTGTGTTGTCACACAAAATTGGAATTAGTGGCATATCTACTGAGTAATCCAGTAATTGTTGTTTAATCCATAGCACTTGGGAACAGCAGGCAACTACAGAATCATATTCAGCTTCTGTAGTTGACAGAACAATTGTTCCTTATTTCTTTGATGACCATGAGATTAATGAAATTCCCAAAAATTGACATGCATCACTGGTGCTTTTAATTTCTACTCTATCACCTGCAAAGTCAGCATCATTGTGTCCTACAAGATTGAACTCAGATCCTTTCTCATACCACATACCATGATTAGCAGTATTAATTAAATATCTTAATATTCTTTTAACAACAGTAATATGTGATTCTTTAGGACAAGATTGAAATCTAGTACACAGTCCTACTGAGAACATTATATCAAGTCTACTAGTAGTTAAATAAAGTAAGGATCCGATCATACCTCTATATTCCTTTTTTGATGTACACTTACCTTCTTCATCTGCTGAGATGACATGTGAAGGGTGAATATGTGTACTCATTGGTTTGGCATCTTCCATTCTGAACTTTTTCAGAATATCTTTTGTATATTTCTCTTGATGGATGAAGATTCCCTTATCTTTCTAAACAATTTGCAGCCCAAGAAAGAACTTTAATTCCCCTCTTATGCTTATTTCAAATTCTCCTTTTATGAGATGTGAGATTCTATGCACATTTGTTGTGAGGTGGCTCCAAAGATTATGTCATCTACATAAATATGGATAATGAGCAGATTTATCTTTTGAGTCTTTCTGAACAAAGTAGTATCCACTTTGCCTCTTTCAAACCCATTCTGAATCAAGAATGAGCTTAATCTATCATACCAAGCTCTTGGTGCTTTTTTAAACCATATAGAGCTTTGACAAGCTTGTAAACATGATTTGTTTTTTGTTTATTTTCAAAACTAAGTGGCTATTTGACATAGACTTCTTCATTTATGAATCCATTCAGAAATGCACTCTTGACATCCATTTGATACATAGTGATTTCTTTATGTGCTACATAAGCCAGTAGAATTCTAATTGCTTCTAATCTAGCCACTGGTGCAAATGTTTCTTCATAGTCAATTCCCTCCTGTTGATTATAGCCTTGAGCTACTAGTTGAGCTTTGTTTCTCAACACTTCTCTAGCTTCATTTAATTTTTTTTGAACACCCATTTAGTTCCAATAATAGATTGTCTTTTTGGAGGAGGAACAGGGTGCCAAACTTAATTTTTTCTAAACTAATCTAGCTCATATTTCATTGCATCCACCCATGATTTTTCTTTTAGAGCATCTTCTACATTCTTTGGCTCAATTTGTGATAGAAGAGCCATTAAATCCTTATCTCTGTTTAGAGAGGCTCTTGTTTTTACTCCTGATGAAGTTTCTCCAATAATTTGAGTGAGAGGATGAGATGTTGTGTATTTCCAGCTTCTTGGAAGATATGTGCCTTTATCTTTCTCAATTGTTTCCTCTTTTGAGTGCTTCTGAGTAGCTTTTGATGGGTTTTGGCCTTCATTCTAAGGATTGGTATTAATTTTCATTCTTTTTATTTCTTCTTATAAATCTACAATCTTTGTCTTTTCAAGTGTATTATCATATTCATCAAAAGATATGTGCATGTTTTCTTCTACAACTTCTGTTCTCAAGTTATAGATTTTGTATACCTTAGAAGTAGTAGAGTATCCTAGAAAAATGGTTTGATCTGATTTTTCATCAAACTTTCCAAGATTGTCTTTTTTATTTAAAATAAAATAGTTACAACCAAAGGCATGAAAGTATGATATGCTTGGCTTCTTATCTTTCCATAATTCATAAGGGGTTTTGTTCAAGATCTTCTGATAGAAATTTTGTTCAGAATGTAGCAGGTTGTGTTTACAACTTCTGCCTAAAAATATTTTGGAACCTCAGATTCACTGATAAGTGTTCGAGCCATCTCTTATAAGGTTCTATTTTTCCTTTCCACAACACCATTCTGTTGGGGTGTTCTTGGACAAGAAAAATTGTGGGAGATACCTTTTTCATTACAAAAGGTTTCAAAAAGAATATTTTCAAATTCTCCCCCATGGTCACTCCTTATAGAGACAATTTTCAAATCTTTTTCATTCTGAACCTTCTTATAGAAAATTTTAAAAGCATTGAAAGATTCATCCTTATGGGAAAGATAAAGTACCCAAGTAAATCTTGAGAAATCATCTACTATCACAAATCCATATCTCTTTCCCCCAAGGCTAGGAGTTTTGGTTAGTCCAAAGAGGTCAATGTGAAGTAGTTCTAGGACTTTCTGAGTGGATATGACATTTTTGGGTTGAAAGTTGGATTTGGTTGGTTTCCCTTTCACACAGGTTTCACATATTCTATCTTTTTCAAATTTGATTTTGGGTAGTCCTCTCACAAGATCATATTTAGAGAGTTTGGATAAGGTTTTCATATTGAGGTGGCCAACTCTTCTATGCCATAACCATTTGTCATTTTCGAAGGAAGCTAGACAAGTCTGATTTGGCAAGGATTCAAGGCAAACTTTGTAAAGGTTTTTCTCTCTAATCCCAGAGAATAGAACAGTTCTAGTAGATGCTTTCTTAATCAAACATGCATTGGGTTCAAACACAATTTCATAGCCATTGTCACATAGCTGACTAATGCTCAGAAGATTATGTTTCAACCATTCTACAAAATAAACATTTTCAATTTGAGTAGAATTAGGTGTACCAACTTTACCAACTCCTTTGATGAGGGCTTTTCTATTGTCTCCAAAGGTGACAAACCCTCCATTCTCTCTTTTCTCAAGATTGAGAAACTTGTTTTTGTCTCCAGTCATGTTTCTAGAGCATCCACTGTCTAAGTACCATAGCTCTCTCTTGTTGTTGTGAAACTGACATTCCTGCATCAGAAAGTAGTAAGGCTTTTGGTACCTAGATTTTCTTGGGTCCTTTGTTGTTAGTTACCTTTCTGATAGGAATGTTTCTATTGTTGTAACAATCTGAGGTCAGATGTCCCCATTTGTTACAAATAGAACATTTCCTTGTAGACTTCTATTTCTTGACAGTCTTAAAAATATTTTTAGGTTTGTTAAAACCAAAGTCAGTTTTGTCAAAGAAACTCTTTTGTATTCCAATGAGTCTATCAAGATTTTTTGTTCCATCAACAAAGTTTGCCAAGTCTTTTGTCAGCTTCTCAGCTTCTTCTTTTAAAAGTTTATTTTCATTCTCAAGTTGAGTCTAATCAAAAGAGATAACTCCTTTGATTGATTCTCTTTTATGCTTAATTTGTTCAGATAATTTAAAATGTAATTCTTCAAGGACATGATTTCTTTTAAAGAGAAATTCATTTCTAGATCTTAGTTTGTCATTTTCTTTTTCAACTTCACAGAGTTTTTCCCTTAGCTGACCACATTTTTGTGCTAGAAGATTAGAATCATACAATAGGCTATCAAAAGCATTTTTAAGTTCCTTTTGATTTTTGAAATCAAGAGTAGTTTCAGAATCTATTACCTAGTCATTTTCTGAATCTGCCATGAGATATATATTGGTTGTTTGGTCTCTGTCTGATGAGGATGTTTCATCATCATCCCAAGTTATCATAGGTTTCTTTTTGTGATCTTCTTTCTTATGGTCTTTCTTCGGAAGAGGACACTTAGTTTTGTAATGTCCTAATTTGTTGCATTCATAGCATCTGACTTGTTGTTTTGAGTCTCCTGACTGATGATCCTTTTTGAAATTTCTTATTCATGAACTTTTAGTGATCCAATTAGTTCATCCATCTCTAGTAGTTTGAGATCTTTTACTTCTTGAATGATAGTAACCTTAGGTCTTTAGATTTTTTGTAGGCTTTTGAGGATCTTCTTAATTTTATGGTGTGTGGTGTATTTTTCTCCAAGTACATTTAGTTCACTAATGATAGTAGTGAATTTGGTAAAGATTTCTTCTATACTCTCATTTTTCTGCATTTTAAACATTTCAAACTAATGAGTTAGTAAATTTACTTTAGTCTTTTACCTGATCTGTTCTTTCATGTGCAGTTTTGAGTTTGTTCTAGATTTCTTATAAATTTGTTGAATAAATAATATTACTCATAAAAAATAAAAAAAGTAGAATTTATATTTAGTGTGTACTATATAATCAATTCAAATTAGCATATATGATATATAAATTAGAATCTTGGTTGTGAAAACAAAGATAAGAAATCAAAGTATCTTAGTTCTATTCTTTTATTATTAATTAATCTATAAGTCAATTTTGATTAGCAAAATTCTTATAAATCATTTATTCATCCGGTATCTAATATATGTATAGAATTCGTTTATGAGTTTACTAGATTGAAAATGTTGAATTTTTTGTGTTTGAGGATTACGATCCAATGTCACATTCAGTAAAGATTTATGATACATGTATAGGATGTACTCAATGTGTCTGAGCTTGCCCAACAGATGTATTAGAAATGATACCTTGGGACAGATGTAAAGCTAAACAAATTGCTTATGCCCCAAATACTTTGATCTGTTGAGGGAACATGTTAGAAAAAAATTGGTTCTATAATTCAACAAGAATCTGACTTTCTCTTCTGGGGTCCATTCAATTTTTGGTTTCATTTCTTCTGTTCCTTCTGGCAGCTTTTTCATGGGTTGATAGGGCCCAATCTCTATCATGTCCCATAGATCCACATCTTGTGATTCCATGAACAACTTCATTCTATCCTTCCAGTAGTAGAAGTCTTTTCCATAAAATTTGGGAGGTATGTTTGTTGAGGCTCCTTCTAGAATGAACACAGTTGGTACACCAGCCATCACTTTTTCTAGGATCTTTTCTCCTGCATTGTTATGTGCACTTAACCCAAGAGTTAAGTTTTGATACCAATTGAAGTGATCAAAATAGTACAAGAAAGGGGAGGGGGGTTGAATTGTTTTAATAAAAAGCTTCTATCTTTTAAGTAAAACAAATTAATGTATTGTTAAATGAGTGGTTCAAAAGCTATATACAGTTTGCTTCTAAACAGCTTAGAAGATAGGGTAAATGCTTCTGATTAGTTATTGGTGTTCTTTGAAAGACAGTTTGAGATATGATTTTTCACCAGTTAAATACGATAATAATAATAGAGTAAGCAGAAGAGAAATGGACAAGGGATTTATACTGGTTCACCCTTAACCTTGGGCTACGTCTAGTCCTCACTCTATCAAGTGAGATTTCCACTATATTTGATCAAAGTCTCAACTGAGACAATATACCACTTTTAACACTCTACTGATATGCAGAATTAGTCACATACTAATTCTCGTCCACTCTTTGCTGACACACAGCAAAAAACCTAGACACACTTGTTGGGTTATACAAATACAACACCACCAGTTCACGCAACTGGATTTCACCACTTAGATCCAAGTCTTTAACAAATAACTTGATATTTACAAGGTAAACCAAAAATGGTTTGCTCAACTAGGGATTTTTTCTAACAGGAAATACAATTCTCAAAGCTGTTTCAAAAATATATCTAGAGTAGTATGAACAGCTAGGGATCCCTCTTGGATAAAGAGGTGAAGCAAGCTTAAATCTATTTGGATTAATCTCTTTGTAGTTGCTTCGTGGTGGATGATCCTGAAGATGAATAGAGGCTTCTATTTATAGGCTAAAATATGAAGACAAAGGGTTCACAAGCCAGTTGTCACAAGCTGTAAAGAAAAGAGGACAGTTCTAAAAGATAGCGACAAAAAAAATCCATCGCAAAACCTCAAGCTGCTAACCATTAGTGATTGAAAATAATTTTGTCGCTGTACAACGACCAAAAAATTCGGTGGCTAAGTTTGTATTTGGGTATTCGGTCACTAATTTTAGTCGCTATATATCATTTATAATATTTAGTTGCTAATGTCGATCGCTATCAATCACCCATTGAATTCTATCGCTAATTTTGGTTGCTATTAACCACCAATAATTTCGGTCACTAAATTACGATTTTCTAGTAGTGAATACTACTTCTAAACATGTTTCTTGATCATTGTTTTTGAGCACTGCTTTTGAATAAGCTTCTAAATGGCTTTTGAACACTACTAAACATACTTCTAAACATTGCTTCTGAACATGATTCTGATCATGCTTCTAAACAGGCTTTTGAATATTGCTTCTAAACATGATTCTGATCATGCTTCTGAACACTGCTTCTAAACATGCTTCTGAACATTACTTCTGAACATGCTTCTTAATAGTGTTTCTGTATGAGCTTTTGAGCAATTGATGAAATTCTATCTGCAACACTTAACAAAATGCTTAAAGATTTTGTCAAAATTAAAATCAGGATTTTGAACCTTATAGTTAGAATATTTAGACTTAAATTAGAATATGAGCATTGATGTTAAATATTAACTGAAAACTTTGACTATAGTTATTGAAAATTTCACCTGTAAATTTCACCTGTCCATTATGTTTGGTTCTATGTGGACCATACAAGGTTAAGACTTATACTACTTTTTAACATTTCTACAAGAGATGGCCACGGTTATTTGATATGTTTGACAGCTAGCTTATTGAGGTTATAGTGGTAGCAACGATTTTGGCTGAGTTTGTATGTGTTGTTCACACCGTGGGGATTGTTTTAATCGTTGTAAGCTATAGAGGCTTACTCCATTATTTACCCCTTTTCACTTATTTATCCTGATAATATGGATGATTTTTTTTCTTTAATGGTAATCAGGACCCATGTTATGCCAGATGTTGAACTATTAAGTTGCTTGAGATGTGTTTGTTAGCCTGTTATGTGTGAAAATAATAGAAACTTGCAAAACAAAAGCATAAACTTTTGAATTCTAGATATGTTTTTTTTTTTTTTATTCTTTTAACTCCTCTTAGCGATAGAAATGTAATTGCTATATCCAGCTTACTTATCTACAGAACAATTACATACCACTCTATTTCTCCCACTTTTTTTGCTCTTCGTTTTGGGTTCTGTCTTTTGGAACCCCTGTCATGTCATGTGTCCAACTGAAACATTGCAATGCATTGCCTTGAAGGAAAGTCCTGGTCTCTTTTTAATCATACTTCCATATTTTAATCATACCTTTGTCATTCTATGCTGACCCTTTTTCTTTTTTCTTTGCATAATGGCATGCTTTGTTTCTCAACATAGAACTGATTTCTAAACAAATATGTTGTGTACTTATTTATTATTTTACTTTTTATAAGACATTGGTCATACTGGATTATTCTTCATCACTGCTTTGCCTTTGGTAATGTTTGTTTTGTAGTCTAGTATTGACAAGGGCTTGGCATGTGTTATTTAATTTTGTATATTTTCTTTTTGTTCTTCAAGTTTCTACATGCAATTTTTTTTTAAAGGATACATGAATTTGAATATTAAGACAAATTTTAAATCGTAGCCACTATTTGACCATCTTTTCATTGAAATTTATTCAATGTCCCTGCAGAATTATAATAAAGTTTCATTTTAATAGTTGGTGACCAGCTTCTTCCCCCAAAATAGTTTATTAACAAGTGTTATTGAAGTTTATTTTTGACTATTGTTGGTTAAAATGATATGCTGGGAAAAATGAATAATATTTGTTCAATGGTGTTAAATTTGAAGAACATTTTTTATTATTCAATTTTGATGGCTTATGATTATTTAATGGTGTTAAATCTGAATTGTGTTTTTATTTAATTTTCTCTTCCATAATTCCTCTTGGACATTATAATTTTTGCTCTTTATTAGTTTCAAATCATAATCTGATTCTAAAAATTACTTTTAAATCATAAATTATTTAAAAAAAAAATAGATTTTATGGTTTAAATCCAATTTTTAAAATATCCAAATCATTTTTTAAAATATCTAAACTAGATTTTAAAATTCATATCCAATTAAAACAGTTTAGCAGCCCACTTAGCCATACATCATATTCACAAACACATGTCACGCGCCTATTCCCTATAGCTCGCATGTTCTTTTTCTTTTGCAATCCACTACGATACTACTACACTCACGTGCCTATTCTTTGTAGTTCGCACGTTCTTCTTCTTTTGCACTCCAATACGACACTACTATACCGGGACAAAAGGCACGAATGACTACTCCACTACTCCGATTAGTTTTTTTTTTTACGGAACTACTCCAGTCAAATGTAAGTTGTTATTATTCTCTTTTAAAAAAAAAAATAAACAAAAAAAAATTAATTACTATATATCAACTTATTTTAAAATTGCATATTACCTTTCATTTTAATAATTAAAATAAAAATATTTTTATACGGAAAAATTATAATATTTAAAATAGTAGTTTTATTTCCCTCAAAAAATAAATTATAGATTTTCTGTTAAATCAATTGTGAAAAAATACAATCAAAATTTAAAAAATAATTAAATATTATTTGTGAATCATGTAATCATTAAAAAACAATTAAATAATTAATATCTTTTTGAACCTTTTCCAATTCTTTCCTTTTTCTTCTATCTATAATTATCTTTGATGGAAAATTAAAAGATGTTATTTATGTTAATAATTTTGGTATTTACATACTTGTTAAATTTGTAGCTCAGTTTGATTTTAAAATTGCATAATTAAAACTGTGTTCATGTACCATGGTAACATACTGTCCATTTTTTTTATAAAAAAATTGTTCATACAAATTAGTTTTAAATACACATACCAGATAATCATTGTAATCATTGTAGGCCAATCATGACTAATAATTTATATAAAGAACAAAATTTATATTTTTCTTTTTCCTTAGCTTCAACCTATTAGTGAATAGATTGAAAGATTAAAGTTTGCATTATGTTTGTGGAGAGTTTCTGGAAGAACAATCATCAATGAGAAACTCCTTTACTACTTTATATATATATATATATATATATATATATATATATATAGGTTTTTTCTTCTGTATTTGTCATGTGTAACATGTTTTAGAACATGTTATCTAGTGATCAATAAGATTGTGTCATCTGTCATGCTACATAATTATCTGATAAATAATTTATTTAATATTTATAACTTAATCCAAAAGGTATTTTATAATTATTTCTCACCATACTTTATCTATTTTCTTTTTTATTCAATTCTTTATTTCTCTCCAATTTTTATACTTTTTTTTTTTTACATTTATCTTTTCACTTTTATGTTTTTTTATTTATTTTCATTTTCATTTTACTCATTTCCTTTTTTTTTTTTTACACTTTTATTGTTTTTACATTTTATTATGGTTTTAACAAATTTTTTATTTTGAAATTCTATAAATTTATTCTTACTAAGAAATTGTATAAAATAATTTCATATATGAGTATTTTGTTAAACAATAATTAAAATATGAAGTTAAATTTTTTAATCTAAAAATTAATTTAAATCTAATTCGTTAATATATTTACTAGAAATTAGCATTTTGACTTTATGTTTAATAACTTTATATATAAAATTTTTGTTACGTAGATACAATTTTATATATAAAATTTTGTTACGTAGAATTTAATATGTTTAATAACTTTATATATAAAAAAATTATATCATTCAATATAGAAAATATTGTTAAGTTAAAATCTTATAAATTATTATTACTTAGAAATAAAAAAAAATTATTTTAAATAATTCCACAATTAAATATTTTGTTATATAGTAATTATACTATCAAGTATCAAGTTTAATTCTTTATATTAAACATTAAATATCAAGGGATTTACTTCAATTGGTTAAGTAGGATGTGTGGGTTGAATAAACTCTGTAGTATTTGTTTTCAATTTCTACAATTAAAACAAATATGCATTAATTAAAATATAATTAATTAATATATATTATAAAGTAATATTGTGAATCTATTTTTATTAAATTTTATTAATATATTTGTAATATTGTTAAAATACATAAAACAAATATAGATAATAATGTGACAATTTTAAAATAAAAAATTAATAAAATATTTTTAAATTAACTTAATATTCACAAAATAGTTTTAAATTACTTCATTAATAATACCATAATTTTAATTTTTTTTAAAATAGTAAAAAAAACATAAATATCATTCACAAAAGACAATCGTGTTCAAGTTAAGTAGATATGTTATAAGTTATATATCTTTCTCTGAATATTTAATACAACTTCACACATAAGACTGAATAACATTTTTTTTACCTTTAATTCCTATAAAATTATTTTTAATTATAAAACATAAAACACAATTTTAAATAAATTCATAAATAAATAATTTTTTCAATGATATTTATATTATGAAGTTGAAATTTTTATACTAAACTTAATTTAAATATAATTAGTTAATATATTTGTTATAAAATAATATTTAACTATATGTTTAATAATATCATATACACAAAACTGTTGATTAATATATACTTTTACAAAATATATAATAATTTTAACATTTTTTTGTTGAAATATATAATATTAACATAAATAGTAATAAAGTATATTGAAATTAATTTATTAAATATAAAAAAAATTACAATGAAAATTTTAAGAAAATATATATTTGTTGTAATTTAACATTATTATTAAAAATTAATAAAAATATATTCAAAATACTTTTTTAAAATAAATATTAACATAATAGATTCACATATTAAATAAAGTTTTTTTTTCTTTTATTGTGAGTTAATTTGAACAAACTTTAGAATATGAAATCAGTTAAGTAATTTTAATGTTGTAGTGGGTGGTAGGGCTTATCCTATTAGTATAGCTTTACAAGTGGTTAGTGTTGTTGTTTTTCTATTTATTATTGAATGGATATTGACATTGATTCTATTTTGAAATATTATATTAATACATCACAATTACAATTAGGTAATTTAAGTTTTAAGAGTTTCTCTCTCTTTCTAAATGTTGTAGTGGGTGGTGAGGCTCATCCTATTAGTATATTTAAAAAACCATGAATTAAAAAGTATTATATTAATACATCACAATTACAATTAAGTAGTTTATGTTTTAAGAGTTTCTCTCTCTTTCTTAACGTGGCTTTTTTTTTGTTGGATGGATATTGACATTGATTCCATTTAAAAGATGACAAATTAAAAAATATTATATTAATATCACACAATTACAAGTAGTTTAAGTTTTAAGAGTTTCTCTCTCTTTCTAAATGTTGTAGTGGGTGGTGAGGCTCATCCTATTAGTATAGCTTCACAAGTGGTTAGTGCTCGCTATTTTTTTTTTTTTTGTTGGATGGATATTGACATTGATTCCATTTAAAAGATGACAAATTAAAAAATATTATATTAATATCACACCATTACAATTAAGTAGTTTAAGTTTTAAGAGTTTCTCTCTCTTACAAAACATAGGTACATGAGTTCATACAATACGAAAATAGTCCTCTACAAGAGGACCTCCACTACAAACTCAAGTAATTACACACACACCCTAAGTTGATCCCCATACTATATACATATATGTAAGAGCATAACAAAAGTGGGATCTTATCTCGCATGTATCATCCAAATCCACTTCATTAATGAGGTGTCTGAGAACCTACAACTGCATCACTATCTGCTCTCGTGCCAACCACACGATCATCACAGTTAGACAACACAAAGCACAAGGGTAAGCTTATTTATATAAAAATAAACATAATTATATGAAGATATAAACTAAGGATAGATTTAGTTTAAAAGAGAGTTGAATAAAGTAATGATCATAAGCCTTATAACTTCATTAAACAAAACGATCTCACTCACACTTCAGTTTCAACTTGTAATCATGTCATGCTCACTCGACTCCATGGAGATTTCTACAACTTCTAGGCGGTCCCCATCCCCTACCATGGCCTCATTCTTTGGTCATTCGGGGAGTCCCTTGAGCTACCTTGTGGAAGATTTGTGGTTTTATCGAATATAGACAAGTGTTGGTATTGGCTTAACTCTGTAAGGTTTGCAAGACCCAACATCTCTAGGGATTCACCCACTTGTCTATTCTATAGGCTCATTCCTACTAGCCACCACAAAAACCCCCAACACTAGGTTGAGAGTCCACCTAGCACTCTCAACTTACATGCTTACCCATATGTAATGCCACATTATGTATGAATGCACATACCACCACCAATTGTATAATACACTTTGAGCATACCATCATTCATGATTTTTATTACAACAAACTCACCATTCCAATAAAACATAAACTTATCATCAAGAAATCACTTACATCTCAATAACAATTATTCAACTAATTGTTCATGATTAGCATACCATTTCCTAAGTCATGGTTTTCTACCCTTTTTAAATTTCTATCATGCTTCTAAGACTATTGTTGGTTATAACTATGATATCTATAAATATACTAGCTCAATTAAGTTGGTTCTTATCTCATTTTAAAGATAAGAAAATTATCTACAACTCTTATGTTTATCTCGAGACATAATTTAAAAGTATACTACGCCTAAATTATGAGCAAAGTGAAACTTTTACCAATTTGTAACAACTTGACCTTTACTTACTATTTTGGTCATATCTAGAGTTGTACTTAATATTTTTGAGTGAATCCAAGGTCATTAGTAAGTAAACAATCATATCTAAAACTTTCATGAAGACTACATTTCCCAATTCTGACTCTAAAATTGAGTTACTCACTAAAAAAGATTCAGAATGAAAAAAAACACTTCAAGGGGCACGATTTTGAACCAAATATTCATTCCCTTTCAACAACATAGATGTTAGTTCATTCTGGTGTTCAAAATACACGCAGCTGAATTTAGGATCTTTTTTCGAATTTAGAATAATATTATCGCAATATAAAATTATAGTAAACATGTACCTGTTACCGTCTCTGAGACGCAAATGTTCTTCAATAATGTGAAGACTCTACGTGTATCTACACTGAGAGTTAATCTCTACTTCAAAACTCTTGAATATGGAACTGTATATTTTTACTAAAGAATTCTCTTCAGTAATCTGGTGCACAATAGACGTGGTGAGAGCTCCTATTTATAGGAATACTGATGCTATCCCATAGCCCAGCCCATGAATATATATTCAAATTAATTCAAATTGAAATAATATATTATCTTAATAATATATTTTAAATTTGAATTTAATCTGTCAGTCTATCGACATATTCAAATTAATTCAAACTTATTAACAGAGATAATATATTATCTTAATAATATATTTTAAATTTGAATTTAATCTGTCAGTCTATCGACATATTCAAATTAATTCAAACTTATTAACAGAGATAATATATTATCTTAATAAGATATTTCAAATTTGAATTTAATCAGTCAGTCTATCGACATATTCAAATTAATTCAAACTTATTAACAGAAATAATATATTCTCTTAATAAGATATTCTCTCATCATTTTTCTATTGCTCATTAAAATATTATTATGCATAAATGTCACAATAATAAAGATATGTCTATCTTCAGTATACATATTAATTATATTCTTGGTGCTAGCAAATAATATAATAATATTCCACATAGAGATTTTGTCAATCAAATTGATTATTCTCTAGTAAAGATTAACACACTCGTTTGTGTGTGACCCCGTAGGTTCAATACTAAGCTGGTAGTAAATTAATCAAATTAATTTTACTAATCAAGGTAGGCATCTAGCAACACTCCTTAACGTCCAGATAACATGAAGTAATTTGTTGTTACTTTCAAGAACCACTAGAAGAGTAATATATAATATTTCCTTCCATCATTTCCAACTCTAGATTAACTTTAGAATATGGTATTACTGTCAAATTCAATCACGTTAATCAGTGAATGACTCTAAGAAACTCATTTCTTCATTCATTCAATTGCCGTGGCCAAGGTCTTGATTTATAGAGTTCAAACTCATTACCTAGAGTTAATGGATTCCTTCTTGAATAATCATTAATTCTACAAGTATTTAATTATATCCAATATCCATTCAACTAGTGCTCTAGAGCATTAGGTGTCCGGAATTAAAATATAACAAATGACTTGTTAATTACTATGATAATCTCAGGTCAAAGGAAATGTTATATTTCTTCTTGAGAGTTTTTCTATTGACAAATTAAGGTAATATTAACCATTAGAAAAATCTCAATATCGAGTCAGTTCAATGATCACATCCCTATGTGCATCATCTATATGTGTAATTTAATAAATGAGATCTATTAATATTCATCCAATGAATACTATTACACATATATTAATCTATCCGGATTATTAATATCCTATTCAAAATAATCTTATGATCAAGAATACTTTAGATTAAAATTTCAAGAGACTTGTTTCTCATTTATCATAATCTCTATTATGATAACAATCTTCAATTTTAACCAAGGACTTCATCAATTTATCAAACTAGTATAAAATGATAAAGAAATGAAATAATACTTTATTATTTGAAAATAGAAATTGATTACATGATAAATTGGAACTTGGGCATACAAAATTATTCCCAGCAATAAATTCATTCCTTATCTTGGTGAACATTCTAGCAGCAACTATACCCTATCAAGGAATTTCCATGCAACTACATACCTCTATATCCACTTAAACCATCAATTACACGCACATACACATATCAATCTCTAAGGTTTAAAATTCATATGTCAAATGTAAGCATTCCATGATAGCAAAACAAAGTTTCAATGGAAGCAGAAATTAGAATTTCATAGCAGCAGAAACAAAGTTTTACAACAGCTGAAACAACAATCTACTAGCAGCCAAAATACAACATCAATCAAAGTGGGGTAGCCCACTTTGATCCTAAAAAGCTAGAGCTCCAAGCCAAGGGGGTTTATAGTTAAACTAAGTCAATTTGCTGCCAAAATTGCAGCTACAAAATTTAGCAACAACCCTTCACAAGGGCACCAACCAAATTGGTTCAACACCAAAAAAATGCATCCAAAGTTGCAACAAGAAACGCTGTAGCTACACCAATTGCAGCTGCATAATTTAGCAGCAACACATCACAACAACAAATTCCAACAGATTAAAATAGCTGCCAAAGCCAATTGCTATAGCAAGTGCAGTTGATCCGAGACAGCCAAATAACATTAGCAGAAAACAACTACCAAAAATGGCTCAACCAAGTTCAACAACTCCCAATGGTGAAATCAGAATTCTAAACTGACAAGAATGAGTTCAATGGTAGCACAATATGAAATTCAATAATAGTAAAAATTTCAGAGATTCAATGTCAACAAAGGCAAGTTTATGACAGTAGGAAAAAGAACTCATGGTGGCAATCATAGGATCTCAATAACAACTCCAAATCAAAATTTTAATGGTAGTTGAAAACAAAGTTCTCATAATAGCATATCAAGGCTTTAATAATAGTAGAGATAAATTTCTAATCAAGTTATGAATTGCATACACACCCACAACTATTCAAATAAGAGGATAACAAGAAGTTAATAAGCTCCCTTTACCCTATGTGTTGACCTAACACCTTGAAGAAATGCTATGGAGGAGGCTTGGTGATTCAAAAAGAAGCTTTTCCCCAAATTCCTTTGCAGCCCCAACTAGAAGGGTGACACACATAGAACCCAAAGTAAGCTTAAATCAAATTTTGATCTACCCATCAAAGTTGTTACAAAGAATCCATCACGTGGTGAGAGAAGGAAATGAATAAAGAGAGGATATGAGAAGAAGACCAACTTACCACTCCTACAAACAACCAAGAAGCTCTAATGGATGGAAGGAAAGGCCTTCAATGGTGTGGGCATTAAAGCCCTGAACTCTAGGTCAAAGAGAAGCTTGGTGGAAAATGAAGAAATGAAGAACCTGAGGCATATGAGGAAGCTTGGTACATTTAAAGCTTTGGAGATGATAATATACATTTCTATTTGACACCCCCCTTTTTGATAACTACAACTCCCTTTTTATTTTTTTATATTAAACACACTACAAAGCCTCATACATTCACAACTAACAATTTAAACCCACTAAAACACATGAAATACTAAAAGCACAATATATATTTAATTAGACAACATAAAAAATAACATAATTTAAATTTAATTTCCATTACATTATAAATCACACACTTAGACACAAAATAAATAAGCAGTGTTACACTTTTTCCCACACCACCATCCTTTGAGTCACATCAAAACCACTGTGATTCCATTCCATTTCTTGTTTTCTCTATATCTCTTTTCAAATTCTAAAATTTTTATTATTTAAAATAACAATGTTATAAAATAGTAACAGAATGAATTTATCATATTGTGATACATTGAAGTTACTATATTACAAAAATATAATTACTAATTTTACATTTAAAAAACACCAACAATTATCTCTGATAGCATAGCTGCATAAGCATTGAAAAAACTTACTTTGATGCTCAAATCCTTCATAGACTCGCTTTTATTTTATTCCCAAGGCAGCAAAATCATTTTACCAAACCAAAAGCCAAAGGGAAGAAAACTATAACTATAACTGCATGAGTTCGCGCGTGCATTATTTTCATTGCTAGTTTAGAGACAGAGACTTTCTCAAGTTTTCTTGTTTTGGTAATAACCTTCATAAAGTAAGGACCAACATTTTTGGTTAAAAAAAAAGTTTCAATTAATATGTTCTCAGAATTTGATTTAAGTTCCATTCTGCATTTTAAACATTAAATAACAACACTTCTTCTCTATTGCTTCGAGGTTTAGTATGAACATGCATAAAGGAGCAAGAACAACAAAAAACAAGGGGAAGTAGTTCCGTGATATGGATTCTTCTTATTCTTACTCATCAAACATTGAGGTATACATGTTTCTTTCCAAATCATGTACCATGCTTGTAGCTAAAATAATTTAATATGTTCTTAGAATTCAGAGCTTGCTTGCTTGAACAAACTTTAGAATATGAAATCACATTTGTCTGTGAACAAAATTCCAGGACCAGATTTCATTCTCCCAAGTCCCAAAGCTCACAATAGCCCCCTCTTTCTGTACAGTGTTCATGTGTTTGTGATGAAGAGTCTGTGAAGTGTTCTATATGCTGTGGTGTTGCTTCTGTTGCTATTTGTGCTTCTAGCTATTTTGGGATTTGTGTGTTGTTGTGGCTGCATCTTGTTGTGTGTGTTGTTGTGGATTGGTTTTTTGGGGTTGGAGATGTTGGGTTCAGGTACTAATTTGGTGACCATGATCATTGGGTTTGGGATGAGTGCCACTTTCATTGTGCTTGTGTGCACCAAAACCATTTGTGGAAGGCTAAGAGGGGGTGTTGAATCTCGGATGATGAACAAGATTGAATCAAGAATTGATATAGAACAGAACATCATGTTAATGACCCTGAATCTGATCTTGTTTTGCTTGATGCAATCCCTACTTTGAAGTTCAACCAAGAGGCTTTCAATTCCTTTGAACACACACAGTGTGTAATATGTTTGGCAGATTACAAAGAAAGAGAAGTATTGCGTATGATGCCAAAATGTGGCCACACTTTTCATCTTTCTTGCATTGATATATGGCTGAGAAAACAATCTACCTATCCAGTATGCCATCTTCCGTTGAAGAACTCCAAAATGAAACATGTGAGACGTGTGACATTTACCATGAGTCAGTCCTTTGATGCGTCTCACATGTCAGAAAGAAATGAAGATACTATAGCTAGTAACTCTTTACAATCAACTTCAGGAGAACAAAAAGCAAGGTGATGATCTCAAAAAGATACATTGAAGTTACTATATTACAAACAGTTGTTGGTGTGCCTGCAGATATATGAGTTGTACGTGTAATGTTGTAGTTACTCAGCAACAAAAACAACCAACTAATATCTCTTTTCTTAGTGAGTGCCCTCAAGGATTGGGACCACATTGTCTTCTCCTCCACAATTCAATTAAAATGATATGTCTTTTAAAGTTTAAACACACTCGTAGACTTGTAGACATAGTGATACAAACTTTTCTTACATACAAGATAAGAACATAAAATATATTTTAAATATATATACATTTAAAGACAAACCGACATTCAAGATAAAAACAAATATATTACATTGGATATCTCTGTTCTTTGTGCATCTTTGACGCTTGTTTAAAAGTGAGTAATCCTTTATTGCTATGAAAACAAAACCATGTGGTAAATTGCACCTCCTTTTTTAACTCAAATCAAAGCCAGCATCAGCATTTATGGAATAGAGTAATTTGGTTTCCATGTGCCTTTTACTGGATGAAGAATTAGTTTGTTAGAGAAATTAGTTAGAAGAAAAAATAAACAAGTATTTACGACAATGTAAAGATGCATGAATATGACTAAAGAAAAATGGCTACCATTATTTTGGCTCAAAAACTCAGTTTTCTTAGTCCTAATGAAGGACAGAAAATTCAAGGGAAAATAGTACTACTGAAACTAAAATCATAAACTAGAGATCCATCCCCTCTTTAAAATTTGTAGTAAACTGAGCATGAAAAATGTATGAATGAAAATTAGCATGAAATATTAAACAAAAATTTTTCTATAATGAGTGATATCTTGGCCCTCTGTTAATAAAAGAAGGGTTTCAGACCATCTTTCATAAAAAAGAAAAAATCAGATTAGCTAAGAAGTTTTAATTGTTTTAATTTTAAGTCTGCTGAGATCATATTTCAATATTTCCACAACACAATGATCATAATTCCTCTGTGATATCTTGTGCACTTATGCATCAATCTTAGCCCATGTCACAGTTTTCTCAATTATGTTTAGTTTCCAATGTAGTCTGGCCAATCCTTGTAAATTAATTCATAATATATACTATTAATTGATAAAAACGGAATTTCTCCTTACTCATGTTAGTTCCAATATATTTAACTCTGACCACTCTACTACAAAGACTGGCTAGTAGTAGATGATATATTGTTTATGAGCTTGTTGAATCTAGAGGGGTTGATTTAGGATGGAGTTACTTGAGTGGAGAAGGGAATAATTTAACAACAACCATATGTTTGGATGTGTTCACTTTATAGACTAGGTGGGTACTATTTCCTAGGCTAAAAGTAACCTCATTGATTGATTTAGACATCAATCCAAGACAATTTATATTTCTTCATTGAAATACTGGCTTTGATAGTACCTGATGGTGTTAGATCGATTTGTCCGTGTAATTGGCTCCACTTAGTCTAACAAGTCTTGGTTTCCATTGTTCGGTTAACAAATCTTTTTTTTGGTGGGTTGAAGGATTAAATGTTAAAGAAATAAACATTCTAGTTTGAAAAATCTTGCTAAAAACTAATCACTCATGTACATTATGAAATAAATGCTAATTAAAAATCATCAATATTTTCTGCATTAAAGAAATAGAGGAATTGATGGTGGAAATTAGAATCTGGACCAAAAGTATTCTTGAATGCAAATAAAATTGTATTAACTTGAATTATAACAGTGCAATATTCAAGTAAGACCATACTAAATCAATTTTTTTTAGAGAAACTTAGTGAATTTCATGCGATAATGTAGGGATAACAATCAAATTTCACTTGTCTAAATTCTGGCAATTCTTCCCATAGATACTAAGGAATTTCTCTTGTAGTTTAGATTGTTTTGTTTTGACAACTTTTCTCCCTTTGAAGCATTTCTGTAGCAAGAATCGGTCAACAATTTGAAAGATATATTATCACTCATCATAAATGTATCTTCCTAGTAATTGGCATGTATAACGCATATCAAGCCATAATGTAGGTGGCTAAAATTTAAAGTTAGGAAATGTGAAATGTTGATTTCACATAGACATCAGACATGACCATTAAAAGTTTTTAATAAAACAAATTTCATGGAACCATAAAAAGGATGATTAGTGACCAAAATAAAAATATTAAAATAAATAAATCTTAGATTGTGCATACTATGTAGGCATGACCACAATTAAGGCAATTTTTCAACACACCCACAAGTACCAAAGGCTATGGGCACAGAGCATGGCAATACAAGTGGCCCAACAATGGATCTAAGATATGCTTTAGTACCAACTTAGAATTTGGGCTTTGGACCCGACACAACACAATTCCACAAAATCAACTTATAAGGTGAGGAGTATCCAAAGTTTTATAATTTGTTGCTATATGTAAAATTCTGTCCTTAATAGATGCATCATCACTTTTGTGTTTTCCCTTCCCAGTTGCCTCTTCCTTCTTAATGTATAGTTTGCTTTGCCTATTAAAAAAATGTTTTCATTATCCATCAAAGATAACTATTATTAAAGAGGTAGAAAAAAAAAGATTGGTTCTTTGCTTCACCATCTAGAGACAATTTTAACACAAATGTTCTTTACTATGACAATCCCCATGCAACAAAGTTCCATTCCTTATCTCTGATACTTTTGTGAGTAACATAATATGGTTAGATCATATTAAAATGTAAAAAAATTAATAAAATAATATGAACGTAAATAAAACTTCTTCCAACCCAGATTTTTCTCAAACAATGTAACCTACCTAACACACAAATTCATTCATATAGATATTAATGATTTGGTTTTTCTAATTGAAGCCACAACATCATATGAACACATTTGATGACGAATTTAACAAAGCAAAAAGTAATATATTCACACTAAGAAAGATTCTCTACAATTTGAAACCAGAAAAGAAAAGGGAGGGAGAGTTACGGGCTTTAGATCTCCTACAAAGTAAGGAATTGACTGAGATATGGAAGTTGGAATTCAAATTTTTCAATAGGTTAAATGAATAAATATTGTTACAGTGATCACACTAAAAACAATTTCACTTGTTGGCCTTCTATATTTCGGTTGAAACCTACACCCATATATTACAATAATCAAAAGAATATATTAGAAAAAACAAAAAAACAAATTATCAAGTATTTTAGAATACTCAAATAGAATTCAAACATAATCACTCGCTAACTTTTAAAATAACACACACACACACATATATATATAAGAAAATTGCAAAAACAAATTAAATATAGTGTTAAAGAAAACTAAAGCATAACAAACACAATCATTCATATTAATTATTAATTCCTCTAATTGTAACAACAACAACATATATGAGCATATTGGAGGAGGTTTTAACAAACCATTTAAAACATGTATACAAAAATACATGTTGCACATCAACAAATTATACCATAAGAAAGGTTCTAAATAAAATGTGTAGATTATAGAAACTTGACCTTGTAATTCAACTCACCACTATCATTGCTCTTCAATTTGAAATGATCATAGAAACTTGACCTTGAGAATCAACTCACCACTACCATTGCTCTTTAATTTGGAATTTGAGGCGTATAATGAAAGAAAAGAGAAAGAGAGGATGTTGTGCTTTGATGAGAGTGAGAGATTTTTTTTTTTATAGAATATGAATTGCTCAGAAATAGAGAAAGTAGGCAAGAAAATTGTGAAAAAACAAATTTATGCTTTGACAGAATTGATAGCTGATTAACATCTTGAAATTCCGTCCACCCAAAAAAAAAAAAAAATCTTGAAATTCCTAAGATAAAATACATCTTGAAATTCGTAAGATAAATTTCCTAGGTACAAAAGGTCCTTTGTAACCGTATATGACAAGAAAAGCAACCATAATTTTTATCATGTTTTGAAGTAAAAAAAAAAATCATGAATTAACATCATGATGAAATATAGTTTTAATTTCCTTCAAGCTTCTTCTTTCTCTAGTCTGCCTATAACAAAGTAACAGATAATGGTGGTTATTGATCAATTTCAAAACTAACGAAGAGATACGTATCATCACTCAATTTTAGAAACAATAATGTCATTACACATGTAAAGAACAATGTTGAATTCTCATCTTTTTTGTTTTCAATTAAACTATTTCATTACAAAGAAAAAATAGAACTAAGGAAATTCAGAGAACGGATACCAAAGACTTAGTGAGATAGGAAGAAAAAACAAAAAAAAATTGATTATTATTATTATTGTGAATATGAAATAATACATTAATGGATGTTTTACTTGATTTTGGACCATTTCAATTTCAACCCTACCATTTCAT
Source organism: Amphicarpaea edgeworthii (assembly GCA_014843725.1). Classification (NCBI taxonomy): domain Eukaryota; kingdom Viridiplantae; phylum Streptophyta; class Magnoliopsida; order Fabales; family Fabaceae; genus Amphicarpaea; species Amphicarpaea edgeworthii. The sequence goes on from CM026321.1 coordinate 12,649,939, forward strand.
CATAGATTCATAGTTGCTCTTCTACTGCAGTTAGTAATTGAACAAAGTATTAAAAAAAGATTGATACGTGGAATGTAGTATGAAAATACCTTAAATTCATATAACAAAAGATCAAAATGGTAACAAATAAAGAATGCATAAAAACCAAAATAATACTTGTAAAAGAAAAACTGAAATCATCAAGGTGATAAACACCATACATTTTGTACCATTCCACCAACACTTCACTCAAACACAATAGCATATCGTTATATCCAGAAAGTGATAAACAAAAGGTGTAAGGTTGATTACAACAATGTGTTTGCTTCCAAAATCAGAAGTAAAAAAATGATTAAAAAAATGAGAGTCTAATAGAATCATGGAATAAATTGTGAACCTTAAAATTGATTTTGAGAACCTAATTGTTGAACGCATTTCTTGTTTGGATTTTCACTAAATTCAGAAAAGATGAAAATCAAGCTTTGTAACTTCACAATTTGAAGCTCAGAAAGAAAAGAGAGAGAAAAAGTAAAAATCAAATATTGTGCAGTTACTAAATTTGTATTTGCTAAGAAAGAGAGGAGGGAGGTTGAATACAAATTGCAGTTACCATATTGTATCAACGTGGGGAAAGAATCAAAGAGGTTTGAGGGTGAGGATATATAACTTCCTTACGTGGGTTATAGATTAAGAGAGTAGGCAGTTACACTCTCTTGTGCAGGTATGTTTTTTTTTTAATTTGTAATTTTTTTATTCAGAATTTTATTTTTCAGTAAAAAGGACAATATTAGTATAACTTTTTAATTTACTAAGAGCAAATTCGTCTCCTAAAAGTGGAGACAAAAGAGTGGTTACCAAAAGTAGTATCGTCTTTTGTTGGTTATTTTGGTTAACCAAATAAAATAATCAGAAATAGATAGGAGCACATTAGACCATCCACATCGGTGTAACAAATTTTTGTTGCTTCCCATGAGATCCACATGTACACATCACTCATTTTTACTCTAACCAACCCAAGCATCATTAACCCTTGAATCTCTCCAATGGTGCAACTTTTTAAAAGTTGCTTATAATAAATTTTAAAAACAAACTTAAATCATTAATTTTTTTAAGAAGAATCATTATAATTTTTTAATAATTTATTTTTGTAAACTAGAAATATGTAAAATATATTTTGGCACAATAAAAAAAATATACACAGAACTAAAATATATTTATTTAAAATAATAAAATATATTTAATCACACATAAATAAAAATATATACATAACTAAAATATATTTATTTACAACAGCTAGATTTCTATAACGGCTAATTTTTTTACAAATATTACATATTTAAAAATAAAATAAAATAAAACATAATCAAAATAATTAATAAATATTCCATAATTAAAAGTTACATAATTAAAAACTAATCCATGATAACAATTATATAATTAAAACCTATGTAATTTGCGATATTGGAATTATTTTGTGTGTTGGATGAATCTAAAGAATTTTGAAAATTTGGATTTGTGGGAGGTTGAAAATTTGACATATAATTAAACCACGGATTCATATTGAATGGATTTTGATTTGGATCCATTGAATGGAAACAAATGAAAGAAGTGGAGAATTTTTTAGAGTGAAAATAAAAGAAATTTGAAAATTTCTAGTTGTATAAAAAAATTATTGAAATGTATCCTAATTATAAAAAAAAAAAAAAGTTAAACGGTTAGTAAATATAAGTTCAATGGCTAGTAAATATTTTAGTTCAACTAAAACTAATTATATCAACAACTTTCATAATAATAATAATAAAAAAACTTAGTTTAACTAAAACTAATTATAACAACAACTTTCATAATAATAATAAAACGTTAAATGGCTAGTAAATATTAGTTCAACGACTACTAGATATTTTAGTTCATCTAAAACTAATTATAGCAACAACTTTTATAATAATAATAAAAAAAAAGTTCAAAGGCTTTAAAAAAAAGTTTTATTAAAAAATGAAACATAATATGTTTTTTTTATTATTTTTATGCAAAAAAAAAGGGGAAATAATGTTGCTTGAGTAAGCAACATTGCTTCACAAGCAACAAATATTTATTGTCCCACAAAGGTGTGTGCTTGACAAGCATTATGCTTCCTCACAATAGAGCTTGATAAGCAACCCGTTGTGAATGCTCTTACGTCAAATTATTAGAGAAGGGGTTCTTAGGAATACCTGGATCCATAGAGCAATTAAGATTGAGACGTAATGGAAGCTTTATTGATCAACAATTATCGGTTCAATGATCTTCCTCAACCAAATCTCCTTATTCCTTATGGGACCTTCGTTGAGAGGAGATAATCGTTTCTGATTTGGTATATTGGGGACCATAACCGTGCTTTATGTTGACAGTCACTTAAATTGAGCCTCTCTAAATGTAAATAACTAATATAAATGTTATAAATTAATATTTAGTCCATATTAATTAATTAGGAATAAATAAATTCCTAACACCTTTATCTATTGTTATAGATTACTTTGTTTTCTTATTTTATCCTTTAAAAAATATATTATTATAGATGATTATAATATTATTTACAGACAAAAACGTCTCTTAAAAAAAAAGACAAAAATCGATTATCTCAAATAATATCGTCTTTATCTATTGTTATAGATTATAGACTAGCGGAAACACAAGGGTGGAAACACAAGGGTTGTCGCCCCTGTGTGTCCACATTTTTATTTTGTTATGACATTTTTTCATATTAAAATTTATATATTTTTATAATTTATTTTATTATACATTATATGACATAAAAATATATATATGATTATTAAATACGTAAATATAAAAAATATAAATATTACCTAAGTATTAAGTTGCTTTTTTTTTTTTTTTATCTATAACAATTATAAGATTTTTTGTAATATATTAAAATGAAATATTTTTTTAAGAAAACAATTGTAAAAAAAAGTGTATTTTTAAGGTAAATTTATATATATAATTTATTTTTTTAATCATTCACATATAAAGTAAGCGCGTATAACATTATTCTCTCTTTTCATTTATTTTTAAATTTTCAAGATATTTTTCTTATTTTTTCATATTTTTAAAAATTTTCATTTTTTTTTCAAAATCATTTAAGGTTGGGGTTGATTAAGTGGAGCAAGATGGTTTCACATTTGACAATAAATTTTTTAATTTTAAAACTTATTTTAATTTTAAAATAGAAAATTATGATTTTAAAATTTCTCATTTATTATCCTGAGAATAGAAAATACAATAAAAAAAAAGTTGACAGATTTTTTAAAAAAAATAAGAATTTATCTAAAAAGAGTTTGGAAAATAATAGTTGGTTAGCTTCAAATTTTAAATAAAAAAAAGTTATTTTTAAATAATAGTGTTTGCATTTTTATTACATATTTTTATATTTGAAATATTTTTTCTTATTATATTATGTTGATGTATATACTGATTTAATTTCAATATTTTAAAAATTATACTTACAATAGGTTTTAAATTATTTTCATTTTGTAAAAAATGAAATTAAAATAAAAAATATGTAATATTTATATGATTTATTTTTAAAAAAAATATGGTTTTGTTGGCATGCTAATTACATCTAACCCCCCATCTATTTTTTTTTTTTTTTTTTTTTATCTTTGATTCATGCTTCATCTTGCTTATAACATGTTTTTTTAAATCTCATTTGTGTGTGCAACCAATTCTTTGGATATTACAACCAAGATAAACTTTTTTGAACCTTTTTCATCTTTATTGATGCTTTATCTTGTTTATTACATTTTTTTTTCATTTTTCTAATGTCATGTGTCAATTCAAATTTTTTGAATATTAGAAGTAACTTTTAAATGAAAAATTATTCATAATTGCTGTATAAAGAAGGTATACTAGGAATGAGACTTTTATTTCTCCACGTTGTAAATAAATAAACTTGTATCTCTGTATATTTCCATAAAATTATTGTCATGATTGTATCCAATTATTATTGTTTTTTTTGATTGCTGCCCCAAATAGGTAAGTATTAAAGTATTCCAATTAAAAGGGAGAGTGAGAGAAAAAAATAGGATTAAATGCAGTTTTGATTTTTACTTTCACAAATTCGGAATTTTAATCCCCTAATTTCTAATTCGTAAATTAGATCCCCATACTTTCAAAATCATTCAATTTTGGTTCAAGTGTTAGTCAACATTAAAGATAATGGTCAACAGTTATAAACTAACACTTGAACAAAAATTACATGATTTTGAAAATAGGGATCCAATTTTCGAATTAGAAACTAGATCAAAATTTTGAATTTGTAAAAGTAGGGGGTCAAAATTGTATTTAAACAAAAAAAATATGCAACACTCTTTGACTTAGTGTTCAATTCCAGTGATTTTTCTGTTGTGCAAAAAAAGCTTGCTTTGATGCTTTCTCAAGTTAGGATCAATATCTAGAAAATGGATCGTTAAATTTAGAAATGAGTAGATATTGATTCTTAATATTTAAAATGTTGAAAAGATATATGAGAGAAAAAATTATAATTAAAATAAAAAAACCTGCAACAATTTCGAAAGGTTATTTGCTCAACTTCACATCCCAAAACCTTCTAATACCTTCTATCCAAGTTGACTTAAAGGCTTCATTTCAAAGAGATACCTGTAAATCAAAACATGAATATAAGAATATATATCCTTTAACCTTGGAAGATTAAATGGAGAAATTAATTTTATGTTTGTATGTATAAACTAATTTATAATTTATTATTTTAGAATTCAAAACCGTTTAAAAAGTCGATGATCAAACTTGAAAGACAAAAGATAAATAATAGATGTTAAAAAGTCCAATTTCAGCATGTTGTGCTCATCTACAGGCTATAGAGCATGCACACTGATGTGTCATTACTTTCTCCTATTTCTTACTCCTTTCTGTCATCATTTTAATTACTGATTAACCTTAATTGTCAAATTAATTATGCAGTTTTATCATTTGGGCCTTTTTGACTAATTCTGTATTTTAATTTGATTTCAGGAGAATTATAAACAATTGGGCTTGGATCTGGAATTGGGCTGAACCAGCTTGAGCTTGAAGAGAGGAGACTGTTTTTGTTTTATTTGTCGTCCAGTTTTATTTTATTTCATTTTATTGCTGTATTTTGTAATTGGGCCGCATCAGATTTTTATGGGCCCAAATCAGATTAGTAGCCTAGAGTTTTGTGTAAGTGACTTTGAGTGAGACAAAATTTAAGGCCCAGCCGTCATTGAGAGGGGGGGCTGTGAGGTTTGAGTTTCATTTTTACCATTCAGAAAAGGGTTTTCACGTCCCCAGCATGCTACTGTTCATGTAGAGCAGCGTTTTTGTTCATTCTCTGCTTCTGTTTCCATTTTCGTTCTTCATTGTTGGTTCATTTTCAGTTTCCATTTCCAGTTTCGTTTTTGTCTTCTATTCTTATTTTCATTTCTGTTTTGCATTTTGCTATTTACATTTCCAGTTCTTGTTTAATTTGAATGGAAGGTTAAATTTCCAAGTGTTGTTTTCTCTTGAGGACTAAGCACTAGCTCTCTTTGAGGTTTTGTTATTAATGTTAATTTCGATCGCTTTTTCCCCTTCACCAATTATTCTCAGAATGGACCCGTGAGAAGAGTTAATTGGTGTATGTGTTGCTTAATCACATAATGAAAACCTTGTATTAATTTTAGCTTAGTAAATTAATTCCGGGTTGGATTAAGTGGCTGAATTGATTAGGGATAGATTCTCATAACCTAGGATAAGAGGCTTGCTTTTGAATCAAGGGGAAACAACACGTTTTAGTTCTGTTATTTTTAATTCAAGTTGCTTGCTGTTTAAATTATTAAAGCAAAGAAACCCCCCCCACTTGCTATTGTTTTATTGTTGTTAAGTGTTATGAACGTTTGTTTGATCACTGCTCACTGGGAGACGACCTAGGATCACTTCCTAGTACTCATTTAATTGTTTTTATTTGGTTTGGGTACAGCCTCGACCAAATTTGGCGCCGTTGCCGGGGAGCAGTTGTTCCAATCAAAGGTTCATAATTGTGTTTGTGTTTGTGTTTGTGTTTTGTGGTTGTGTGTAGTTCATTTCTGTTGCTTAGTGTTATTGTGTTCAGGTGTGTAGTGTTGTGTTTGTTTGTCTTCTGTTTGTTAAATTGTGTGTTTCTGTGTTGTGTGTTTCCCTGCAGCAAGTTCAGCAAATGAAACTCCAACCCAATGGAATAATAACTATGCATTGTATTGCTCTGTTTCTGTTCTGTGTTTGAACTTCAATTTGCTGCATCTGTTGTGAGGATTTAGTCCTCTGTTTTTGCTGTGAATAGTGTCGGACTTTTCTAATTAATTGTCGATTTTTGTTTTGGTAGCTAGAGTTGTCCTTTTTGGCTGATTTTTTTTGTGGTAGTTTCTTTTGATCCATATTTTGTGTGAAAAATACCAGAAGCACTTCGTGTGGCTGAATTTGAGAGATACAAAAATTTTGGGAATTTGTGTTAAGCAAAACTCAAAACGGTCATAACTTTTGCTCCGGGTATCAGAATGAGTATTATTATATATGAATTTGGGGTAGAATTGAATTTCCCATACAGTCCAACTACTAAAGCTATTGCAGGTTCTCAGAATTCCAAAAAGAGGCTGTTTACTAAGTTTTTTTTTTTTTTTTAAGTATTATTGCCCTATTTTTTCAAACTTTGAATTTTTAGTTTATATAGTTAGACTTTGAATTTTTGTCTGATATTTTTTGTGCTATCTTTTTATGATTTTAGGGAGTTACTCACAAATTTTCAGCTCATTTGGATATTGTTTGAGTACAGTTCCAGTTTTACCCCTACTTGTGCTTGTCTGGAAAATACATGATTTGCTGCATATAGTGCATGACTAGGGGAAATACGGATAATCTACTACCTTTTGATCTTGAAATAGATAGGACCTTTCATAGATTAGTTAGGCATAGTGAGCATATAGATAGTCTTAGTTTTGATAGTCTTAGTGTAAACAACTCTGAACATTCTGTTGCAAATTCTGAGCGTTCTGATTCTGAGCATTCTGCTGCTGATATTCATACTGAGAGCATGGCTCAACCTCCACCTCGTGAGAGGACACTTAGGGAGATGGCTGCACCTGATTTCACTTATGAAAGCTTGTGCATTCAATACCCTGATGAGGATGTCCCATATGTTCTCAAGACTGGACTGATACATTTGCTTCCTAAGTTTCATGGCCATGCAGGTGAGGATCCGCATAAACATCTGAAGGAATTTCACATAGTATGTTCAACCATGAAGCCTCCTGATGTCCAAGAAGATCATATCTTTCTGAAGGCTTTTCCTCATTCTCTAGAGGGAGTGGCAAAGGATTGGTCAGTACTACCTTGCTCCCGTGTCTATCATCTGGTTGGAATGACCTCAAGAGGATGTTCTTGGAGAAATTCTTTCCTGCATCCAGAACCACCGCGATCGGAAAAGACATTTCGGCATCGAGCAACTTAGTGGAGAGAGCTTGTATGAGTACTGGGAGAGGTTTAAGAAATTGTGTGCAAGCTGCCCTCACCACTGCATTTTCGAGCAACCGTTGCTCCAAAGATTTTTATGAAGGTCTAAATAGCATTGAAAGGAGCATGATTGATGCTGCTAGTGGTGGAGCTCTTGGTGATATGACCCCTGCTGAGGCTAGAAACCTGATTGAAAAGATGGCCTCCAACTCCCAACAATTCAATGCAAGAAATGATGCTATTGTCATTAGGGGAGTCCATGATGTGGCCACGGATTCATCTCCATCTGCTGAAAATAGGAAGCTTGAGGGAAAACTTGATGCCTTGGTTAACCTAGTAACTCAGCTTGCCATAAATCAGAAATCTGCATCTGCACCTGTTGCTGTTGCAAGAGTCTGTGGCCTATGCTCTTCTGCTGATCACCATACGAGATCTCTCGTCCTTCTCTCGCAGCAATCTGGAGTCAATGAGCAACCTGAAGCCTATGCTGCAAACATTTATAATAGACCACCTCAGTAGCAAAACCAGCAACAACAGAATAATTATGATCTTTCAAGCAACAGATACAATCCGGGTTGGAGGAATCATCCAAATTTGAGATGGACAAATCCTCCACAATACCAACAACAACAACCTGCCCCTCCTCCATTCCAGAATGCTGCTGGTCCAAGCAAGTCATATGTTCCTCCTCCAATGCAACAGCAGCAACAAAGACAGCAAGCATCTGAGGCTCCTTCTCAACCCTCCTTAGAGGAGCTAGTGAGGCAGATGACTCTTCAAAATATGTAGTTCCAGCAAGAGACCAGAGCCTCCATTCAGAGTCTGACAAATTAGATGGGGCAGATGGCTACTCAGTTGAACCAGGCACAGTCCCAAAATTCTAATAAATTACCCTCTCAGACTGTCCAGAATCCGAAAAATGTGAGTGCCATCACTTTGAGGTCAGGCAAGAAAATTGATGCACCTGCACCTGCACCTGACTAAGAGGAGGAGTAGCCACTTGGTAGTAGAAAATTCCATGCAGGTGGATCTTCTTCCAGCAGCACTAATTTGCAGCAGCCTATCCCCCTTCCATTCCCACCTAGAGCAATTCCAAACAAAAAGATGGAAGAAGTGGATAGGGAGATCCTGGACACCTTCAGGAAAGTGGAGGTAAACATACCTCTGCTTGATACCATCAAACAAATTCCCAGATATGCAAAATTCCTGAAGGAGCTGTGCACCCACAAGAGGAAGATGAAGGGTAATGAGAGAATCAGCATGGGCAGAAACGTGTCTGCACTCATAGGTAAATCTGTCCCTCACATTCCCGAGAAATGTAAGGACCTGTACTTTCTCATATACCTTGCATTATTGGGAACAACAAATTTGAAAATGCCATGCTAGATTTAGGAGCATCAATTAATGTTATGCCTCTGTCCATTTTCAAATCTTTATCTCTTGGACCTTTGCAACCTACGGGTGTGGTGATTTAATTGGCAAATAGAAGTGTTGTTCACCCTACAGGTTTCATAGAGGATGTGTTGGTTCGGGTTGGCGAAATTATTTTTCCTGCTGATTTTTATGTTCTTGATATGGAAGAGGGATTCTCCCATGGATCTGTCCCAATTATTTTAGGCAGGCCATTTTTGAAAACAGCCCAGACCAAGATAGATGTTTATGCTGGCACATTGTCTATGGAATTTGGTGATATTGTTGTCCATTTTAACATTCTTGATGCCATGAAACATCCATCCGAGGATCATTCTGTCTTTCGTCTTTGAGATACTTGATCGGATTGTTGATGACTATATGTTTGATTCTGATTCTCTTCATGTTAGGAAGCACCCATTTTCATCTGATATGCATACTTGTCATTCCTCATGCATTGAATCTGAATCTGAATCTGAATCTGAGTTTGAATTTGATCCTGTATCTGATTTTTTGCTGAGAGTAAATTTGAATTTCAGTCTGGTACTTTGGGGGTGTTACCTCTTAATTTGGATTTCATAGAGTCGAATGCACTAACCATGTTGCGGGAAGTACATATACATCCGACTTACGGAGTTGAGGTACAGTGTGTGGAACCCATTCTTTCCCCTTCTCTCGGTTCCTTCGATATACAGCCACCACCCACACCAGAGCTGAAACCATTACCGTAAAACCTCAAGTATGCTTACTTGGAGGATGAGGAGAAATTGCCTGTGATTATTTCTACCTCCCTTGATGCTTGTTCAAGAGGAGAAGTTGTTGCAAGTGCTTAGAAAGCATAAGAAAGCCATTGGTTGGACCTTGGCGGATATATTCTCGGTATTAGCCCATCCACCCGCATGCATAGGATACTTTTAGAGGATGGAGCCAAACCAGTGAGACAGCCACAGAGGAGACTCAACCTAGTCATTCTAGATGTAGTAAAGAAAGAGGTGACCAAGCTTCTGCAAGCTGGGATCATCTACCCCATTTTTGACAGTTAGTGGGTGAGTCCAGTCCAAGTGGTTCCAAAGAAGACAGGCCTCACTGTTGTAAAGAATGAGAGGGATGAGCTGATTCCCACCAGAGTGCTGAATAGTTGGAGGGTCTGCATTGACTACAGGAAGCTGAATCAGGCAACAAGAAAAGATTACTTCCCACTCCCATTCATTGATCAAATGCTTGAGCGACTGGCAGGTAAATCCCATTATTGCTTTCTTGATGGATTTTCTGGATATTTTCAAATTCACATTGCCCTTGAGGATCAAGAAAAACCACATTCACCTGCCCCTTTGACACTTTTGCCTATAGGAGGATGCCTTTCGGCCTATGCAACGCCCCTGGTACCTTCCAAATGGTGTATGCTTAGCATTTTCAATGACTTTTTAGAGAGTTGCATAGAGGTGTTTATGGATAATTTTACTTGTTTATGGATCCTCTTTTGATGCATGTTTGGATAGTCTGGATAGAGTTCTTAATAGATGCATTGAAACTAACCTTGTTCCGAATTTTGAAAAATGTCACTTCATGGTTGAACAAGGTATAGTTTTAGGGCATATCATTTCCAAGTAAGGGCATAGAGGTAGACCCCGCCAAGATAGTCATTATTTCACAATTGCCTTACCCCTCTTGCGTGTGAGAGGTTCGTTCTTTTCTTGGCCATGCAGGGTTTTACAGGCGCTTTATCAAAGATTTTAGTAAGGTGGCCCTTCCACTATCCAACTTGCTGCAAAAGGATGTGGACTTTAACTTTGATGACAGGTGCAAGAAGGCTTTTGATTGCCTTAAGCAAGCCCTAACTACCACCCCCATTATTCAGGCACCCGATTGGACAGCTCCATTTGAGTTGATGTGTGATACATCTAACTATGCATTGGGGGCTGTCCTTGCTCAAAGGATTGACAAACTTCCTAGGGTGATTTACTATGCTTCCAGGACTTTAGATGCTGCCCAAGCAAACTACACCACCACAGAGAAAGAGCTTCTGGCTATTGTTTTTGCTCTTGATAAATTTAGATCATATTTGCTTGGCACTCGTGTTATTGTCTATACCGACCATGCAGCTCTAAAGTATCTCATTAAAGAAGGCTGAGTCAAAGCCTAGATTGATCGTGTGGATGCCCCGGCTCCAAGAGTTTGATTTGGACATCCGTGATAGGAGTGGAGCTCGGAATTTGGTGGCGAGACCATCTTAGCGGGATTGAGAGAGCCGAGGAAGCGGATGCTTTGCCTATCCGGATTTTTTTCCCGATGAAAATTTGTTGATTTGTTTCTATTTCTTCCCCCACCCCTTGGTTTGCAAACATTGTTAACTATTTAGTTGCTTCTGTTTTTCCTCCCTTAGCATTTAGAGCTCAGATTGATAAAATTAAGAGTGATGCTAAGCATTATATTTGGGATGACCCCTATCTGTGGAAGTTGTGCAGTGACCAGGTTATCAGGAGATGTATTCCCGACCATGAGATTCACTCGGTCCTGCAGTTCTGTCATTCTTCCGCACTTGGTGGCCATCTTGGTATTCAGAGGACAGCTCGCAAGGTGCTTGATTGTGGATTTTACTGGCCCACCATCTTTAAGGATGCGTGGAGGATTTGTAGCACTTGTGAGCCTTGTCAGAGAGCAGGAGGATCCCTTTCTTGGAGATAGCAGATGCCTCAGCAGCCCATGCTGTTCTGTGAGGTGTTTGATGTCTGGGGTATTGATTTTATGGGTCCCTTTCCTGTTTCTTTTGGTTTTTCCTATATTCTCCTTGCTGTTGATTATGTTTCAAAGTGGGTGGAAGCTAAAGCCACCAGAACTAATGATGCTAGGGTCGTTGTGGATTTTGTTAGGTCTAATCTGTTTTGTAGGTTTGGAGTACCTAGAGCCATTGTTAGTGATCAAGGCACCCATTTTTGTAACAGATCCATGCAGGCTTTGCTCAAGAAATATGGGGTTGTTCATAGGGTTTCTACACCCTACCACCCCCAAACTAATGGGCAGGCTGAAATTTCAAACAGGGAGATTAAGAGGATCTTGGAGAAGATTGTGCAGCCGAACAGAAAAGATTGGAGCAACAGGCTGGATGATGCTCTTTGGGCACATAGGACTGCTTACAAAGCACCCATAGGGATGTCTCCTTATTGGGTTGTCTTTGGCAAGGCATGTCATCTTCCTGTGGAGATAGAGCACCGTGCCTATTGGGCTGTGAAGACCTACAACTTCTCTATTGATCAGCCGGAGAGGAAAGAAAGTTGCAACTGAATGAACTTGATGAGATCCGTCTTGAGGCCTATGAGAACTCAAAGTTCTACAAGGAGAAAACCAAGAAGTTCCATGATAGCTTGATAGCTAGGAAGGACTTCGTGGTTGGGCAAAAGGTGTTGTTGTATAACTCTAGACTCGGTCTCATGGGTGGTAAGCTTAGGTCTAAGTGGATTGGTCCTTTTGTTGTGACTAATGTTTTTCCTTATGGTGCAATTGAGATCAAAAGTGAATCCACAGATAAGACTTTCAAAGTTAATGGCCACCTACTGAAGCCATTCCTCACAAATCCTTCTTTGGTGAATGTAGTGGTGGAGGAGGCTTCCTTGCTTGACCCTCGCTTCTCTCCCATAATGACTTAGGGAGTTTTCTTTTTCTCCTTCCTTCTCTACTTTTTGTTTCACGTGTCCAATTCCATTGGTTGCTTTGTTTTCTTGATCTTATGATTGCGCTACATTGAGGACAATGTGTGATTTAAGTGTGGGGGAGACTGTTCTTTGTTTAGGATTTTTTAGGTTTGTCTGTTTTATGTTTTGTGTACAACATTGCATGCTTTTCTTTGATTTCTAGGTTTTGTATAGGTTATGGGCACATTCTTCACATTTTATGGATTGAAATCTTTGTTTTTCTGTATATGTCAAGTTAGTTTTGAAGTTGATCCTTGTTTTTTGTGCATGTCAAGCTAGTTCTGAAGTTTGAGAGGTTGAATTGAGTGATAGATTTACCCTTGGTGAGATTTTGAGCCATCAGCATCTATTTTATTCTGTGTGTTTTGCCCCATTGATTGCTTGCACAATGGCCTTGGCTTGGCTCTTTTTGGTACTTCTTGCACATGCATGTTTGGAGATGATTTAGGCATTCTTGTTCTTATAAGCCTCTAGCCAAATAAGCCTACCTTGAATTAATTCCTTTGATAGCCCCTTTGAGCCTATGTTCCCCTTTCTTTGTTTTGAAGCTTAGTACAAGCCTTAAGTGAAAAACCATGATCACCCTACCCTTAAGGAATTTTGGAGCTTTGGAATTGTTTTGGGAATAAGTGTGGGGGGGGGGGGGGGGTATGTCTCATTGGATGATGTATTTTTGGCCATGCTTAATGTTTGATGATGTATTTTTCAAAAAAAAAAAAAAAAAAAGAAAAGAGAAAAGAAAAAGAAAAGAAAAGGAAAAGATTGAAGTTGAATAATAGTGGACTTGTTTTTGGACTTGTTTGAGGATTTGGTTGATATTGTTGATATTAGAGGTTTTGAGTTTGCTTTTTATGCTTAATTTTGACTTATTCCCCATTGCTCCTCTATTCCCTTGGGTTTTAGTCACTTATCCCATATATTTTCTCACCTTGTCCCTGGCCCCATTACAACCTTAAAAGACCTTTTGATCCTTTTGTGCCTGTGTATTGGTTGTTAATTCTAGAGGCTTGCCAAGTCTATGTGGTGTTTGTTTTTCATGGGTGCTCTGAGAGTAAACAGTAGCCTAGACACTTGAGAGATTGAGTGCATATATCTTGTGAGGCTTTATCACTTTTGATTTACCTCTTGGGCGGATTAACTTGCTTGCTATGTTTGAAATGTTTGGATAACTTTCTTGACTGTCTTGACTCTTTAACTCTTGTTGTGTTGGATGCTGCCTATTCCTTTCATTCCTTTGGATTCATTGAAAAATATGTAAATGTTTTTTGTGTTTCTCTCTCTTTGATGTCTCTGGACTTGTTCCTTGCTCTGTTTCATGATTTTGCCCAGGAGTGCAAAAGGCTAAGTGTTGGGGAATTTGATGTGTCATTACTTTCTCCTATTTCTTACCCCTTTCTGTCATCATTTTAATTACTGATTAGCCTTAATTGTCAAATTAATTATGCAGTTTTATCATTTGGGCCTTTTTGACTAATTCTGTATTTTAATTTGATTTCAGGAGAATTATAAGCAATTAGGCTTGGATCTGGAATTGGGCTGAACCAGCTTGGGCTTGAAGAGAGGAGACTATTTTTGTTTTATTTGTCGTCCAGTTTTATTTTATTTCATTTTATTGTCTGTATTTTGTAATTGGGCCGCATCGATTTTTATGGGCCCAAATCGATTAGTAGCCTAGGGTTTTGTGTAAGTGACTTTGAGTGAGACAAAATTTAAGGCCCAGCCGTCATTGAGAGGGGGGCTGTGAGGTTTGAGTTTCATTTTTACCATTCGAAAAAGGGTTTTCACGTCCCCAAAGATGCTCTCTTGTTCATGTAGAGCAGCCGTTTTTGTTCATTCTCTCGCTTCGTTTCCATTTTCGTTCTTCATTGTTGGTTCGTTTTCGTTTCCATTTCCAGTTTCGTTTTTGTCTTCTATTCTTGTTTTCGTTTCTGTTTTGCATTTTGCTATTTACGTTTCGATTCTTTGTTTAATTTGAATGGAAGGTTAAATTTCCAAGTGTTGTTTTCTCTTGAGGACTAAGCACTAGCTCTCTTTGAGGTTTTGTTATTAATGTTAATTTCAGATCAGTTTTTCCCCTTCACCAATTATTTTGTAATGGACTCGTGAGAAGAGTTAATTGGTGTATGTGTTGCTTAATCACATAATGAAAACCTTGTATTAATTTTTAGCTTAGTAAATTAATTCGGGTTGGATTAAGTGGCTGAATTGATTAGGGATAGATTCTCGTAACCTAGGATAAGAGGCTTGCTTTTGAATCAAGGGGAAACAACACGTTTTAGTTCTGTTATTTTTAATTCAAGTTGCTTGCTGTTTAAATTATTAAAGCAAAGAACCCCCCCCCACTTGCTACTGTTTTATTGTTGTTAAGTGTTATGAACGTTTGTTTGATCACTGCTCACTGGGAGACGACCTAGGATCACTTCCTAGTACTGAATTTAATTATTTTTATTTGGTTTGGGTACGGCCTCGACCACACACTCCTTATTACGCCTCTAATTGAAACAAAAAAAAAGAAAAAGATAGTAAGTAATTATTAAGAAATTTAGTATTAAGATAAAAATTCAAAAAATTACCTCATTACTTGATTGTTGCTGATTTTAAAAAAATAAATATTATTTGTAAAAAAATTGTTTTATTTTTATTTTTGAAATTCCAAAGTACTATTTAAAAATTGTTATTTTTTTCTATTTAAAATTTCAAACTATCTTGTTACCTTTTTTGTTAATTTTTTAAAATTAAAACTCTGTTGTTTAAAAAGTATCCACATTAAAAAAAATTATTCATTTTTTAAATTTCCATCCCACTATACTATTTTGACTTTTGAAACTGTCTATTTTTTTTTTTTTTGTTTAAATTTCAAAACCAAACAATTAGTTATCCATAAGTAATTAGATAGAAAAGAAACGGGGGGAAGTTAAATTAATTGCATAGATCATTATTTTTTTAAGCTGTTGTACGTCTAATTTCTCTTTACTTATTTAATCTTATACTCTTTATTTTTTATTTTTAGTAAATATACTATTTATTTATTTAAAACATAAAAGAATTTTTCTTTATTTCTTTTTTAGAATTTATGCACAACAATATTTTTCTAATTTTTATTTTATGTTAAATTGATTATTTATTAATTATTTGATTAAAAAATAAGTAGTATAAATTAACATCGAAGAATAACAATATGTGCAATTGAAAAATTACAATAAGACATTGATAGCAATACAAAAATTAAAAATTTAATACAAATTTTCTAGATAAGATTCATGGCAAATGATAAGATGATTAATAAACCCAAATTTATTTGTGAATATACAATTTATTCTTGACTTAAAGAGGCGAGCTTTGTCCTATACCAAATGAAAGTGGATTCGGATTAATATAGAAGAGAAAACATATTAGTGATAAAAAAAAAAATATAAACATGTACATATATTTATATGGTTTTCTTTTGTTGATAAAAAAAACTCTCAGTATTTAGTATATGCTCATAAGCCAAAAAAATAAATGAAAGAAAACAAAAAGATGATGATAGAAAATAATTTACTAAAATATCTGTAGAAAAAAATACTATGTCTGCATTTTTCTCCACCGTGAAATTGTTTCACAATTTTTTTAAAAAAAAAGTGACATTTGCCAATTTTAAAAATCATTTAGATTGTAAAAAAAAATGAAGAAGGAAGAGTAACATTTATGATATGAAGCCAGCTTGTTTTTACCGAAGAAAAAAAAAGAAAATGGAAATAGTATATGAAAACAATAGAGAAATAAAAATCTTCTTTCTTAAGTCAAATATATATACCTTGATTTGGTAACGATATCATGGAAGAAGCTTCTATTCTTCGTTATGAGAATGAACTCATTGGCAACATTAAATCTATCAGATTTGTAGAAACAAGCATTGTAAGCAAAACAATTTAAAATTAAAGAAGCCACACACACGAGAAAAAAGAAAAGAAATGAGAGAAGGAATGTCAATTTTTGTGTCATAATTTCATAGATTTGAATTCTTTTAAACTTGCAAATTGAGAGAAAAATAATCAATCCAATATATAAAAAAAATAGGAAATATAAATTAGAGTGTAACATAAACAAATATAATAAAAGAGATGAACACAATAAAAAATAAAAAGTGAAATAAGATATTAAACCTGAAAATAAAAAAAGAGATGAATAACATAATGAATTATTTTAGACTTGTAAAACAAAAATAAAATAAAAGATTTAAAATACCAAGTATGAGATTTTAACATTCAAATTGAGAGAAAAGTTTATCTTTTTTTATTCATTGACCGTGATTTGTTTGTGTATGTAGATATAGATACAAAGATGGACTAACAACCTTCCATATAAAGAAATAGTGAATGAGGGAGAAGAAAAAAAAATTATAAAAGTAAAGAAGAAAATACAAACAAAAATGTAGTAGATACAAAAATATTTTACACCAACTGTGCTTAAAATTTAAACAATAAAACAAAGAGTTTTGAATTTTGAATTTTAAAAAGTTGAAACAAAAATAAATTTAATTTTAAAAAGAATCATATTTGATTTTAGATATATTTGTTAATTTTACACCTGAATGCAAGATGATCATTTTCAACTAAAGCAATCATACATTAACCAAAAGAATAAAAGAATCAAACGAAAAGAAAAAAAAAACTAAGAAGAAAAAACCTTTGGATTTCCAATTCCTTGTGAATTTATTAATTTTTTTGTTCCTATTAGCTTTAACGTGTTGCACGGCAAGGTTGATTGATTAATATCTAAAATCTAAACATCATGTTACCAATAAAGAAAAAAAAATCTCAATGTACATTTTATAATAAACAAATCACTTCACAATATCCAACAAAGTGTGAGAAAAAAGAAGAAAATAAAATAAAAATTGTAAAAGAAGAGAAGAGAAGAGAAAAGAAAAAACTTTTACACCCAAATTAAGAATCGTAGTACTTTAAAATATGCATAATTCATGTTAAAGAAAATTAGAGCATAACAAACACAATCATTCATATTAATTATTAATTCCTCTAATTGTAATAACAACAACATATATGAACAGATTGGTGGAAGTTTAAACAAACCATTTAGTAATATATCCAAAAACACATGTTACACATCAACAAATTATACCACAAGAAAGTTTCTAAATAAAATGTGTAGATTATAGAAATCTGACCTTGAGAATTAACTCACCACTGTCATTGAATTTGGAATTTGAGGCATATAAAGAAAGAAAGAGAAAGAGAGGATACTGAGTAGAAAGAAATATGATAATTGACCCAGGTTCTATGTGTGTGAACTGCTCTGGGGAGAGTGAGCAGTTACATTGCTAGTTGTTTAATTTTACCCCTCTGAATGTGAACTATTTACAAAAAAAAAAAAGGAGGTTGTTGCTTCTTTCTATTTTATTCTTTAATAAAAAATATTAAAGAAAATGATTTTAGTATTATTTAGGGACAAAATGACTTGTAAAAGCGAAGACCATAAAACGGTTACCACAAACCGTATCGTCATTATAGATGTTATAGATTTTCATTTTTTAAGGGTATAAACGTCTCTTAAAAGTGAAACCAAAGAGTGGTTACCTAAAATGGTATTGTCTTTATCTATTGTTATAGATATATTAGTTATTTCAAAATAATTTATTTTATTTATTTTAATAATTAAAAAAGTTTAATATAGTGGGTTATATATTTTTGGGCTTTAGTTTTAGGAAGCCCAATTTGATTCTAAAATTTGTCAAGTTTATTTAGTAACCTAGTCTTCCCTTATGGGGTCTCTTTTTTGCTCTCTTTGGAAACTGTGTCAAAATCGTGAATAGAGTGAAGGTGAAATTGCAAAGAGCAGTCAGTCAATGTTTGTACTCTTGTCGTGGAGTTGTGTCTTTTGAGGTAAGGGGGGACTTGGATTATCTTGCTCATGGGTATGACTATGGTTGGGGGTAGTGGGGTTGACCCTATAACCCAATTGATTGTGTATTCTGTGTGTTTTGCTTGTTTATTATATTTTTAATTCAATTGAAAAAAATGTAATTTTGATTCAAAGAATATATATGCTAGTGTTAATGTTTAATTGATATCAAAAGGCAATTTATGCATTCCTTATTTCTATTTTCGAGTTTCGTACATAGTGAACTATTTACTTTGGTGTACAATTGCTAAATTGTTTTCGTGTTCTGTGTGCTCTCTGTATCCTATTTTTTTACATTAGCCTTATATCTATCATGCTAGCTTTTTATATACATTTATATTGGAATTTGGCACTTGGTAGTTGGCATTGTCTTTGTCTTTGATGCTTCCATGTAAATATACTATATATATAACCATAGATATCGCGCTAGTAGGGGTGTCCTCCTAGTAAGAGTGTTAGTGTCGGATGCCCATGATGAAGTTATTCGTCGACTACATATACTCCTAGGCTAATTTCATAAACGAGAGTCATCCTAGTGAAAGTGTTAGTGTTGGATGTCCATGGTGAGACTATTCGTCGATTGCATGTACTCCTAAGCTAATTTCATGAAAAAGTCTTTTGAATGGTACATGATTGTGCTTTGTATATATGAATTCTAAGAGATAAAATGTTGTATGTATTTGTGTTGTTACTTGTTTCCATTTTTATACTACAAGCATGTAGTGAGATGTATCTCACTCCTTTTGTTTTTTTATGTTTCCTCTGTATGTATTGGTGGCAGGTGGTCAACAAGACCAAGAGGATGATACTAGATGAGGTATAAGCCTTTAATGGCTTTTATTTTGTTACTTTATTATATGACTTTTATGTAAATGAATTCCAATTTTAAACCATTAGATTTATTGACAAAATTTGTCTTTGTTTATCACGACAAAATTTGTCTTTTGGAGAGCCAAGTAAAAATGAAAATTGTGTTATTTTCTTTAAAATATTTATTTTATAAGGTAATTTGAGGTAGTGGGTGTTACACGACCAACATCTTAAAGAGAGATAAAATGCTAGAGATGAGATTGATCCAATTTCTCTTTGTGATATTGATGATTGTAATGAATGGTTAGTAGGAGAAATGGATGATAATGTTAATGTGGAGTTGACTTTGTATTTGATGATGATAATGGACTAAATTGGGGAATTGTGTATGAGGCTTTGAGGGTTGGAGAGCCTAGGGTAACTGCTAGGAAAAAAACAAGGGGAAGAAAGGAACCACCAAGGGTTGCTTCCAAAACATCCAAAAGACAATTAGTTAGCGGTGGATCTTCATCAAGGAACTGATAAGTGGTTCAACAAAATGATGGGGATGAGGAGTTAGAGGATGTGGAATCTGAATAAGAGGAAGAGGAAGAAGAAGAAGGAAAATACATCATCATGAATTTTGAGGTGTTTGATGGAGAAGAAAGATAGGGAGATGCTCCAATTAATGATAACAATGAAGATGATTATGTTAGAGTTGCATACACACTTGTCCTTTGCCTTTTACACTTGGTGTTATGGCTTTCAAAGCTACGCTTGATTTTTTGTTATGACTTGGTCCAATATTAGTTGTAATAGATGCAACCAACCCACCATCATGCACTTGGTCAAATACATTGTTAACCAATGAGTGTTCCCTAAATTATCACCACTGACAAATAATTGTAATTGGCTATCTCCACCCATTAAGAAGCAAGAGAAGAATGAGGGATAAAGTTAGTTTTTAATTTACATAACTTCCACACATAAAAGTCTTCGTGTTCTATTTTCCTTCTCTCTCATACACTCAAATCTACAAACTCATTTATACATATATAGAATATTTATTAATTATTGCACCATTTATTTCTATTCTATGTTGGTTTTAAATTTTCATTAAATTGAACTTAATTGCTTTTCATGTTGCAGGTTGTTGTTTTGTTATGATGGTATTAAAAACCTCTTACTTTTTATAAAATGCTTGATTCTAAATGATACTAAAACACTAGTGAACATGAAATAATACCAAAATCATGCCTTAAAACAATTCCATAAAAACAAACATGATTACACCTTTACATCTTTGGAAAAGAGACATAAGTCATATGAGTCACGTACAACAACATAAGGACCATAAAATTAAGGTCTAGTCTACCATCTATTACACAAGAAATCATACTAAGACCCAAGGTACTAACTAAAAGAAAACTAACTCCCAGCCCTCACTAAGAACTTGAAAAGTGACTTCGAAGGCCTTTTATTCCTGAACAAGTCTTTCCACATCATCAATGTTGGTCGTAGCCATTCCATTATATCTTAGTCGATTACATGCAACATTCGTCCACATCTGAAAACAAAGTGTATGGAGTGAGTTTTTCCACTCCTCCTACAAACCAACAATCAAACGGCCTTTCGGCCACATACACAAACAACATCCACAATGTAGTGGCACACTCACGATCTCATTGAAAATCTATGCATTTCTACACTTGTACAACTTTTCCAAAAACTTGGGCCCGCTACCACTTGAACTCCACGAACATAGTGGTCTTACACTTTAGGTGGATGATTTTTGGGAGTACACCCCTCTTGTCATTGATTAACAGGGCTCTCACCAATTAACAGGGCTCTCACCAACTGAAAATGCATCGCGCTTAGTCGAGGTCGCTAAGTTGGTTGTGTGACCTAAAGCCACAACCCAGCGCCATACCCCCTAGGACACCATGCCTACGACCATTTCTCGGATACCAATCTGTGATCATCCACACTTTGAGGATCGATTCCTCAACAACGTTTCCCTCAACAGGGATTACATTTCCAATGGGTTGTGCGCTTTCCACTACTGCAAACATCGAAAGATGGTCCACCAAGTGCCTCATGACTTCTCGTCCACAACACCAACATGTCTACCTTACTACACTAAGTGAGTAGCTATTGTCGCCTCATTCATCACCACACACACAGTAGGAAATATTAATGCACATCCCATTCCAGTTGGTTCTTCTAACCAACTCTCACCGAGAATGCCTTTCTTGTAAAATGTGTCATTGACATCGTAATCACGTCCAAACACATCAGTTTCATTTGTACCAATGTTGAAGGAAATTCTTTCCTTTCACATCTCACTAAACACACCAAACATTTGCACGCTTGTCATGAACACCATTCATGACCCCACCCCATCAAGTTTTATCAAATCTTATGTAATTCTCACATACACTCAAGTATTATGCTTCAATTAAAGATGCTACTCCAATCCAGTGCAAGGGTCCTTATTTTAAGTCTAAGTCCAATGATTTATTTACTCGTATCTCATTACATTAACTTCTTATTAAATTCTCACTCTTAGAATTAATTTATTCATTAATTTCTTAATGAACTCATTTATTAATTAATATTACGTCTTAATCTCACAAATGCACTCCATCGGAGTCCATTTGCTCCTCACAAGGACTCACCATCCTTGCTTCCCCAAAACAAACAATCAATCACAAAATCCAATCAACCAATCACACAAATACAACCAACCCTAACAATTGGTACCTAGGGTTCACACTCCCCAGGTCTCAAATGCTAGTTATAAAAATGCATGATTTGTTAGTTCATTTTGGTGTTCAAAACACACGCAGCGGAATTTAGGATCTTTTTTTGGATTTAGAATAATATTATCGCAATATAAAATTACAGTAAACATGTACCTGTTACTGTCTTTGAGGCGCAAATGTTCTTCAATAATGTGAAGACTCTACGTGTATCCACACCGAGAGTAGATCTCTACTTCAAAACTCTTGAATATGGAACTGTATACTTTTACTGAAGAATTCTCTTCAATAATCTGATGCACAATAGACGTGGTGAGAGCTCCTATTTATAGGAATACTGATGCTATCCCATAGCCCAGCCCATGAATATATTCAAATTAATTCAAACTGAAATAATATATTATCTTAATAATATATTTCAAATCTGAATTTAATCAGTCAGCCCATCGACATATTCAAATTAATTCAAACTTATTAACATAAATAATATATTCTCTTAATAAGATATTCTCTCATCATTTTCCATTGCTCATTAAAATATTATTATGCATAAATGTCACAATAATAAAAAGATGTCTATCTTTAGTATACATATTAATTATATTCTTGGTGCTAGCAAAGAATATAATAATATTCCACAGAGATTTTTTCAATCAAATTGATTATTCTCTAGTAAAGATTAACACATTTGTTTGTGTGTGACCCCGTAGGTTTAATACTAAGCTGATAGTAAATTAATCAAATTAATTTTACTAATCAAGGTAGGCATATAGCAACACTCCTCAACGTCTAGATAGCATGAAGTAATTTGTTGTTACTTTCAAGAACCACTAGAAGAGTAATATATAATATTTCCTTCCATCATTTACAACTCTAGATTAATTTTAGAATATGGTATTATTGTCAAATTCAATCACGTTAATCAATGAATGACTCTAAGAAGCTCATTTCTTCATTCATTCAATTGCCTTGGCCAAGGTCTTGATTTATAGAGTTCAAACTCATTACCTAGAGTCAATGGATTCCTTCTTGAATAATCATTAATTCTACAAGTATTTAATTATATCCAATATCCATTCAACTAGTGCTCTAGAGCATTAGGTGTCCGGAATTAAAATATAACAAATGACTTGTTAATTACTATGATAATCTCAAGTAAAAGGAAATGTTCTATTTTTTCTTGAGAGCTTTTCTATTGACAAATTAAGGTAATATTAACCATTAGAAAAATCTCAATATCGAGTCAGTTCAATGATCACATCCCTATGTGCATCATCTATATGTGTAAATTAATAAATGAGATCTATTAATATTCATCCAATGAATACTATTACACATATATTAATCTATCCGGATTATTAATATCCTATTTAAAATAATCCTATGATCAAGAACATTTTAGATTAAAATTTCAAGAGACTTGTTTCTCATTTATCATAATCTCTATTATGATAACAGTCTTCAATTTTAACCAAGGACTTCATCAATTTAACTATTTTTATCAAATCGGTATAAAATGATAAAGAAATGAAAGAATATTTTATTATTTGAAAATAGAAATTGATTACATGATAAATTGGAACTTGGGCATACAAAATTATTCCCAACAATCTCCTACTTGCACTAGAGCCAATTATTCATGTATCTCATTCCTACTTCCCACTTGTGCTCATCAAACTCCTTTGTGCCAAGTGCTTTGGTGAACGGGTCTACCGCATTATCCTGCCCTTCTACCTTTTCAATCTTAACGTCGCCACGTTCAATGATCTCTCTAATCAAATGATATCTTCGTAAAACATGTTTGGATTTCTGGTGTGATCTTGGTTCCTTTGCTTGAGCAATAGCTCCATTATTGTCACACAATAGTGGAACTGGTTCATTTATTGAAGGAACCACACCAAGTTCAGATATGAACCTTTTAATCTAAACTACTTCTTTAGCAGCTTCACTTGCCACTATATACTCCACCTCAGTCACTGGTCTGCCACTATAGCCTACTTGGAACTTTTCCAACTTACTGCACCACCATTCAAGGTGAAAACATATCCTGAAATAGATTTGCTATCATCTTTATCCGATGCAAAACTTGCATCAGTATAACCCTTTAGGTTCAATTCAGAATCTCCATAAACGAGGAATTGGTCTTTAGTCCTTCGTAAGTACTTAAGAATGGTCTTAACAACTTTCCAGTGTTCCTCACCATGGTTTGCTTGATATCGACTAGTTACACCTAGTGCATAAGAGATATCAGGACGTGTACAAGTCATGGTATACATGATAGCTCCCACTGCACTAGCATATGGAACTCTAGTCATGCGTTCTCTCTCTTCATGGGTCTTAGGACAATCTTCCCTACTGAGAGTAACTCCACTTCCTATTGGCAAATAGCCTCTTTTGGAGTTTTCCATGTTATACCTCTTTAGAATGGTATCAATGTACATAGATTGGGAGAGTCCAAGCAACCTTTTAGATCTATCTCTATAAATCTTTATTCCTAGAATATAGGTTGCCTCTCCTAAATCTTTCATGGAGAATTGTTCTGATAGCCAAATCTTTGTACTTTGCATTGCTGGTACATCATTTCCAATGAGTAATATGTCATCTACATATAACACTAAGAAAATGATTATGCTCCCACTAACCTTTTTGCACACACAAGGTTCTTCCTCACATCTAACAAAGTCAAACTTTTCGACTATTTTGTTAAAATGAATATTCCAACTTCTAGAAGCTTGTTTCAATCCATAGATGGATCGTTGCAATTTGCATACCTTATTATGATCATTCATAGATGTGAATCCTTTAGGTTGTGTCATGTACACATCCTCTTTCAACTCACCGTTAAGGAAAGTCGTTTTCACATCCATTTGCCATATGTCATAATCATAGTATGCTGCTATTGCAAGTAGAATCCGAATGGATTTTATCATTGCCACAGGAGAAAAAGTTTCGTCATAGTCTGTACCTTCCCTTTGATGATACCCCTTAGCAACAAGGCGAGCTTTGTAGGTCTCAACCTTTCCATCTATACCAATCTTTTTCTTGTAAACCCATTTACAACCAATTGATTTTATATCCTTTGAAGTTTCAACTAAAGTCCATACTTTATTGATCTTCATTGATTCCATTTCGGATTCCATGGCTTCTTGCCATCTTTTATGGTCTAAGCTTCTCAGAGCCTCTTCATAACTCTTGGGGTCATCATCATCATGATAAACCTCATTCGACGTGTCATCTTGTACCATTAAGTTTAATCTAGTAGGTACACGATGCACTCGAGTGGATCTTCTAAGAGGCTCTTGTATTGGGCTTATAGGTTGTTGAACTGGTTCTAGGATTGGTTCATCAACCTGTCCATTAACTTGTTCTTGACCTACAACTGGTTTTTGAACCATAATTCTGGGAGGTAACAACCTTTGTGGCAACTTTAAAACATCAAAGAAAGGTCTCTCAGTTTCCATCTCATGTTCTTGAGTTGTTTCATTGGAATATTGAGTTTCATCAAGCTCAATTTCTTTACCATGAATTCCTCCTGCAAGGAATTCCCTTTCTAAAAAGGTTCCTCCTCTTGCCACAAACACTTTATGGTCAAAGGGTTGGTAAAAATAGTATCCCATTGTTTCCTTAGGATAACCAATGAATCTACATTTTTCCGACCTTGCCTCAAGTTTATCGGTTAACAATCTCTTAATGTAAGCATGGCAACCCCACATCCTAATGTGTTTGAGATTTGGTTTACGTCCTTTCCATATCTCATATGGAGTTGTAGAGATTGATTTTGTAGGAACTTTGTTCAGCAAGTAAGCTGCTGCTTCTAAAGCATATCCCCATAAGTACTCTGGAAGATTAGTGAACCCCATCATGGATCTCACCATATCCAATAAGGTTCGATTCCTTCTTTCAGATACACCATTGTGTTGTGGTGTTCCTGGAGGTGTCCACTGTGAAAGAATTCCATTTTCTTTTAGATAATCAATAAAATTAGTACTAAGATATTCTCCACCTCTATCGGATCTAAGTATCTTGATACTTTTTCCAGTTTGTTTTTCAACTTCACTACGAAATCTTTTGAACATTTCAAATGATTCCGATTTATGTTTCATTAGATATAAAAACCCATACCTAGATGTATCATCAGTGAAAGTTATGAAATAAGAATATCCACCTTTGGCTTAAATTCTCATTGGTCCACAAACATCCGTGTGAACTAATCCTAATAATTCAGAGGCTCTTTCCCTAATTCCAATAAATGGGGATTTAGTCATTTTCCCTTTGAGACAAGACTCACAAGTTGCATATGATTCATAATCATAATTATCAAGGTAACCTTCCTTGTGTAACTTGTTAATTCTTTTCTCACCAATGTGACCAAGCCTACAATGCCAAAGATATGTTTTATTTATTTGATTATCTCTTTCTCTTTTAAAATTAGAAGAAACATGTACAATCGAGTTACGATTTACATCAGGTAAGACATAAATGCCATGTTGGAGATAACCATTCACATATAAATCGTCGTTATGATAAATTGAGCAAATGTTATTATTAAAAATAATGCGAAAACCTTGCTTATCCAACATAGAGATTGAAATAATGTTTGAAACAAATTTTGGAACATAATAGCAATCATCTAACACCAATACTTTGCCAGTGGGCATTTTTAAAGAAATAGATCCTACAGCTAAGGCGACAACATTTGCTCCATTGCCTACTTGAAGATTTATCTCTCCTTTCTTTAACCATCTAGTTATCTGCATCCCCTGCAACATATTGTAGATGTTAAAGCTACTGCCAGCATCTAATACCCACATTAAAGCATCAATAACAGTTAAAGAAAGCATGAAAACATTTTTCACTAGTATCTCACCTTGTTTCTTATTTTTCAAAGAATCAAGATACTTCTTACAGTTTCTCTTCTAGTGTCCTTTCTCTTTGCAGAAGAAACATTCAGCACCAATTTGGTCAACCTTGGCCTTATTGTTCTTGGGTTTGGTCACACCACCCTTAGGTCCAAAAGCCTTCCTTTTTGGTACATATTTTCCTTTGCCTTTATTCTTGTAGTTCTTACCAACCACCATAACAGTTCCCTTTTTCTTCTCAGAGGCAATTTGATTCTCATAATCAACTAGTAAGTTATGCACCTCATGCAAATCACAGTCTAGCTTATTCATGTTAAAATTCACAATGAATTGTGAAAACGTATCAGGAAGTGACTGCAAAATCAAGTCTTGAGAAAGCTCTTTTCCAAGCTTGCATTCTGTCTTTTCAAGTTGTTCTATCAGATCAATCATCTTTAGAACATGCAGTCCAACTTGAACATTTGCAGTCATTGAGGACCTAAACAACGTCTTAGATAACTAGTATCTAGCTGTCCTACATTGACCACTATACATTTTCTTAAGATGTATGATGATTTCCTTTGGATCCATATCCACATGTTGCCTCTGGAGTTCTGAACTCATTGATGCCAACATAATGTGATGTGTCATTATTTTCTCCTATTTCTTACCCCTTTTTGTCATCATTTTAATTACTGATTAGCCTTAATTGTCAAATTAATTATGCAGTTTTATCATTTGGGCCTTTTCGACTAATTCTGTATTTTAATTTAATTTTAGGAGAATTATAAGCAATTGGGCTTGGATCTGGAATTGGGCTGAACCAGCTTGGGCTTGAAGAGAGGAGACTGTTTTAGTTTTATTTGTCGTCCAGTTTTATTTTATTTCATTTTATTGCTATATTTTGTAATTGGGCCGCATCAGATTTTTATGGGCCCAAAATCAGATTAGTAGCCTAGGGTTTTGTGGGCCTAAGTGACTTTTAGTGAGACAAGAATAAGGGTAGCCGTCATTGAGAGGGGGGGCTGCTAGGTTAGTTTCATATTTTTTTACTGTGGAAAAAATACTGTTCACGTCCCCAGCATGCTACTGTTCATGTAGAGTAGAGTTTTTCATTTTCGGTTTTTCGAGCTTCGTTTTCAATTGCAATTTCAATTTTCTGCTTCTGTTTCCATTTTCGTTCTTCATTGTTGGTTCGTTTTCAGTTTCCATTTCCAGTTTCGTTTTTGTCTTCTATTCTTGTTTTCGTTTTTGTTTTCTAGTTTCGTTTACAGTCTACTGTTTAATTTGAATGGAAGGTTAATTTTCCAGTGTTGTTTTCTCTTGAGGACTAAGCACTAGCTCTCTTTGAGGTTTTGTTATTAATGTTAATTTCTGATCAGTTTTCCCCTTCACCAATTATTCTATGTTTGTTGCTTGATATTAATCCATGCATGTTTAATGCTTGATTAATTGTCTCTGTGCTTAATTAATGTTCATGCTTAATGGACCTGTGAGAGGAATTAATTGGTGTATGTGTTGCTTAATCACATAATGAAAACCTTGTATTAATTTTTGCTTAGTAAATTAATCCCGGGTTGGATTGAGTGGCTGAATTGATTAGGGATAGATTCTCGTAACCTAGGATAAGAGGCTTGCTTTTGAATCAAGGGGAAACAACACGTTTTAGTTCTGTTATTTTTAATTCAAGTTGTTTGTTGTTTAAATTATTAAAACAAAGAACCCCCCCCCCCCCCCCCCCCATTTGTTACGGTTTTATTGTTGTTAAGTGTTTTGAACGTTTGTTTGATCACTACTTACTGGGAGACGACCTAGGATCATTTCCTAGTTACTGCATTTAATTGTTTTTATTTGGTTCGAGTACGGCCTCGACCATAATGCATTTGGCAATTAGGGTTTGTTCCAAATACTTCTGAAAAGCATTGGTTCCCTCAACATCTTCAAGATTAGGTGCATCTCTATCAGGCTGATCAATTATGTGGATAAGTTTTTCGTGCATGAGAACAATTCTCAAGTTGCGATACCAATCATCATAGTTGGATCCAACCAACTTTCCAGACTCTAGTATCCCACGGAGCGATATTGAAGACATACTATTAATTAAATATACAATCAAACAGATTAAGTCAGAACATGTTTCATACGTAGAAAGGAAAACATAAAACTCTTAAAATTATGAATGAGCTACTTGGTATCAAGTCATTTCTCGTACATATTTTAAGAGAAAGAAATTGTATCACATACAGTTTCACAATAATATACCACATAGGTTCCTGGTTGTTAGGTCATTCCTATTGGTATCCTAAAAAATTAACTTTAACACTTCCCTAGGTAGTCTAGGTGTTCAGTATAAAATTAATTTTAAAATAAACTTATAACTAATTATTAATTACAAGTCTCTTGGTTGTCAGGCCGTTCCTTGTTATTAACCATTAATTATAAAGCTGCATCAAATGCTCAAATTGATTTTAATTACAAGTCTCCTGGTTATCAGGCCATTCCTTGTTATTAAAGATTAATTATAAAGCTACATCAAATGCTCAAATTTATTTTAATTACAAGTCTCCTGGTTATCAGGTCGTTCCTTGTTATTAAAAATTATTTATAAAGCTGCATCAAATGCTCAAATTTATTTTAATTCACAAGTCACCTAGTTATTAGGTCGTTCCTAAAATAAATTGAATAACAAATCATATATCATTATATATAATGTGTCACAAAATATATAAAAGAAAACAAATTTTCTAATATAAAATCATAGTGACTTAGCCCTACATGTTTGAAGAAAAACAAATTTTGTTTTTCCATAATAAAACCTTATATTAAAAATATAAGGCACATGATCAGCAAGCACATGAGTGTACATTAGAAACAACAACTTTGTTTATAATTACAAAACTATATAAATGACACTTTACGTAATCCTTTCACATTCAATTTTTGTTATAGTTCACTTATCAAACATAAGGTCCTATATCGCTTAACAAATCAAGAATGTTCAATATATTTTTCATCAAAAAATGATTTTACGTAAACCAAAACTCATTTATATTAGTGTATATAACATTTAAAACACATAAACAATTACAGAGGGCATCATCAATTTATTTTCCATACCCCTTGATCGTGTTCTAAACAACGATTGAAGTGGTGTTGTTCATTGAGATTCATATCTCTCTTAAATTGATGACATGTATTCATAAAATAAAATACATCCTTAAGATAATATTCGATAATATATTCTTCAACCACAAAAATCCCATTGGCTCTGATACCAATTGTTAGTTCATTTTGGTGTTCAAAACACACGCAACGGAATTTAGGATCTTTTTTTGGATTTAGAATAATATTATCGCAATATAAAATTACAATAAACATGTACCTGTTACTGTCTTTGAGGCGCAAATGTTCTTCAATAATGTGAAGACTCTACGTGTATCCACACCGAGAGTAGATCTCTACTTCAAAACTCTTGAATATGGAATCAGATACTTTTACTTGAAGAATTCTCTTGATGTCCGATGCACAATAGACGTGGTGAGAGCTCCTATTTATAGGAATACTGATGCTATCCCATAGCCCAGCCCATGAATATATTCAAATTAATTCAAACTTATTAACATAAATAATATATTCTCTTAATAAGATATTTCAAATTTGAATTTAATCTGTCAACCTATTGATATATTCAAATTAATTCAAACTTATTAACATAAATAATATATTCTCTTAATAAGATATTCTCTCATCATTTTCTATTGCTCATTAAAATATTATTATGCATAAATGTCACAATAATAAAAAGATGTCTATCTTTAGTATACATATTAATTATATTCTTGGTGCTAGCAAAGAATATAATAATATTCCACATAGAGATTTTGTCAATCAAACTGATTATTCTCTAGTAAAGATTAACACACTCGTTTGTGTGTGACCCCGTAGGTTTAATACTAAGCTGATAGTAAATTAATCAAATTAATTTTACTAATCAAGGTAGGCATATAGCAACACTCCTCAACGTCTAGATAGCATGAAGTAATTTGTTGTTACTTTCAAGAACCACTAGAAGAGTAATATATAATATTTCCTTCCATCATTTCCAACTCTAGATTAACTTTAGAATATGGTATTATTGTCAAATTCAATCACGTTAATCAATGAATGACTCTAAGAAACTCATTTCTTCATTCATTCAATTGCCTTGGCCAAGGTCTTGATTTATAGAGTTCAAACTCATTACCTAGAGTCAATGGATTCCTTCTTGAATAATCATTAATTCTACAAGTATTTAATTATATCCAATATCCATTCAATTAGTGCTCTAGAGCATTAGGTGTCCGGAATTAAAATATAACAAATGACTTGTTAATTACTATGATAATCTCAGGTCAAAGGAAATGTTATATTTCTTCTTGAGAATTTTTCTATTGACAAATTAAGGTAATATTAACCATTAGAAAAATCTCAATATCGAGTCAATTCAATGATCACATCCCTATGTGCATCATTTATATGTGTAAATTAATAAATGAGATTTATTAATATTCATCCAATGAATACTATTACACATATATTAATCTATCTGGATTATTAATATCCTATTCAAAATAATCCTATGATCAAGAACACTTTAGATTAAAATTTCAAGAGACTTGTTTCTCATTTATCATAATCTCTATTATGATAACAGTCTTCAATTTTAACCAAGGACTTCATCAATTTAACTATTTTTATCAAACCAGTATAAAATGATAAAGAAATGAAATAATACTTTATTATTTGAAAATAGAAATTGATTACATGATAAATTGGAACTTGGGCATACAAAATTATTCCCAACATGATTCATAAGGAATATTTAATCACATATCAACATCACATAATACACAATAACCAAAGGTTTTCTCCTTCTAAGGTAGAACATTCCCTCATATTTGCATTTCCAACAATTCATGTCATATTTATCAAGTGATTTAAGCTGAAAATACTAGTACAAGAATTATTTGACATACTTACAAAACTCATAATATCATGAAATTTGGTACAGATACTCTCCATCACCCTTATTTCGACTCATAAAGTTTTCAGTTGAAAATTATAAGTATCAATGTTTTATTCAATTTAAAAAGTGTTTTTGGGCCAATTCAAGAATCCACAGTTTACTATTTATTTACATAAATAAACATAGTCCTTTTTATAAATATTTTCCTAGTGAGATTTTCATAGGTCTCAGTTAACACATATATATTTCTCAGAATTTTAAAACATTCAGAAGGCTCCTTTTTGAATTATATAGTCCCTAACATTCAGCAACATTATTCAAACAAAATAACCATTTATAATTATGAAAATATTCCAGAAAATTCAGAGGAAAATATCACATACCATAAATCACAAATAGTACCTATTGTAATTTTATCAGAATTTAAAATGCACAAAATTTAATTTTAATAATTCAAAAACCCTATTGAGTGACTAAACTAAATTTTATTAATTATATCTTGAAAAAATACCTAGAGGCTTGCTAAAATCCCAAATAAAATCATGGATGTTGCCAATGATTTATGAAACAACATGGTGTTTCCATATTTCTTCAAAAGTGCCTCTAAATAATTTCCAAGAACAAAACAGCCCCGAACTCCACTATTTTCTAAATCAAAGATTGGCCTTTTAAAAATAGTTCCTTAACTTCAAAAATTATGAAATTTTTACCATAGCATCTAGAGGTATCCTAGAGTACCTAGATGGTTTCTCAACCTTATAACAAAGCACGAAAAAAATTTGAAAATTGAAAACACAATTTCAGCCCCATATACCGAAATGACCATTTTTATCCAAAACAAGTATTTCAAAGCATATTCACCACCAAATCAGTTCAATAAGCTCAATTAAATAGTAAAAATCAGCAAGAAAGCATGGTTTAAGGTTAGAATGGAATAACTCCTTCATACCTTAATTTCAAAAGTTCCAAATGCACAAAAAATGGAGCTTAAATCGAAGCTTGTGTTCTCTCCTACAACATACTAGAATTTAAACGGTGGAACTAAGCTAATGAACTCAGAAAATTAGAGAGAAGGGAAGAGGGTTTTAGAGAGAAGGTAGAGAGCTTCATGACCAAGGATCCAAGAAGGAAATGTTTTTTGAACCAAATGCTTACTTTTTCTCTCCCTTCATATAAGGTAAAGATCCTTATTATGAGTTTTCAGCTCCTCAAGCTAGGGCCAGCACACTCCAAGGACGTGGTCAGCTCCCTTAAAAAATTAGGTTGGGCCAATTAAGGCCCATTAGGTTTAGGGTTGGGTTTTGGGCTCGGGTTGGGCTTTTTTTGCAATTTTCATCATTTGTGTTTCAAACGTTTCTAAAACCAATATTTCACCTGAAAACCATCCTAATTAAATTTTCTATGCTCTAAAATTATTAAAAAGATCATTTGTAGATGAAAAATGATAAAAATTGCACAGCGGGCCATTTTTACGAAAATCGCGAAAATGGTCCAACAAAATCGAAATTCAATTTTTATAAGCGAAAACACAAATAAAGCATACAATCAACATTATAATTGTAATTACCATTCTCTGGTAACATTAAAATGTTAATTACGCACATAGACAAATAAAAATTACTAAATGCACCCCCTTTACAATTAGCAAAAGAGTGTAATTTTACAAGTGTTACATGTTCTGTTTTCATTTTCCTAGTTAGGTAGTGTTCCAGTTTTGGTTTTCTGTTCTAGGCTAGGTGTTTTGTTTTAGAAGTGAATTCATATCACTCATGTTTTCAGTTTCCTTGGTTGGTTTTGTTTTTGCATTGTTGTAGGTACTTGGCTGATTTGAATTTTTACTAATTTGGATTTGGCTGAATTTTGGTATCCAAAGTTTATCCCCAATTCTAAGCAAAAACAATCTCCCTTAGGGGAGTGGGTTGGGGTCAAAATCTCCAAATTCCATCCCTAAGTACCATTTTTTGATAGCTTGACCAGTTTAGTCATAGTGACATTCTGGTAAATTTTCTGTGACTTTCTCCGATTAGGCTGAAAATTGGTGGGTGGCCTTGGAAAAAATCACTGAGCAATACCTCCATGTAAGGGACTTACTATGGAGTTCTGGGGTCCAAATCACCAAATTCCTTCTCTTAGTGTTGTTTTTGAAAAAAAAAAATTCATGATTTTTAAAAATCATCAAAAAATTATAGAAATTCTAAAATGATTTTTATAATTTTTCTGTGGTGATTTCGTATTTTTAAAAATCATTTGCTTAGATTTTGAAATTTCTAGATCAATTTAGCTCATTTTATTTTTACTATTCATCCTATTTTTTCTTCAATTATGCATGACTAGGTTTGCTCTTGGTAGTTTTTATTCATTTGATCCTGAAATAGATAGAACATTTCATAGGTTGAATAAGCATAGTAGTAATAGTGTAGCTGATCACCATAGGGTAGTTGACTTGAGTAGGGTAGAAGTTGTTAGTGTTAGTTTTATTTCTGATTTTGTTGATTCTGAACTTGCTACTGTTTTTACTAATCCTTATTCTGACTTCATGGTTGACCATCAACTTCAAGAAAGAACTTTGAGGGAGGGAGTTGGGTGCACCTGACATTGGTTTTCAACCTTTGTGCATCCAATATCCTGAAATTGATGTTGACTGTGAGCTCAAGTCTGGATTAATCCATTTGTTGCCCAAGTTTTATGGTCTTGCAGGTGAAGATCCTCATAGGTATCTGAAGGAGTTTCATGTGGGCAAACTTTCACATGTCATAGCCTATGCTTCTCGCACCTTGGATGCCACACAGGTAAACTATACCACCATAGAGAACGAGCTTCTAGTTGTGGTATTTGCACTGGATAAGTTTCGTTCATACTTGTTGGGCTCCAAGGTCATTGCCTTCTCTGACCGTGCGACTTTGAGATATCTGTTGAAGAAGCTTGATGCCAAACCTAGATTGATCAAGTGGATGCTTCTTCTTCAAGAGTTTGACATAGATCAGAGACAAGAGTGGTGTAGAAAACTTGGTGGCTGATCATCTGAGCAGGATTGAGAGAGACCCTAAGTCTCTTCCTATCAGGGATGATTTTCCTGATGAGCACTTGATGAAGGTGGAGACACAACATGGATCTCTACCATGGTTTGCTGATATTGTGAACTACTTGGTTGCTGGTGTTTTACCCTCACAGGCATCTCGGAATTAGATTGCTAGGTTGAAGAGTGATGTCAAGTATTATGTGTGGGACAATCCTTATCTATGGAGATTTGGTAGTGATCAAGTGATTTGCAGATGCATACCAGATTAGGACATCCATTCAGTCCTATATTTTTGTCATGCCTCCCCTGTGGGAGGACACTATGGACTGCACTAGACCACAAGGAAGGTGTTGGACTTTGGGTTCTACTGGTCCACCATTTGTAGAAATGCCTAAGACGTCGCCTCGACCTGTGAGTAGTGTCAAAGAGCAGGAGTAGCCATCACTCGTAGGCACGAGATGCCTCAGCAACCCATCCTCTTCTATGAGGTTTTTGATGTTTGGGGTATTGATTTTATGGGACCTTTCCCTCCTTCTATTGATTATTCTTATGTTTTGCATGGTGTGGACTATGTCTCCAAATGGGTGGAGGCTAAGGCCACTAAGACTAATTACTCTCGAGTTGTTGTGGTTTTTGTCAAGTCTAACATCTTTTGCAAGTTTGGTGTACCTAAAGCCATCGTTAGTGACTAGGGGACCTACTTTTGCAATAAGATCGTGGCGACTTTGCTTCATAAGTATGGGGTTGTGCATAGAGTTGCCACAACTTATCACCCCCAAACTAATTGGCAAGCCAAGGTTTTCAACAGAGAGATAAAGTAGATTTTGTAAAAGCTAATGCACCCCAATAGGAAGGATTGGAGCAAGGTTCTTGAGGATGCTCTATGGGCTCATAGGGACAGCTTATCGAGCACCGATTGGAATGTCTCCTTATCGGACTATCTTTGGTAAGGGTTGTCATCTGCTTATGGAGATTGAGCACCATGCATATTTTGCTGTGAAGAGTATCAACCTAGAATTTAACCAAGCGGGACTTGAGAGAAAGTTTTAATTGCAAGAGCTTGAGGAGCTCCGCTTGGAGGCCTATGAGAACTCCAAGAACTACTAGGAGAAGGTGAAGCATTTCCATGATAGCATGATTTTGGGGAAGGAGTTCAAAGTGGACCAGAAGGTGCTCTTGTTTAACTCTCACCAGAAGCTCATAACTAGCAAGCTTCATTTTAGATGGGATGGACCATATGTTGTTACTAATGTGTTTCCCTATGGAATTTTGGAGATCAAGGATGAAGCTACATGCAATATTTGGAAGGTCAATGGTCACCAAGTGAAGGAGTTCCATAAGAATCCTAGAGTGGAGAACCTTTCTTTGGTCAAGCCCACCTTTCTAGAAGTGAAGGTCTTCGCACCGTGATTTGTCCTCTTACCTTACTTTACACTTGTTTTTTTATTCTCGATTGATTTACTTTCATGAGGACAATGTGTGATTTAAGTATGGGGGTGTGGGTTTTGAGTTTTTGAGTTTTGAAGTTTTGAAGTTTTGAAGTTGTTTTTAGTGGGCGTGTTTGCATTTTCTTTCATTTGGTGTTTGCATGCTTTCCATTAGATTCTTGATTTGCTTGATTGTGAGAAGTTGCATCATTCTTGGTTGAGAGGTTTCATGACTTGATTTGGATACACTTTTGCATCTTTAGTTTTATGAGTAGACTTGGCAATTTTGATTGTGAACTCATTTGTCATAGATTGCTTACCTTTGTGAGTTTAACCTTTGTGTGATTGCACTCATGTTGATAGTTACTCTAGATTTTGTCTTGTCCCTTTTTTATGTTTCTTGTTACACATGCATTATTGAGATGATTTAGGCTTTCTTTCTTTTAGCTACTAGCCAAATAGACCCACTTTGCCTACTTTCCATTTATTTCCCCCTTTGTGCCATTTTCCCCTTTGTTTCTTTTTATAGCTCATTACAAGCCTTGGCCTGAAAAATCATGATTCACCCTTTCCTTAGGGATTGGAGGAGCTTTGGAATTTTTTTGGGAATGGTTCATAATATGTGTGGGAGGTGTCTTAAGTTTTTGTTCTCTAAACCATGAATTTTGATTTTTGAGTAAGTGGTTGGCTAGGTTGACAATTTTGATCTTGGGAAGTTAGAAAAATACATATACAATCACACATATGCAGCAAAGAAAAAAAAAAGAAATAGAAACAAAAAAAGGAGAAAAGGAGAAAATTGAAGTGGTTTTGATTCTTTGGTTTGGGATACTCTTCTTATGCTTATTGATTCATTCCCCATTGCTCTTCTTTTCTCTTTGGTTGTTAGCCTAAAAATTCCTTCTCTCATCCACCCTTCACCTTTGCCCTATTACATCCCTTAATAAAGTCCTTTTGATCTTTAATTGCATGTGTTTCAAGTATGGAAATTAGGGACTTGCCAAAATTTGGATGTGCTATTTGCATGTGTTGAGGGTAGACACAAGTTCATACACATGAGAGTTCATTTCATATCATCATATCTTGTAAGGGTGTATCTTGAGAGGATTCTATCACTTTTGATTCATTTTCTATTTTTCCTTGTCTCTTGGTTGCTTTGGGTGTTGGAAGTGTGTTCATTAATTGTTTGATCTCTTGATTCTTTGAGTGTTTGTTGTCTATCTCACTTTTGTGCATTTTGGGATTCATTGGAAAGTGATCTTTGTTTTGCTTTTGTTCTTGAGTATCTTTTTTCTCTTTTGGTCTTGGTTCAATAATTTAGTTTTTCCTAGGAGTGCAATTGTTCAAGTATGGGGGTATTTGATAGAGTGTATTTTAGCATAGTCTAGAGTTGCATTTAGCATAGTCTAGACATGTTTTTATACCTCATTTTGGCCCTTTTAGCTGAGTTTTGTGAGATTGGGTTTTCTATTTAATAAATGAATAAGATTCATAAACTCTCAAAGAGAGGATATATAGTAATGAATCTCAGAGGACTTAGAATAAACTAGAGTGTTTTTCACACTTCCTACTTCTCTTAGCTCTTTCTCTTTCTCTTAGATTGTTTGAATACGTTGCGTAATAGTTGTATGTTTGAATCTTGGCTTCATGCTTCTATTTATAGAGGCCCTAAAGATTCGAATGTTGAGAGTCGATTTGATTTGTTGCAAGATCGTTGCGTATTGCAAAAGCTTAGCATAAAAGACAACGGAGTGGTTGGACTGAGTAATTGCTTTCTCTATTTTGTCATGCTTTATTATAGTATATATCTATGACATATGTTTGCTTTATAACTATCACTATTCAAACCTTAAACAACGAAGGTCAAACAATTAGCCACACGGAGATTCCAAACCAGATAACACCCCCAAGGACAAAGCCATACTTCAACTCATTCATGCCCTCCCTGGTTAGCTCGACCACATCCTCCGTCTTAAAAACATATGCACTTTTATGATGCATGTCTCAAATATTGATGCACAAGTTGTTCGCACTCCCCGGTGAGCCCATTCTCGCCCCCAC